>JAHTLZ010000164.1:341144-373323 GCA_023846285.1 Phrynocephalus versicolor | reverse complement strand
AACAAAATTCTAATAAATAAATCCTAATCATAAATTGTCATAAATATTAAATATAATAATAATAAATAAAATAAAATAAAATAAAATAAAATAAATAATAAATAAAATAATAATAAATCCTAATAATAAATTTTAATAAAAAAAACTAATAAATAAATAAACAAAATTCTAATAAATAAATCCTAATAATAAATCTAAGAAACAAATCCTAATAAATAAACGCAACAAAATGCAAAACTAAACTGCAAATAATAAACTAAGGACTGAGACTCCTGGGGTGGAACGAATGCTATGGAGTGCTCCCTCTCTCTCTCCCCCCCTCCCCTGGTCACACCTGGCTTGACAAAGAAACCTCAGCCCAATGGATGAGTGGATCCCTTGCCTGAACTAGATTAATTACACAGAAAGTAACTGCAGATTTCGCAGAGGTCTGTAGCTGCTTAGACAGATAAGTCACTTGGCTCTCTGATATTGGAGCCACAGAGTAGAGGTTCCTTTCCCCGCTGTGACTGTATGTGCACAATCCCGGAGCGCCCCAAACGAGGGATCCGTAAAACATTTCTAAACAACTGTCTTACCTGGGAAGCCTTGGCAAGGAATGCCAAAAATCAAAAAGAAATTCGTGGCCCATCGCCTGAATAAGAGCTACATGGTGAACACCTGTAGGGGGTCATACAGCTATTCTTTCCGCCCAGAAACCTACGAAGGCCACCTTCTAAAAAATAGGGAGACGACCCAGGCAGCCTCAGAGGTCCCGAGCCAAGGGGATTCTTAAGGCACAGTCAATAGCAGTGTTCACGGGACAAGCCTAAACGCCACATTTTAGAGTCTGGTTTCTATCTTGTTTTTTGTCTATTGATTATTGACAACGAATACATGTACTGCTCTAGAAGTAAAAGAACAGGTTTTGACCCTCTTTTCTCTTGCCTCTTTGCAGTTTCCCATCGAAAGAGCCATTTTCGGGAACATCCTTCTACACCTTCTAGTAGCTGGACACTGAGAGGGAAGACGACCAGGCGGCGGTGGCAGAGCATGGCTTTCCCACAGCATTACTTACCCTTATTGGTGCATGAATAAACCCCAAGGGCCGACGAGGAGGAAAGGCCAAGAGAGGAGCGGGCCAGACAAAGGGAAGCAGCGCCAAGAAGCAGCCGTGTTTCCATTCAGCAGAAAAGGAACACACCCTAGAGTAGCCATCAGGTCTGTGAGGGGATATTTTTTCCCTTTTCTATCTTTCCGCATTAAACACCCTGAATTAGTCTATGGAAGTTAGTAAAAATGGGGACTTCAACAATGTGCATGTCTCAGCAGGGATTTGAACCAAGGAGCACTGTCTCCTTTTGTGAGGCCTGCCCTGGTCCTCCTCTCCTCAACTCACCATATTGTCGGTGGAAGAAGATGCTTCAGACACAGGCTGTTGCTTAAACTCAGATTTAAACAGTTGAAACAACAGAACTATCTCCAGGGTCCCTGTTGTCACTGGGTTCTGGCTGCGTCATTCTCCAAACCCCCAGCAAAGCCCCGGGCTGGTCCATGTTAACGTCCGCCCCTTGCGCAGAGGGCACAGCAGTTTCAAAGTCCCCAACAGCCCCAGCAAACGCACCGGGCAGAGACCGCTCTATCAGTGACGCCCGCTGGGCGGCTCCCAAAGGTGTGGGGTGGGGTCCAGACATCCAGTCAGCAGGGACGGGGGGTTTCTTCAACGCACTCCCATGGGTAAAGCGACATCTCCATCTTTCTTTTTCCTTCTGCTCACACCTCTATCTGCTTTCGTTCTGCCCTCTATTCTACACACATACAAGAAGATACCATTCCTCTGGTATTAGCAACAGCAGATAAAGGTAGCTGAGGTTAGGTCTGC
This sequence comes from Phrynocephalus versicolor, assembly GCA_023846285.1. Lineage (NCBI taxonomy): Eukaryota > Metazoa > Chordata > Lepidosauria > Squamata > Agamidae > Phrynocephalus > Phrynocephalus versicolor. The sequence goes on along the minus strand of JAHTLZ010000164.1, from coordinate 371,462 downwards.
TTTTTTAAGTATTTTTGGTTGTAAGACAGAAGGACCATGGACTGTCCAGAAGAACACCAAAATGATTGCCAGAAAATAAGGGAGAAGAACAGGATTTCTGTGGCAGAGCTAGGCAAAGGCAGCTCAGAGAATTGCATCTGAAGCAGAGATTGGCAGGTTCTTGGGAAATGCAAAATGATGTTAGCTGTGCCACATCAACATACAAGACTGCCAGCTGTGCGTCCTCTGGAATCATCCACCTGGCACAAACCTGTCAACACACCTTCTCCTTTTGTAGACCAGATTGCGCTTTGAGAGATCTAGCTTAGGTTAACATTTTTGGAGTCTGTTAGGAAGAACATGACCAAGCAGAGCAAACTACTGAATAAACTAAAAGTGGAAATAGTAGGAATCCAGTCTGACTTATTCTGAGAGAGATTTTCACGTAGGTTCTCCAATTCAAACTCACAGAAAATAAGGCAGGGACAGCAGCTGCCTCTGCTCCTCCTCTACCCAAAACTCAAGGAAACAAGATAGTACACGAAAGTCAATAAATTAAATATTTTATTCCATAATTTAAGGAGAAAAATCCAGGAAATAAAGTACAGTACTAGCATTTCTGAGAAAGTGAATTACCTTGTGCAAAGACAGCACATGTTGTGTTTCTTGAACAGCCTTTCTTTTAGAATCTGTATCTTTCAACACCCCATACCCACCCCAAAGCTCTAACTGAGAATATGCAAAGCACTTACAACAGATACTGTTTCTTGTCCAAAGAAAGACGCTTCTGCTTCTTCCCCTTCAAGCTGCCAGCTGCCCTCTTCCCTGTCCCCAACGTGGTAAAAACACATTCATCAAACCACAGAATGTGAAAACTTGTATGTTTTATAGTCCATTAATAAAACCTCAGCATTGAGAAAGAAAAACTCAGTGTTTAAAAAAGGCTCATGTCTTCCTTGCACCCAACCACTTGAAAAGATTTGTTCTCCCTACAGGAAATAATAATAATAATAATAAAGTACATGACTTTCCTTCCTGGCCCCTTTTGCCTGCCCCCATGGGGAGAGAAGCAATTATCCTAGACCCTTCCTTTAACCCCTTAAAAATGAATCCATCCCATACCCAGTTGAATATGCCCTTCAGTTAGGGATTGCCCATTAGGCAGACTGAGAAGGACACTCCCTCTTGGACCTAGATAAAGTCACAGGAAACTGTTAGACCTGGCAAAACAGCATAGATCTGTGTCACCAAAACCCGGGGAGGAAGAGAAATGTCAGAATACTTAGAAATGTAGGACATAAGGGTCTAGCTGTATTGCTAGGCCTCCCTCCACTCTGGTTCTGTCTAGAGGATGAACCCGATGCCCTACGGGGAGCTCGGGCATCGGGGGAAGGGCGGGAGCCCCCCAGAACACCCCCAGCACTCACTCCTCCAGTCTCTGAGAGGGCTGGATGGTCTTCATTGTATCCAGCACCCGAACTACTGCCACCATCTTCGTCTGAAAAACAAAATGGTAGAGGAATGGAGAGTGTTCAGTTTACTGAGTTCAAAAGAGGCTCTCCCAGAGAATGGAAAAACAAAAGGGTGACCAATTATTCAAGGGAGGAGATCTTTGAGCCTTGCTTACCAACTACAGCAAAATTTCTAGGGCTCCCCCACCCTGCCACTGAGTGCCCTTTATATCTAAATTCTAATAATTCCAACCAGAAGCTCTACTCTTTTATTATAGGTAAATCACTTTTTGACTTGGCAGGAGAAGTGAGGGTAAATTTGTCAGCTCAGTAAGGAAGATGCCCCTCTTGACTTTAGTAGCCGAGGAGGTTGATATACAAGGGGATTAATGTACAGCCTTGCCTCCAGTTTGCACAGATCACGGTAAAGGTTCACTTCTGGTATGTATAAAAGGGGTGGATTTTTTCCAGCTAATAATGATAAATAAAAACATCTTGCTTGTGGATGAAACACATTTCAGTGGTCCCCATAATCATTGGGGTTTTGGGAACAATATCAAGAAACTTCACACAATATTACAACCAGTTGCAGATTTCAGAAATAACACTATAAGACAGGCCTGCCCAAAGTCTGGCCCGGGGGGGGGGGGCAAATCCGGCCCGTCAGGCCATTCACAGTGGCCCGCGGCTGGCTGGCATGCCCCTTCCTCCCCCTCCTTCCTCCCATGTTTTTTTAAAGAAAGTGGGTGGGGCTTGCAGTGGGGTGGCAGGGTTGGGGAGCTACCGGGCCCTGACACATTCTCAGCCACCAAATCTGGCCCTCCTTACAAAAAGTTTGGGCACCCCTGCTATAAGAGATATGAAGAAAATGGCATTATTTTAGAAACAGCATATATACTGCACCAATATTTAGCAGGTACTTAGGTTTTTGGCTAAAACTTGTATCTGTCATGTAATACAAGACAATGTTTTTAATAATTTTGATTGACTGTGTCTGGTATTTTGAACAATGATGATGATGATGTGCAGTGAAGTTAGCTCTGAGTTCTGGTGACTCTTTTCTGGGCTTTCCAGATAAGAGAATATTCAGAAGTGGTGCACCCTCCCCTTCTCGAAAGAGTGCAACTATTCCCTGATGCTTCTAGTACAAACCTTTCACACACAGAGAAAAGTTTAGTTATTGTTTGACTGTGTCAAAAGCCTTCTGAAAATCAAGATAGATTATATCCACCGGTTCACCCAAATCTACATGCCTGTTGACCTTTTCAAAGAATTCTAAAAGGTTTGTCAAGCAAGACTTACCCTTACAGAAACCATGCTGATTTTCTTTCAGCAAGGTTTGTTTTTCTATGTTTTAAGATTTTCTCTTGAATGAGGCTTTCCACCATCTTCCCTGGGACAGATGTAAGGCTAACTGGCCTGTAGTTTCCCGGATCCCCCCTCCTTCCTTTTTTAAAAATTGGTGTGACATCTGCTATCCTCCAGTCCTCCGGCACTGTGGCCCTTTTAAGAGACACGTTGCATATTACCGTTAAGAAATCTGCAATTTCATTTCTCAGTTCCTTAATAACCCTGGGTGGATGCCATCTGAGCCCGGTGACTTGTTGATCTTCAATTTATCAATTAAACCTAAAACATTCTCTCTTTTAACCTGTATTTGATTTAATTCTTCAGTCAAGAGGGGCCGTTCGGGCAGCGGAATCTGCCCAAGGTCCTCTGTCGAGAAGACAGTTGCAAAGAACTCATTTTATTTCTCTGCAATTTCCAAGTCCTCCTTTACCTCCCCTTTCCTCCCTCATAATCCAGAGGGCCAACTGGGTCTCTGGCAGGTTTTCTACTTCTAACATATTTAAAGAAGCTTTTATTATTTCCCTTTCTGTTGCTAGCCATGTGTTCCCCAGCCATGCCTACTAACTGAGGAAGGGGGAGAGAAGTGAAGCTGCTGGGGAGGAATCTTACCTGTGTCTTGAAAATCAATGTCCTGCCCATGGCAAGCCCCCACCAGGCGGGAAGTAGCAATGCGCAGTGCCAGGACCTGTTGCCGTGTGGGGAGATCAGGGCGTGATATGTCTACCTCAACTTCAGGATTGTTGATCTGGTTCACCAACCCATCCCCTGTCACATCTGGGAGGTACCTAGAGAGTTAGAACAAGGAAAAACAGCACTCAACGTGGGCAGGGAGAGAGTTCCAGCTGTTGCTGGCAATGTACTTCAGTTCCACTGCATGCAAACATTCTTTTGCCATTCTTTTTGTGTGCTCTAACTGGTTCACAGCCTCTATTTTTATGGTTATTGGTTAATTGTTTTCAACCAGACTAATGCCTCAGCACTGATAGGGGCGGCATATATATAAGTGTGCACCCTGTCTCGGTCTTCCCAAAAACACATGGCCACCCAGCATCCCTTCCTACCTCCACCCAAATCCTTCTTATTTCTGCTTAAGCCTTATCCTCTTAACTTCTGTACTCCTACCTGCCCCGTGCCTGCCCATTCCAGCAACTGTCCTCGTTGGTGATATCAGCAGCCACCTTTTCATCACCGCAGAGGGTGTGAGGCAGCAGCACCCAGAAGCGCCTCATCAGACGCAACTTTTCTTTCACGTCCAACACCTGGAAAGTCAAGGGAAGGAAGCACTAGGGATGGGTTGCCAGGCTCTCCCTTGGAAGTTCCCCACTAGAACAAATACATTCTGAAGTCTCAGCCATAGCAAGTTTCTCCATAAACCATTCTAGCACTACACTGGAGGTCCAATTGGAGAATAGGTAGCTGTTGAACAAAGGACCAGATAGGGCAGCAGGCTCAAGAAGTTCAAGCCTTATTTATTTATTTATTTATTTATTTATTTATTTATTTTTATACCACCCATCTTCCCAGGGAACTCCGGGGGTTAACAATATGGGTTAAAACAACCAGATAAAACCCAAAGTAACAATAAGCAAAATAATCAATAGAAGATTTAGAAGAAGAAAGAAAGTGAAAGAGAAAGGAAAAAAAGTTAATGGGTGAAAATCATCGGGAAGTGGCATCAAAAATTGGTTTTTTTAAAAAAATTAAAGGTTGGCATATGCTTCCTGAAAAAGCAAGGTTTTAAGTGCCTTTTTGAAGGCGGGCAGGGACTGTACAAGGTGCAACTCACTCGGAAGTTGGTTCCAAAGCGAGGGGCCAACCACAGAGAAGGCGCAGTTGCGCGTAGCTGATTTCCGTGCCTCCCTGGGCGTGGCCACTCGGAGTGAGAGCGCCTGCAACATTCTAGTGGGTTGGGCCTCAGTTGACCTTTGGAAGATACGCTCCGACAGGTATTCAGGTCCCAAGGCGTGGAGGGTTTTGTAAACCAAAACCAAGACCTTGAACCTTATCCGGAGTACAACGGGCAGCTAGTGCAGATGGGCCAGAACTCGGGTGAAGTGGTCGTATCTACACGCACCCACCACCAGTCTGGCCGCCGCATTAGGAACCTGTTGGAGTCTCCGGGTAAGGGTCAAGGGCAACCCCACGAAGAGGGTGTTGCAGTAATCTATCCTTGAGATCACGAGGGCCTGCACAACTGTTCTCGGGGAGGCCTCATCCATGAACAAACGAATCTGGGCAATCTGACAAAGATAGAAAAAAGTGGTCCTGGAAACAGCCATCACCTGAGCTTCAAGGGATAAAGCTGGATCCAAGACCACACCCAGATTCCTGGCCCTGTTTGAAGGCCGAAGGGCAACCCCCTCCCCAAACTGGGGAGAAGCTGTTGTACCCAGAGGAGGGTGCCCCGAAGAACAGAACCTCAGTCTTTTCTGGGTTAAGTCTGAGCCTGTTAGTCCTGGTCCATTTCATGACTGCCTCCAGGCACAGGTCAAGGGAGCATAATGCCTCCACTGCAGAGGTGGAAAAGGAGAGATAGAGCTGTGTGTCATCAGCATATTGATGACAGCGAACCCTAAATCTCCTAATGACCTCTGCCGGGGGGTCATTGAATTAGCCTAGAATTAACTTTTAAATAAGTCAGACGCAGGCCTACCGGATGTCTTCACACATGACTTCTATCCCCCTCCCCCACCAATACGACAGGTATATAGTACAAAGGAAGGGGAGCATGCAGTTTCATAAAGACAAAGGAAGGGGGATTCCTGTTTGCACTTATCTACAGAGCCCCTGCTAATTTCAGAAGGCTGCAGGCAAGGCTGACTTGTTTAAAATGGCATGTTTCTCTGCCAAACTCCCTGCCTTTCTATGATTTAAGCATCATATATGTTTGCTTGCCACCCAAAGGATGCATGTTGTATTTGGTTTTATATCATGGCTAGTCCTCTTATATCTGCAGAAAATGCAAGGCAGTATTTCAAGAGAAACAAAAGGTGGTGGCTGAGGCACCATTACAAATGTGATTTCAGGGGTGTTTCCAAGCACTGACAGACCATTCTACAAGCATGGGGAAGGAGAGTTCAGACTTACCAGGCGGTCTATGTTGGTTCCTGCTGCAGTGGTTGGCTTTTCCTCAGGTGAATAGGTGCGGAAACGGCGGCTGGTATCTTGGTGGGGGGCACGTCGGGAGCGGGCAGGGGCTGGGCGGGGGCTGCCACAGCTCTGAAAAACCTGGAGATACAAAACAAAGTATGGATAGCATATGGTTATGCTGAGTATCAAGCCTCAGTATATATGCCTTTTCAAGTCAAGTACTGAACTTTTTCTGGTGAGTTTGTGAAAGATCAGCATGAAAAACCACCAAATGCTATCTTTGCCAGAAGACAAAGCCCTCTTGGGCTCTCCTAGACTGCAAGGGGACAGACACGGTGAGAAGTGTATCTGAAGAGGAAAGTGCCCCGATAGCAGATGCTACCTGAGAGGGTAGTGCTGTGCCTGCTGTGTGACCTTTCTGGAAACCAAAGATTCCTTCAGTAACAGCTAGAGGCACAATCACTAGTGAACCTCCTCCTGGTCCAGATGAGTTTTCTGCAGGAAATCGTTGTTGCTTTGAGGGGCAGGGAGGTGTAATTTGTCCCTGCCTTGGAAAGCAACATTTCTTGGACTGACCTTGGCATAGGGGTCCCCAAAGCAGCCTTCTGCAGGCAGAATCTCTCAAAGGAAGGCTCTTCTTCCTGGGCTGCTTTTTACTTTGCAAGATATCTGGTAGTAGGGGTGTGGAAATTTACTACAGAAGCTATACCAAGTCCTGAGCACACTTGACAGGCAGATTTAGCAACCATCAGCCCTACCCCCCCCAAAAAAAATTCTTTGAGTTCCTGTGTTTCAAAAGCACACACAATATTTCAAAGGCAGCACTGCTTTCTGCAGTGCTGTCTACAGTTTATATTGCACTGATGTGTAGCCTGCACACTGTAATTAAAAAAATGTAAACCACCCAGAGACTACTTGTAGTGGTATGGGACAGTATATAAGCAGAACACTTTATGTGTGCTTTAAATATTGTCAGTCTTTTTACAGTGGGTTCATACTTAACAGCAAAGGACAAGCTTCTCCCTGCCCATCCCTCACCTTGGCTGATGTCTGCATGCCATGCTCCTGCAGATACATGATGGCCTCCGAAATTTTCACTCCAATAGAGTCAGAAGCCAACTCAAAGTTGAAGGCTCCCCCAAGGCGCTCAGCCAGCTGGGTCAGTGCATCTTGGAGAAGAAAAAAGAGGTAAGATACTTTTTAGAAACAGAGTTCTTGTACCTCCTTCCCCAGAGGGAACCCAGAGTCCCAACAATACCTAATACAGTAGTTATATTACATAGATTCATAAAGTTGGAAGAGACCTCGAGGGCTGTCCGGTCCAGCCCCCTGCCATGCAGGAACCCCCATTCACAGTACCCCTGACAGATGGCCATCAAGCTTCTGCTTAAAAACCTCCAAAGAAGGAGACTCCATCACCCTCCTTTGGGGCAGCATATTCCAGCTTTAACCATCAGGAAGTTCTTTCTAATGTACAGATTGAACCTCTTTTCCTGCATTTTGAAACCATTTCCCTGAGTTCTAGTCACTGAAACCATGGAAAACAAACCAGGCTCCAATTCAATATTATTTCCTTTCAAATAGAGATGGGCACGACCAGGAATTTTTTTTTCGAGTTGTCGTTTTTAGGGATGGGTCCGTTTCGGCTCGTTTCCGTTTTTCGCGAAATTTTTCAAAAAATTGTCGTTTTGTGGTGTCGCTTTTTCGTCTGTCGTTAGTACTGGTTTAGGGGGGGGTGTAGCGGGCTCCTGGAGGCACCTCTGTGGGGTTGGTGCCTCCGCTGGCCCGCTATGAAGGGAAAGCGGGCTCCTGGAGGCACCGGTGGGTGCCTCCTCTCCTCATCCGCTACAAAATAGCATGCATAGCCAATTGGATATGCATACCAGTTGCAGACTTGCTTAGTGGACTCTGGCAGAGGCACCCCTCTTGGGGGATGCCTTCCCTGCACCAGTCGGTCAGAGATGCAGGCTCTGACTGTGTCTCACTAAGAAGGGAAACGTACTTGCATGTAGTGCAATGCGAGTACGCAGATCTGGCTTTAGGGTTAGGGTTAGCGCAAGGGCTAGGCTTAGGGTTACAGGTAAGGTTAGGGTGAGTATTGGGGTGCACCTCTGGGTGCCTCTCTGACCCACTTAGAAGGACAGTGTACTGGCGTATGGGTTAGGGTTAGGGTTCAGGCTACGGTTAGTGGGCTTTTTATGCCCGATTGGCACATCCCAGAAGTCTCTGTGGTCAACCTGGCCAAGTGGCCATGCGGTTGGTGGAATGGCTCCAAAAATTTGCATGGTCCACTCCCATGGCCAGCCCATCATTGCACAGGTGTAAATAAAATAAAATAAAATAAAATAGAATAAAATAAATGGAGAGGAGAACAGGAGACATTTTGTTGCAAGAAAAACCCACTGCTACTGTAAAAAATCTGGCAGTTTTAAAATAGCAACTTTCACATGTTTCTGTGGTGCTTTGGTGTGTTTTTGGACCATGATTTCAAAAAAAAGATTGCGGTCGCCCGCCCCATTTTGGATCCCCCCCCGCCCGCACCGCATAGCGTCGACGAGGATGCCCCACCAGAGCAGCCCAGGACAGGAGGGGGGGAAGGCCGGGGACCCCCCCGAAACCACCCCTCTGCACTCTCAGAGGCAGGCAGCCAGGCATATTTCTGCCTGCTTTTTTGGCCGGGAATCAGGGTTTTTAAAACTTTTTTTCTGTGCCGCTTGAATGGCGGCGGCGAGGCGGCGACGTTGGCGGGACGACGAGGAAGCCCGCCGTCCGCCACTCCGCCAGAGCAGCCCAGGAAGGACAGGAGGAGAGGGGGGAGGCCGGGGACCCCCCCCCGAAACCACTCCTCTGGTAGGTGCCCTCACTCAGGCAGGCATATTTTCGCCTGCTTTTTTGGCCGGGAATCGGGTTTTTTTAAAAACTTTTTTTAAACTTTTTTTTCTGTGCTGTTGGCATCGCGCTATTGCGCGATGCCAGGAACGACAACACGACAAATCAGACCCAATTTTTCTTTAGTCGGTTCGAGTTCGAGTTCTGGCAGAGTAATTGTCGTTTCCTTTTCCGTTACGTAATGGAAACGAGGAACGGAAACGGAAATGAGAATTTCGTCGAGTCGTGCCCATGTCTACTTTCAAATATTTATACATTGTTATCCCCTCTCAGCCTTCTTTTTGTAAGGTTAAGCATGCCCAGCTCCCTTAGCCGTTACTTGTAAGACATATGTTCCAGACCTTTAACCATCCTGGTCACCCTCTTCTGGACCCGTTCAAGATTGTCAACATCCTTTTTAAATCCACCTAACAGTAGCATTATCTATCCCACTTTCTACCGACTTCTTTGCAAGAATACAATGGTGAACCTTATTGAAGGCCTTACTGAAATCTAGATAAGCAATATCCACAGTATTCCCTTCATCCACCAGGCCTGTAACTCTATCAAAGAAAGAGATCAAATTATTCTGGCATGACTTGTTTTTAAGAAATCTGTGTTGACTTCTGGTAATGACAGCATTGCTTGTTCATAATTACAGACTGTCTGCTTAATAATATGCTCTAGGATCTTTTCAAGAACTGAAGTCAAGCTGACAGACTGGTAATTATTTGGGTCCTCTTTTTCCCCCTTTTTGAAGATGGGGACAACATTCACCCTCCTCCAATCTATGGGAACTTCTCCTATTCTCCAGGACTTCTCAAAGATTATTGCCAATTGTTCTGAAATTACTTCTGCCAGTTCTTTTAATATCCTTGGGTGTAATTCATCTGGCCCAGGGGACTTAAATTCATTTAATGTTTCCAGGTGTTCCTGTACTACCTCACTACCTATTCTATTGTTGCAATTCCTGTCCTACCTCATCTACTCTTTGTCCCAGTGAATCTCATTCTTCCTTTTTTGAGAAAACTGAAGCAAAGAAGATGTTGAGTAGTTCTGTCTTGAGCCTGTCTCCTGTTAATATCTGGTTAACATCATTTCCACCTCCTTTAGGAAAGAAATTCAGTGTGACTGTTGTGCGCCATGGAGCCACTGTGATCCTCATAACACATCAGGGATTTCCATCCAGGCCCAATGTTCTGAACCATCATTTGAGAAACACTGCTCCCCACTTGGAGATGGGAGTTTGTCATTTGGTCCCATCTAAATTCACCCACTGTGCCATCTCACCATCAGCCTTCCCTTCTCTCCTCCTTACAATCTCACCAAGAAAGCGTTCCCATTCAGGATCCAACTCAGTGATGCTGGCTAAGCATCCTTTCATGACATTGAGGCAGAATCCATTGCATGGCTTGAGGGCAGGAGTGCCACGGCATAGCGGGCAGTAGGAGAGGCGCATATGGGCCCGACGACATTCTCCACTGGGAAACAGCTGCAAGCAAGTCAGATGGGAAAGATATCAGAATAAGCAGTACTTTCAGACACAGGAGGATGGTGGCAAAATGAAAAGTGAAACGAATTCCAAAGCTACAGAAAAATCCAGAGAAGTTAAGCTCCGTGTCAGGGCTTGGCAATCCCTTTGCCCAACAGCCATGTGGCAAGGCATGTGGACATAACAAGGCTATCTGCCCCTTGATATTCACTGATAGATTATGGGCTGTTGTGTGGACTGACAAGGGGATGTTCCTTTCATCTCCCCATCCTTCACACATTCTCTGTCTCTGCGATCACCTATGTAAAAGCCTTATGCAATTTTAACACAAGATTTCGGTTTGAACTTTCAAAACCTGGAATTCGTTTCATGTAGGTATTTAAAATAATGAACATTATATATTACCCTTCACACTAGCCACAATTAAAGCTACTCTGAAAGTATCACTTTTAGCTATTGGTAAAAACACCTGGTCATAATGAATAGGTTTTTGTTGACTGTAACCCTGAGCCACAAGGCAAGCTTTGTATTTTAACTCCTGATTTACATCTTGTTTGGCTTTATATACCCTGCAACAACTCACAGGTTTTTCATCACTGGTGACTCTGCTTATGAAAAAGATTTATTTATTTATTTATTTATTTGTTTGTTTGTTTGTTTGTTTGTTTGTTTATTTATTTATTTTACGTTTCTATACTGCACCGATTTTCCCAAAGGAACTCTGGGCAGTTTACATAGAGATCAATGCATAATACTTAAAATCGAAGCAGACAGATAAAAATCAAGGACAATAAAACAATAAGATAAAAAGCAGAGAGCTCGAGAAGAGGCACAAAAGCTGAGGATGACGAGAAAAACATCAGAACATGGGGGAGAACAAGACAAATATTAATGATTGCCGAATGCTTCTTTAAAAAGCCAATTTAAATGCTTTTAAAAAACCTGTAAGGGACTCAGCTTGGTGAATCTTGTTAGGTAGTTTATTCCACATGGCTGGGCCAGCCACCAAGAAGGCCGATTGCGGGTGGTAACCTTACAGGCCTCCCTAGGGGGGGCCACCTGGAGTGAGAGTGCCAGCGATGTTCTGGTGTGCTGGGCCAGCATTGACCTTTGGGAGATCTGCTGTACCAGATACTCAGGTCCCAAACCATGGAGGGTTTTGTAAACCAAAACCAGCTCCTAGAACCTTATTTAGGAGGCAATGGATAACTAGTGCAGGTGAGCCAGAATTGGGGTGATGCGGTCAAATCTGCCTGCACCAACTACCAATCTGGCTGTCTTATTCTGCACCCACTGAAGTCGCTGAACAAGGGTCAAGGGAAGCCCCATATAAGGAGCATTACAACAATCTATCCTTGAGATGACCAGCACCCTCACCACAGTCCTCAGGGAGTCCCCATCAAGGTATGGACGAATCTGGGTGATAAGCCTAAATTGGTAAAAGGCCGACCTGGACACGGCTGCCACCTGGGACTCCAGGGACAATGCCGGATCCAGGACGACACCCAGACTCCTCACTTTTTCAACCTGTTGGAGCACAGTCCGACGCAGACTAAGAAGAGGGCCACTGTACCCATCCACCCTCCCCCTAAAGGACAGAACCTCGGTCTTCGCAGGGTTGAGTTTGAGTCTGTTAGTCCTGGATCACTCCTGAACCACAAGCAGGCAGCGATCAGGGGTCTGGACAGCTTCCATTGCAGAGGTAGAAAAGGAGCGACAGAACTGCATGTCATCAATGTACTGATGACAGTAAGCCTCATGTCCCTGGATGACAGGCCAAGCCAACAACCATCAAACCACCGCCCAAGATGGAAAGCAGGCAGCAGTCTTTATCAGTGAGAATCCAAGTAGCCAGCCAAAGGCGGAGCCCATCAAAGCAGTGATCCAGGTAGCCAGTCAACAGCGGGGTGAGGAGGATAAGCCAGCAGGTCAAGACCAATGGGGAGAGCAAGAAAGCTAACCTCATCCTCTTTTTAGGCAGTAGCATTAAGGGACTGGCACTTGAAGTGACTCAAACTTGGCTTGCATAGCCTTTTCCCACTTACTTTGCTCCAAAAGAGAAAGCTGCATAACCTCCTCATAACTTTGAGGTTCAGCCACTACAAAATTTACATTCACAACTTGAAAATGTTCAGGATTATTACTTCTTTGGGAATGTCTGGGAATTACAGCCTCATCTTGCTTACTTTCCCTTTGCTCAGTTGATTTAGGAACATGAAATCCTAAAAAAAAATTGGCAATGACACTTCCTGATTGTCATGTACTTTATGCCAGTGTGCATGCTCTATAAAACTTGTTGACCAGCTAAACACAATTTTATTGTAAGCTATTTTTAAATTTACCGAGTTCTGCACGCAGTTCAGAAAGAACAAAAGCTCAACTTGATGTCAGGATTCCTCAGAACCGGGGAAAAAAAGCTTTTATTATTAAGGCGTTGTCAATGGGCACCCCAGCAGAGTCAGCTCTGAAAATTCTGGGGGCCCCAAACAAAGGAACTTCAAACCTTTTGTAGGATTTTGCTCCCTCACAGCCCCTCCCTTATCTAAACTGATAAGGATGCAGCCGTGAGCCATATATCAGGCATAGAACAACAGAAGAATACACTTTACACAAGGATATACAATGTAATAATTCAAATTGACAGGAGTTTAAAGGGAAATCGAAGGAGGAAGACATTCATCTTGCGCTTGGGCGCCACCTGGGTTGCACTTCCCAGGACTCCGTTCCTCCCGCGGACGGGGTTTGTTTTTACAGATAGCAGTGGATCTTATTCCAGGAACTTCTGGCTTATCTCCAGCAAGGACACCCCAGCTAACTGCCTGCCCACAAAGCTAAGTGTTTATACAAGGATCAATTTATGGCATAATATCTCAGGATACAGATCTAGGGTGGAATGCAGGCTTTGAATAACACTTGGGAGGGGGAGAGTGAAGCAGGGGAAACAGCAGAGAGAACAGAAGCACTGCCATTTTGATCATACAATACTTAATATTGAAGGGTTTAATATCAAAATGGCGTCTCTTATGCTAACTTGAAATGCTTTATAAAATGTCTGTGTCAGTAGAATACAAATTGCAGTCTAAGCATAACTCTTTCCCATGAGAACAATGTGCTCCAGAGGCCTCCAAATGTATCCAGCAATATTCTGCTATTAGTTTCTATTCCCCACCGGTATACGCCAGTATAGTTGCTAGTCCTCGCTAGCTAGCACAGGATGCCATTGTCTATTTAGCCTTAGAATGTTGCAAAGTATGTCAGGTAACAGCACAATACCCTGCCTATGTTCAGAAACTACTACTGCGCATGTCTTTCCCACTCCTGAGTGGCTAAAGCCTAGACTTGTGATCAATGTGATGCAATGGGGGTGGAGTTACCAATGCTACTTAACATGTATGATTTTCAATGTTATTTGCTTCAGCCTTTGGAACTGATTCCGCTGAATGCCAGCAACGTTGCTTTCTTTAATAAAAGTCTTTCTCTTTTTCACCTAAAATCTGGTTTCGTTTGAATCCCTGTATCACCCCAAGCGGCCCGAACCCCAAAGTAATTTTTGCTAGGAATGTAAGCCCCAAAAAGGCTACAATATAAATTGGTATATAAAGTGCTGTACATCATTCCTTTCATTATTAGTGCTCTTATAAAACCTATAGGATTTACAGCCGCTCCCCTGCCTTGGTCTCATCCTTTCGCCTTCTTTGTTTGGGAACATGCACCCATGTGAAAGACCCCAAAACTCTTAAATGTTGAAATGATGGTTTCCTCCGATGCATTAAGTTATATGGGACTTCTTCCAAAGCAGAGTTCCAAATTCTGTTAAGAATATAACAAGAGCATTTAACTGCCTTGCCCCAAAAATGCCTGGCTAAAACTGCATCATATAGCATTGACTCCATCATTATTTGCATCATTCCACCATGACTTTCTGCCACCCCATATTTGTAAGGACTCATGGGATATGTCATCCTGTGAAAAATTCTTTTCTTCTTGAGCCATGCCCTAAACTCATTTGATACAAACTCTCCACCTCAATCTGATTGTAATGACCCTACTTTGTGATTAAATCTCCTCTAGTGATACCTAAACTCTGAAAACTTGGAAGACCTCACTCTTGTGATATAGGAGATACAAAAATTATATTCTGAATAATCGTCAACCAGAACAAATAACCACATATTTTGGACTTTTGTGGGAGCTAAAGGACCAACCAGATCAACATGAATAAGTTGAACTGGTTTTTTAGACACTCTTGAATTTTTCTTCACTACTGGGCAGGTTTTTTTACTTTCTCCTTTTGCATACACTGCAGTCTAAATATGTCTCACAAGATTTTGGACACAAATTAGACACACTTGCACAAGTTTTGTTTATAAACGTATGCATTAATTATGTTGTGGCTTACTATAAACTTTTTGTGTAGACTTACTTTCAGTCACAATGTATAAATTATTTTCTAAATTTCCAGTTGAAAGATTTTTATTTCCTTGCTTAATATAACATTTACCACTGGAAAAATTACTTTGGTATCCTGACTTATCTAACCTTGCAACACTTAACAAATTGTGACACAATGCAGGAACACATAAAACATTGTTTAAAGAACCGTAATACAAAGACAATTAACACAAACTACAGAATTCCAAATGCTGCCTAGATGCCCTAAACACATCCAATCTCACCTGATCTCGGAATCTAAGCAGGGTTGGCCCTGCTTAGTACTTGGATGGGAGACCACCAGAGAATACCAGGTGCCGTAGGCGCCTGGAGTAGGAACTGGAAAAACCACTCCAGTATTCCTGCCAAGAAAACTCCATGGACATGGGGTCATGAAGAGTCAGTCACGACTGTAATGACGCAACACACGCACACAGAATTCCAACATTACAGAAAAATCCAGAGAAGTTAAGCTCTATGCCAGGGCTTGGCAATCTCTTTGCCCAATAGCCATGTGGCAAGGCATGAGGACATCCCTTGCCTGCTTATGGGCTGTTGTGTGGGCTGAAAGGGGATGTTCCCTTCATCTCCCCGTCCTTCATACATGCTCCATCTCTGTGATCACCTGTGCTCTATGTGGGTCTACCGATGGAAAGTCTCAGGAAACTTCAACAGGTCCAGTGAAGTGGCCAGGTTGCAAACTGGGGCTGGTTACAGAGCTCACATTACACTCCTACTAAAGCAGCTTCACTGGCAGCCAATCCGGTATCGGGCACATTTCAAAGTGCTGACCTTAACCTACAAAGTACAAAATGACCTGGGTCAAAGCTACCTCAAAGAGTGACTCTCATATTATTAACCGGCTTGGGTGTTAACCTGTTAAGGCAATCAGCAGAGGCCTTTCTCTCCAACCCACCACCTTCACAGGTGCATCTCATAAGAACACATGAAAGGGCCTTCTCTCCTGCTGCTCCCAGACTTTGGAATTCCCTCCCACTAGATTCCAGAACTGCCCCATCTCTGGTGTCTTTCCGGAAGCAGGCAAAGACCTTCCTCTTCAGGAAAGCTTTCCCTGAATGATAGACTACCTATTATGGGACTTTTAGATGCATTACCATGCATGAACACCAGTGTTTTCCATGTTAGTTTCCATCCCTCATAATGGATTATTATTTTGATTTCATGTGCTCTTTGTAGCTTTAATTCCTGCCTATTCTAAGTCATATTTCTTCGTCTCTCTGTTTCTAAGTTCCAATAACACTTATTGCTTATCTACACTTTATCTACATGCTGCTGCTGCTAAGCTCATTTTCTCTGCTATACACATAAACATGTACAATTGTGTATTTCTTTTCATAATCCCTTAATTTTTGTTTGATAGAATGAAAAATTTGGAACTTCTTCAGAACCGTTACCTGCAAAGTTAGCTGAGAAAAGTAAATCCCAAACTCGAATCAGGACAATTTTAATACTGAAGGTTACACTTCTTTTGGATTTAGAAATCACACATCCACAGTCAGTGGGATGTCTCATCTTCATCCTTTCAGTTCCCTTGTTTCATGTTCTTCCCATTTATCCATCCTTTCTATTTCTCCACTGGGTGGTTTTTAATCCTTATTCCATTCCCCTCCCCATCAAATAACCCATTGTATTTCATTGCCTTCTGGGGAGGTGGGACTTCCAAGTTGGGTCCCAAGGCCCCACAGGTTCAAACGTCTTCTGACATTCCTCACTGGCTACCTGCCCTCCTCCAAGATTTTGTAAAAACCCTTCTCTCTTAATAGACCTCAGCAACTCACACACATAGTGGAGCTGAGGATAATTTTGTACCTTGGAAAGGAGGAGGACACACACATGGGGGGAAGATTTGGACATGTAGCAGGCGTTAGATTTTCCTTCCCAGTGCCCCACAGGTCCATCCCATGGAGCCCCACAGTCAGAGGGACATATAGACAAAACCTCTCACCTTTACAGCCTGAGCCACAATGTCTCTCCCGGCTGTCAGTCCCTGGACAAAGGCCCGAGCGGCAAGGAAGGCCCGTGTCACCTGGAGAACCCAAAAGAAAAGCAGCGGGAGAGCAGTTAGATAGAGAAGTAGTACATGGACCTCCTCTCCTGTCCTCCCACATGACGCAGCTCTTGGGGAGGTGAAGAAACAAAATGCTCCGTTATGACGACTCCAAGATCGCACAGATCTTCTGTAGCTTTTGGATTCAGTCCATCGGCAAAGGCAAGCACCTGGGCTTCAGCCAGGATTGTTTTCAAAAACAAAGGTTGCATATCTGTTCTTTAGTCTGTCTTTCAATTGAAAACAAAAAACACCTCTGTCATGCCTGGATTAGGTTTCAGTTTATTCACCCTGATCCAGTTCATTACTGTCAACAGACACTGATCTAGAGCCAAAATAGTCTCCTCAGATGCTGATGGCAAGATTTATTTATTTATTTATTTATTTATTTATTTATTATGCTTATATACCACCCGTCTTCCTGAAGGAAGGCGGTTTACAACAGAATACAAACAGAGTCAAACAATAAATAAAACAGTTTAAAAACAAAACAATCAAACCAAAACAACTAATAAATAGCAGATGGCGGGAAGAGAAAAAAATTTGTCACCGAATGCCTCACGGAAGAGCAGAGTTTTTAATGCCTTCCAAAAGGCTGACAGGGACTCTGCAAGGTGCACTTCGCTGGGGAGGTGGTTCCACAAGGTAGGGCCAGCCACAGAGAAGGCTCGAATGCAGGTGGAAGTTTTCCGAGCCTCTCTGGGCATGGCCACCCGCAGCATGTGCGCCCACGACAACCCGGTTGGTCGCGCCGATGTTGTCCGCTGGTCGATCCGCTCTGCCAGGTAGTCAGGTCCCAGGCCATGGAGGGTTTTATAAATTAAAACCAAGACCTTGCATCTGATTTGGGACGCAACGGGCAACCAACACAGATGAGTCAGGACTGGGGTGATGTGGTCAGACCGGCGCACACCCGCCACCAGCCTGGCCGCCGCATTTTGTACCCGCTGCAGCCGCTGAAGGAGAGTCAAAGGCAACCCCATGTAGAGCGCGTTGCAATAGTCTAGTCTCGAGATCACCAGCGCTTGCACAACAGTCCTGAGGGAGTCTCCATCTAGGTAGGGACGAATCTGGGCTATGCGATGGAGAGGAAAAAAGGCAGTCCTGGACATAGCGGCTACCTGGGCTTCCATAGTGAGTGCCGGGTCCAGGACTATGCCCAGATTCCGGACAGTGTCCGATGGCCGGAGGGAAACGCCCTCCAAGGTTGGAAAAGGGCCTCCATAGCCAGATGGGGAAATCCCAAAGAACATAACCTCAGTCTTCTCGGGGTTGAGATTGAGTCTGTTGGCCCTGGTCCATTCCATGACTGCACCCAGGCACTGGTCGAGGGTCTGGACAGCCTCATCTGCAGTGGTGGAAAAGGAGAGATAGAGCTGCGTGTCATCAGCGTACTGATGACAGCAGACTCCAAAACTCCTTATGACCTCTGCCAATGGCCTTACGTAGATGTTGAACAGCATGGGGGAGAGGGACGACCCCTGTGGAACCCCGCAAGGGAGAATCCAAGGAGCAGACAACTCCCCCCCCCCATGCTGTACCCGCTGGGGACAGCTCTCCAAGAAGGACTGGAACCAACTGTGAACAGTGCCTCTGATCCCAATCTTGGAGAGCTGACCCAGCAGGATACCGTGGTCGACGGTATCAAAAGCCACTGACAAATCCAGAAGGACCAACAGAGTAGAGCAACCCCTGTCGCCCCCCCCACGGGAGGAGGTCATCTTGCAGAGCGACCAAGACTGTCTCAGTCCCTCGACCCAGCCTGAACCCAGACTGGAATGGGTTAAGGGCCCATTCTCCCTCCAGAAATGATTGAAGCCGGACCGCGGCCACCCTCTCAATTACCTTGCCCATAAAGGGAACATTTGCAATCGGGCGGTAGCTGGTCAATTCACCCGATGCCATGCCAGGTTTTTTTTAGAGTGGGCTTTACCACAGTCTCCTTCAGGCAAGAAGGAAACACCCCTTCCCTGAAGGAGGCTGTGGTGATGATAGAAGCCCATTCGGGCATGCTCCCGCCAACGGCTTTCATAAGCCAGGATGGGCAAGGGTCAGAGGGGCTGGACGCGGGCCGGCAATGGGCGATAGCCCTGGAGGCCTCAAGCGAGGAAACAGGCCCAAACTCAACCATGCGAGGAGACTGAGGGGGTGCAGCGTCAGGGGATGCCGAGAGTGGACTAGAACAACAGGAGTTGAAACTGGTCCAGATGTCCTCTACTTTAGATCTAAAAAGGCTGCAAAAATCTCACTACTGAAATCAGTAGGAGGAGGCCTTACCAGGCCAGGATTATTGAGGTCGCGAACCACGCGGAACAATTCCGCTTGACGGTGATGAGATAAAGTTGGGTATCATCTCCATACAGGTGACACTGAATCCCAAAACTCTAGACAGTCTCTCCCAGTGGTCTCGTGTAGATGTTAAATGTAGAAGGACCTGTTCCTAAGGCAAATGGCCAGGGTGTCAAACAGGAATCTTTCAACCCCAGCTTTTGGGTTCTGTCCTCCAGGAAGGACCAGAGTCACCCTAGAACAGTGTCTCCAAGTACAGTACATAAGAACATAAGAAGAGCCATGCTGGATCAGGCCAAAGGCCCATCTTGTCCAGCTTCCTGCATCTCACAGTGGCCCCACCAAATGCCTCTGGGAGGGTATGAGACTAGATATCTGTCTCCTAATACCACTCCCCAGCACCTGGCCCTTGAAGTACCCTGGTTTTAAGCCTGGAAATTACGCATCTCCATCATGGTTTGTATGTGATGGACTTCTCCTCCAGGAATCTGTCCAATCCCCTTTTGAAGGCATCCAGGCCAGATGCCATCACCTATGGAAGGGAGTTCCACAAACTAACAACATGCTGGGTAAAAAAAAAATATTTTCTTTTGTCTGTTCTGACTCTCCCAACCCTCAGTTTAAGCGGATGTCCCCTAGTTCTGTTATTTTGTAAGAGGGAGAAGAGTGTCCCTCTGTCCCTGCATTATTTTGTACGTCTCAATCATTTCCCCCATCAGGCACCATTTTTCCAGACTAAAGAGCCCCAAATGTTTTAGCCTTTCCTCATAAGGGAGATCCCCAGCCCAGTAATCATTTTAGTCACTCTCCTTGGCACCTTTTCCAGTTCTACTATGTCTTTTTTGAGATGAAGTGACAAGAATTGTACACAATACTCTAGGTGCAGCCTTACTATTGTTTTGTACAATGGCATTACAATGTTGGCTTTTTTTCTCAGTAGCATTTGGTGAGAGACTTTGTCAAAAGCCTTCTGAAAATCAAGATAGATAATATCCACTGGTTCACCCAAATCTACATGCCTGTTGACCTTTTCAAAGACTTCTAAAAGGTTTGTCAGGCAAGACTTACCCTTACAGAATCCATGCTGATTTTCTCTCACCAAGGTTTGTTTTTCTATGTTTTAAGATTTTCTCTTGAATGAGGCTTTCCAACACCTTCCCTGGGACAGACGTAAGGCTAACCGGCCTGTAGTTTCCTGGGTGCCCCCCCCTCCTTTTTTAAAAATTGGTGTGACATCTGCTATCCTCCAGTCCTCCGGCACTGTTGTCATTTTAAGAGACAAGTTGCATATTACCGTTAAGAGATCTGCAATTACATTTCTCAGTTCCTTAATAACCCTTGGCTGGATGCCATCTGGGCCTGGTGACTTGTTGATCTTCAATTTATGAATTAAACCTAAAACATCCTATCTTTTAACCTGTATTTGATTTAATTTTTTAGTCAAGAGAGGCAGTTCCGGCAGAGGAATCTGCCCAGGTCCTCTGTCGAGAAGACAGATGCAAAGAACTAATTTAATTTATCTGCAATTTCCAAGTCCTCCTTTACCTCCCCTTTACCTCCCTCACCATCCAGCAGGCCTACTGTTTTTCTGACAAGCTTTCTACTTCTAACATAATTAAAGAAGCTTTTATTATTTCCCTTTATATTGCTAGTCATGCATTCCTCAAAGTCTTCCTTTGCCTCTATTATCATCTTCTTACATCCCAGAATGATAGGCCAGAATGATACAAAGGTTGATGGTATCAAAAGCCACTGAAAGATCAAGCAGAACCAAGAGGGACACACTCCTCCTGTCCAGTTCCTGCCATAGGTCATCCACCAAGGTAATGAAAGCAGCCTCTGTCCCATAACCAGGACTGAAACCTGATTGAAGTGGATCTAAATAATCTATTTCATCCAGAAACCCCTAAAGCTGGGAAGTAATAACCTGCTCTAGCACCTTCCCCAGGAATGAATTATTAGAGGCTAGTTGGTAATTATTGAATATTGTCTGATCCAATGAGAGCTTCTTCAACAATGCTCTTTACTACTGAATTCTTTAAGCATGCTGGGATCCTACCTGGTTGCAATGAGACATTCACCACTCCTATCCACTCAGCCAATCCCTTTCTGGTGGCTTCATAGGCCATGGAGTCAAGACTCCAGCAGACAAAAGGTAGCCTTCACCAATCCAAGGGTCCTGTCTACAGACAGGTGCAAATCACCAGTTTGGTGGTTCATCCTTTGAACAAAGAGCTGTTTGGCCATTTTCAGCACTGTCTCTCCTCCAGTGGACACCCACTCAGAGGCAGCACCCTAGCCTCCATGCTCCACCTTTTCTGGGCACTGCCTCTGAGTGTGTGCGTGCTGGATTATTTATTTATTATTTATTTGTTATATTTGTATCCCGCCCATCTTCCTGACAGGCTTGGATGAGGCGGGCTTGGAAGCACTGGACACCAGTTCATCCAAAAGCCAAAGCAGCACAAACCGCTGAACCGGCAGTTCGTGCCCACCTCTAATCCTGTCCACATCTTCAGGCTGTAGAAACTGAAACATCTCCATTAACGCAGTGCAAGCAGGGGCCATAGTTACAGCCACAGGGTCTGAATCACTTTCAGCATCCAACTCAGAGTGGATGCCCTTGTGCAGATGCAGGGCTAATTAATGTTTGCAAGGTTAGTGTGTGCCAAACAGAAGAGACAGGTTCCAGATGAGGATGAAGTGTTCAGCCAGGGAACAATAACTCACCTGTACCCGGAGCTGGCGGGGGCTGTTTCCAAAGGCATTCAGACTCTCCACTTGCCGCCCCACACACTCCAGGTAGCCCTCAGGGAAGCTGTACTGGGGATTAAGAAGTGGCACCATACGTTCTAGCAGTCGAGCCCAGAAGTCACTCAGAGCCTCATCCAGGCCTGAACGGGCTCCCTGAAGGTGGCGACGCAGCTCCACAAAGAGTCCTTGGAAGAGACGGGTATGTTGGGCATACAACCGCCCATAGGAACGGGTAAACATGGCCTGGAGAGATTGTTCTGCACTGGCCAGAAGTTCCCGGAAGAAATCTGTCAGTGGGGGGAGAGAACCACCCAGAATGAGACACTTTAATAAGAATTTAAGTTCAACCTTAGAAAATCCTGAAGGCATTAAAGCATGAGTTCTCCTGAGAGCAGGCAGATCATTTTCTCTTCGCCATAAAAACACAGCCACCAAACACCCCAGAAAGCTTCTAACCAGAGCTGACCCCAATTCTCCTAATCGGAAGCAATGGCTGGAGGTGAACTGAGGTTGAGAGATTATTAGGAAAACTTTAGAAGGGGGAACAGGAACTGAACCTCAAATCAGTGGCAAATAAGCTGACTGGGACTTACTCTGGTCATATCCCTTCAAACCTTTACCTGTCCCACTACTCTCACCTCTTTTATGGGAATGCTCTGGGTAGCAACCCCGGGGGATACCTGGAAGTCATCCACCCATAATCAGGCCTTTTTAGTTGTGTCTGCCCCAGTCTGGAATTCCCTTCTTCTAGAGGTGCGACTTGCCCCACCCTTCTTGGGTTTTTGGAGGCAACCTGTTATCCCAAGGCTTTATTTTGTTTCCCCAAAGTAATCATATGTTCACCTCTACATCCTCTGACATTTTTTGCAGCCCATGGGCTTTTTGGATCATTGCAACTATTGGTTCTTGTTGATCTTGGTCTATCTTGTTCTGTCTTGGTCCTGGGATTTTGAATTTTCCTTACCAATGTTTTCAGTTGCTTTTTTGTTATTGTTATTTGGTTATGTTTGTCTCCCAGAGTAGTAGCTTTGCTCCTAGTTGGGCAGGATGAAAATGCAAATAAAGAAAAAATTTTCCTGAGTCTCTCTTTGCCAAGAAACCAACTCTTCCTGCACTTTCCTTACAGTTGAATAAAAGGTCAAATGAATTGACCTTTTATTACAGAGATTACATTACACCCCTACTAAAGCAGCTTCACTGGCTGCCAATCAGCTACCGGGCACAATTCAAAGTGCTGACATTAACCTACAAAGCACAAAATGGCCTGGGTCCAAGCTACCTCAAAGACTGAATCTTGCAGTATGAACCAGCTCGGGTGCTTAGGTCATCAGGAGAGGCCTTTCTCTCCATCCTGTCACCTTCACAGGTGTGTCTCAGAAGAACACGTAAAAGGGCCTTCTCTGTTGCTGCTCCCAGACTTTGGAACTCCCTCCCACTACATTCCAGAACTGTCCCATCTCTGCTATCTTTCCAGAAGCAGGCAAAGACCTTCTTCTTCAGACCAGATTTTCCTTAGATGGTTTACCATTCATGAACATCATGGTTTTTCATGTTAGTTTCCATCCCTCATAATAGATTTTTTTTCTTTTCATGTGCTCTTTGTAGCATTAATGTTAGCTTTTATTGTTGCAAGATGCCTCCTCTAATTCCCTATTCTTAACTTGAATATGTTTTGAATGTTCTGGGCTGTATATTGTCCTTCATTATTGTAAGCCATCTTGGGTCCTTTTCCAAGGAGAAAGATAGGGTAAAAATATTCAAAATACAATAATAAATAAATAAATAATTTCAGCACTGCTCCTGTTGCAAACAGTGGTTGAGAATGGGGGCGATTATTTTCTTGGGGAAGGATTCAGAGCCAGAACTCCAGGGCCTTTCAAGGAGGAGTGCTGTTACTTATTCAGTGTTACACAGAAGGGCCTGGCCTGGTTTGTCCATAGTAGAAGAATCCCTCTCCACTCACCCTGAAAGCGACGCTGGCGAGAGCTGAGGGTGCTGAGCAGGAAGCCTGCGGCCTCCCCCACCAAGGCCTGGAGATCTCCTGGGGTTTGCTCGCTGAGACGTTCTTCTGTCTCACTAGCACAGCATGTGTAGTCCTGAGGGCAAATGCGCAGGTGCTCCCCTGTGAATGGGAGCGAATGTCAGTCAGTTTACCCACTCCAGTCAAATGGACCTCTTCCCAAACAGACTGCCAGTGCCACTCAGAGGGCACTGCAAAGTTTGGGAAGCAGAAGAGGGGGAATTGGGCACAGAAAGAGGACTTCTGCCTTCATTCCCTGTCGCTCTCCCCAGCTCAACCCCCTCCCTGTTATCCCGGGCACATCTTCATTCAAGCTGTCCCGTTTAGATTGAGGGTGATGGGGGGGGGGGAAAAACATCATGGACACAAGGTCAACCTGCTGTTCCTAGCTAGGGAACCCACCAGCCTGGTCTGCCCCCGGCGGCAGCATCTCCCCTTCGGCGCTCCGGGGATGGGATGGGGGGCGGGGTAGGGAGAGAGCTCTTGCGCCCAGGGATGGATGGCGGATGAGAGGAAGGGCCCCGAGGCAAGGCGGGCGGGGGCGGCCCAGAAGTGCAACGCCTGCTTATACACCCGCTTTGGGACAAAGGGGCTGTGGGGGGGGGGGAGCGGCGCCCTGTGTGCGTGTGGGTCCTTTGGGAAAGGGAGTCTTTCCAAACCCTTGCGCCCAAGAGAAACCCACAGCCCAGGCGCCCTGCGCTCCCCCGCGGCTCCACGTGGCAATCCGCCCGCCCCATCTCTCGGGGCGCCCGGAAAGTTTGGTCCAAGGGCGCTTCGCCCGAGCACCGAACGAACGAGGCGAGGCGAGCGGGCGCCGGCAATTGCTTCCGAGGGGCCGCGGCAGGCGGAGCCGCCTTACCGGAGATGAGGCTCGGCGGGACGGAACCCAAGGCGAAGCCACGGCTGGCCAGCACCTGCCGGGTCTCCGCGCAGCTCCGCGCCCCGCGCGCTTCGCCAGCCGCGGCGGCGGCGGCAGCACAAAGGAGCGAGCCCAGAGCCAGCAGGAGCAGCCGGAGCCCCATCCCGCGAGATCGACGGTGTCAGAACCGAGGGAAGGGAAGTCCCCTCGGGCGAGTCGGGCTCCGCGCCGCGCGGCCACGATCCTCAGCGGAGAAAGAATGACACGGGCCAACAAGTCGCCCCGCGCGTTGCGGTGGCGGCGAGACAATGGAAGAACAGAGCTCTTGGCGAGTTCATCGGGCCCTAGCGCCGCCCGCTCTTCCTCGGCGGGCAACAGACAATGGGAGCCGGGCGCGGGCGGGCGCGCGCGCGGGGGGGGGGTGTCCTAGCGCCTCCCAGCTTCGAAGGGGACTGTTCCGAGAGCCCAGCCCAGCTCCTCCTAAACTAGCAAGAAGAGGTTGTAGCGCAGAGAGAGCGGACGCCCCGAGGGAGATGCCATCCAGCTGTTGCCGCCCTCCCGCCCTTGCTTGAAGAGGGACTGACCCCACTGGAAAGGGTGCTAAACGAAGAGGGCACCCTTGGTCGCTGCTGCCCAGAACTTGCTTTTTCGTTAAAGGAACTTGCAAATTTCATTTTTAGCCAGGATGGAGCCCGGGATTTCACTCCTCCTGGAAGCTTCCTCGCCTAAGTACAGATTCATCGTCACTTATTAATAATTGCTCGTTACAGGGTGTCACGGGTGATGAAACTGGGTGGGGGGCGGGAAGAGAAAGAAACGAGGAAATCGAAATTGTTTCAGATGTTCTATTGACTTTGCAAAAGCTAAGTAGCACACTCGAGGAAAGGGCATTTTGGAGGTTGGCCATTAATGGGGCCACTATTCCTAGCGGGGAGTTGGGGGCACAGATTCCCAGGGCCCTGTTTAAATGAGGAGAGGCCCTAGGTCACCCCACTTGTGAGGCCCCTCTCAAACCTCCACCCTCAGGAATAGAAGAAAATGGGAGAGTTATAAACAAAATTGAGTGAAGCCAAGGATGAGGGCAAGTATTTAAAATTCTGCAATTCACAATTTCTCCAAGGACATAAGATACTGTTAAATAACATAAAACATGCAAAAATGTTAAAATTAACACTGAAAAACTTTTGGAACAACTGAACATTGCAAACCCTTTGTGGAATAAACATTAATTCATAGGAAAATTAAGTTCTTACTCTTATTAAAAACAACAACCTTGAGTTTACAGATTACAGTATATTGTCTTGGAAGAATAATGTGGGCTTCTGTCACTCTTCTGTAGCTGCTACCACTCACTGACTTCACTATGCCTTTCTTGAGAGGGGCAGTGGGACCCCTATGGCTGACTCCTGGGGTTTGGAGATGAAACCCCCTAAAGTTTGGGTTTTCCCCTGGAGGGTTGGCACCTGCATATTTTTGGACTTTTTGGGGAATGGGGTTCAGTCACCAACCTGCACCCTGGCTTCCTACATTCTACAGGTAATTCTGGCTCCCTCTGAGGATATTTTCCCACTGCTGCCTTCCCTGATCCCCAAGGCCTCTCCCTGCTTGTGAGCAATATAGAGCAAGAGCCTCCTGGCCTCTCTGAGGGCTGCAGACTGACTCCCCTGTCCCAAGCTGGCTGGAGCATTTATATCTTCTGACTCTGCCCCCTGGCTCCCCCACCCCACACTTTTGGATTTTGGCCATAGAAACACCTGGAGTTTTGCCCTACTTCCCAGGGTGGGTGGCTATTTTATTTAAAGTAAACGAAAGCAAAAACAAGATGGAGTTTATTCTGTCACATCCAAAAAGCCAATCCTATAGCACAACATCATTTTTCCAATGTAAACATTTTTGGAAGTTTACAAACTCCCAGAATTATGAAAAGAAAATGATGCAAAAACATAGATTAGTAACTAACTATATTTTCTCATCTAATAATTTCAGCAGCAGGACACACCAGGTTCCCATCCAACAATCCTTACTAGCCGTTTAAAAGAGCTAACTGTGAAAAAGAGCCAACTGCCTTGAGTCTTCAGTCTTTCCTCATAGGGGTTGCTTTGCAGCCCCATAATCATCCTTGTTGCCCTCCAATGAACTTGCTCCAGTTTGTCAGCATCTTTCTTGAATTGCGGTGTCCAAAGCTGGACAAAATACCACTCAAGGTGAGGCCTACCCAGTGCCAAATAGAAGGGGATGAACACCTCACAGGATTTGGAAATCAGTTAATGCAGCCTAAGATAGCATTTGTCTTTTTTTTTTCTGGCCACATCACACTATTGGCTCATGTTCACCTTATGATCTACCAGAATTCCAAGATCCTTCTCACTTGTAGTCTTGCTGAGCCAGGAGTCTCTCATCATTTAGAAGATGGAAGGCTTGTCCAAACGAGGACAACAGGCAGGAACATAAATTCTGGCAGAAAAAATGCAAGGCAACAATCAGGAAAGCAAAGCAAGACTTGGAGGAGTATACAGCAAAAAACACTCAAAGAAATAACAAGGAATTCTTTAAGTACTTTAGAAGTAAGAACCCAACTAGGAAGGCCATTGGGCCATTAGATGATAATGGAAGGCTAGAGATTACTAAAGAGGAAACAGGGATTGCAGAGAGACTCAATTAATTCTTTGCTTCTCTATTCATTCTGTATTCACTGAAGAAGACAGTGACCACGTGCCCAAAACAGAGCCTATCTTTGTAGGGATGGATTGGAAACCAAAGAATTAAGCCAGATAGAAATAACCAGGGAGGGGGTTCTTGCATGTCTTGTTAAACTAAATGCTGACACACCACCAGGACTAGACGGTATCCATCTATGAGTTCTCAAGGAACTTAAAGATGAAATTGTGAATGTCCTAGTCAAAATATATAATCTTTCCCTCAAACTAGGTTTTGTGCCTGATGACTAGAAGGTAGCAAATGTAACACCAATCTTCAATAAAGAATCCAGAGGTGATTTAGGAAATTACTGACTGGTCAGTTTGACAGGTGTCCCAGGTAAAGTGATGGAAACCATCCTAAAAAGCTAAAATTAATAGGCACACAGAAGAGAAATCTGTTGGAATTCTTTGAGCGTGTCAACAAGCATGTGGATAAGGGATATCCAGTTGTCATTGTTTATCTGGACTTTCAGAAGGCTTTTGAGAAGGTCCAGCACCAAAACTTGCCAGTCATGGAATCAAGGGACGGGTCTTGTCCTGGATCAGCAACTGGCTAAGGCAGGGGTGTCCAAACTTTTTGCAAGGAGGGCCAGATTTGGTGAGATGAAAATGTGTGGGGGCTGACCATTCAGCTGCATTTGTCCCCTGGGCCGGACTTTGCACAAGCCTCTAGGACAGGCAAGGAAGCAGGGAGGACACTGCAGCAACACAGGTGGGGGTGGGTAGGCTGAGCAGGTGGCTGGAGAGATGGACAGAGGCAGGGAGGGCAGGCAAACTGTAAAACTGCAAGCTGACGTCTCCATCCGGTATGGGGAGGGGCCAGCTGGCGGAGATGCTTGACAGTTTGAGCTGGTGGGGAGAAGAGGTCGCGGGCCACTCAAAATTTGAAAACAGGCTGCATTTGGCCCCCGGGCCTGACTTTGGACATGCCTGGGCTAAGGGATAGGAAACAGAGGGTAGCACTAAATGGACACTTGGAGGGAGGTAAAGAGTGGGGTCTCCCAAGGTTCATTACTGAGACCCCTGCTTTTTAACTTCTTCATAAATGATCTAGAAGTAGGAATAAATATCAACATAGCCAAATTTGCTGACAACACTAAATTATACAAGATAGTAAAAACTGAGAGAGAGTGTGAGGAGCTCCAGAAGGATCTCTTGACACCGGGGGAGTGGGAAAACCAGTGGTAAATGAGCTTCAACATTAGTAAGTGCACATTGGGGCAAAAAAACCCAATTACTTTTATAAACTGGAGGGTTGGCACCTGTAACAAACCAGGAAAGGGACCTTGGTGTCCTGGTGGACAGCTCAATGAAGGTTTCAACCCAGTGTGCCGCAGCACTGAAAAAAGCAAACTCAATGCTAGGGATCATTAGAAAGGGTATAGAAAATAAGTCAGCAAGTATCATTTTGCCTCTTTATAAATCTATGGTGAGGCCCCATTTGGAATATTGTGTACAGTTCTGGTCACCATACCTCCAGAAGGATATTATGGAAATGGAAAAAGTGCAGAGGAGGTCAACCAGAATGATTAGGGGACTGGAACACCTTCCTTACCATCTGAGGCTGCAAAGGTTGGGCCTCTTCACTCTTGAACAACGGCACCTAAGAGGTGACCTGGTTGACGTTTATAAAATCATACATGGCGTGGACTAAGTAGATAAGGAAAAACTGTTTTCCCTATCGCACAACGCTAGAACTAGGGGGCACTCCATTAAACTTTTGGGTGCTAGATCTCAAACAAATAAGAGAAATCACATTTTCACCCAGAGGATCACTGGTCTGTGGAACTCCCTGCCAGAAGAAGTGGTGACAGCTGTCAGCTTTGACAGCTTTAAGAAAGGATTGGACAAGTTCATAGAGAACAAGGGTATCAATGGCTATCATTTTGGATGTGTCAGAATTTGTGCTATTTGATCAGCCAGCAGAAGCAATACTTAATGAATAAATAGTTAGCCAGAGACAGAGTTTTCTTAAAACCAAAACAGCTATATTACAAACTGTACAAAAATATATCACAGCATCACAGAACTACATCAAGTTCAACAAAGCATAGAGGGAAAAGTCACATTAGTACGTTTATACAAAATTTAACAGCATAACAGCATACATTACATTGACAAAATGTATGACAGAGAAACAAAGTGGGTGCCTTACTCACGGAAGGCCCAATGAACAATGATTTACAGAACATTTTATACATGTGTCTGTCCAATCATAAATGACATTACCTCATAGCTATTGCAACCCCTTGCATCAGCCAAAATTCATTATGTTAATTCTTAACATCTGTACTCCATTAGAAAAAACTATACATTTAGTCACTGTGACTTTGCACTTTTACAGACTCCATCTTTAAAGCAATTAAATACATATCAAATATATATAGAACACCCTGTCTAATACATGTATTTCACTAACTAATATCTGACAGGATGCC
This sequence comes from Phrynocephalus versicolor, assembly GCA_023846285.1. Classification (NCBI taxonomy): domain Eukaryota; kingdom Metazoa; phylum Chordata; class Lepidosauria; order Squamata; family Agamidae; genus Phrynocephalus; species Phrynocephalus versicolor. The sequence continues at coordinate 341,674 of JAHTLZ010000164.1, read as the reverse complement.
TAAGGACAACCTCCAGTTTGCAGAGATAGTCAGGATATCTCTCAATACCATTTGCAAGGAATTGTAAGCAGGTGCAGACATCTGCTTGGGAATACCCTGAAGCAAATGGTGAGCAGCTGCTGTGTGAGACAGAAGGTTGGACTGGATGGGCTGTGGTGGCCTGTTCCAGCAAAGCTGTTCTTATGTTCTTATCAGGTAACTGCATAATGGGTTTCTTTTTCTTAGGTGCATTAATTTGCACTTATCCGTGTTAAATTTGATTCTGTTGCTTTCACCCCAGAGCTCTAGCCTATCAAGATCATTTTGAATGTTTTTCTGTTTTCCAGAATATTAGCTATTCCACCCAATTTTGTGTCATCTGCGAATTTGGAAAGCGTTCCCTACGATCTGTTATCCAAGTCATAAAGCACGAGACCTAGAACTGAGCCTTAGGGTATCCCACTAGTTACCTCCTCCCACTCTGAGAAGGAACCCTAACCCTAACCCCTAACCCCTAACCTTAACCCTAACCCCTAACCCTAACCCTAACC
>JAHTLZ010000164.1:318573-341134 GCA_023846285.1 Phrynocephalus versicolor | reverse complement strand
CCCCTAACCCCTAACCTTAACCCTAACCCCTAACCCTAACCCTAACCTTAACCCTAACCCTAACCCTAACCCTAACCCTAACCCTCTAAATACAATTCTGTAGCCAATTGTGTATCTACCTGACCCTTGATTTATCCAGCCCACGCTTACTAACTTGCTAATCAATGTATCATGGGGAACTTTTTCCAAAGCTTCTGCATACCAAGGAGGTTACCTGATCAAAAAATGAGAACTCATTAGTGTGGCAGGATTTATTCTTGCCAAATCTGTGTTGGCTTCTAGTTATTCCTGCATTATTTTCTAGGTGCCTGCATAGTGACTGCTTAAGCATTTGTTCCAAGATTTTTCCTGGGATTTATGTCAGGCTGATGGCCTGTAGTTCCCAGGTTCCTTTGTTTGTTTGTTTGTCCTTTTTGAACATAGGGACTACATTCGCCCTCCTTCAATCATATGGCATCTCACCCATTTCCCATTATTTGCAGAAAATAAGGGACAACAGTTCTGAGAGTTCTTCAGCCAATTCCTTCAGTACTCTCGGATGCAGTTCATCCAGCCCTGGAGATTTGTGCTCATTCGAGGTGGTAAATTATTCTTTGACTATTTGCTTATTAATCTTGAGCTACAATCCAGTCCCCTCCACTTGCTTTTTCTCTTATGCATGGAGGTGCAAAGTTTGTTTTATAGGGAAAAACTGAACTAAAATAGGAATTAAGCACCTCTGACTTTTCTTTGTCATCTGCTACTATTTTTTCATCTCCATTGAGGAGTGTAATTTCTTTTCTTTGTCTTTTGCTTTGCATGTATCCGAAGAATATTTTTATTGCCTTTAATGTTTCTAATTAATCTTAGCTCATTTTTTGCTTTTTCTCTCCTGAAGCCCTCTCTGCATTTCCTTGCTACTTGTCTGTACTCTTCCTTAGTGGTCTGGCCTTCTTTCCATTTCCTATACATGACTTTTTTGTTTTTAAGTCCTCTCTGAGCTTTTTGTTGAAACCATACTGGCCACAAACCCAGATGCCAACTCTGCCCACACATCTACTCCAGCTACACTATTACAAAGCCTAGCAATGCCATATATAATATCCAGGGCAGCTTTACCTGCTCCTCAACCAATGTGATCTATGGGTGCTTTTACACAACCTCTAAAATCCGCTGGCAACTTAAATTCGGACCAGAGATCATGGGGTTTGCTCCTCTTCCTGTGTTCTCACTCTTCTGCACTCCATTGCTCCTGTCTGCAGTGAGGGGAGGGAGGAAAAAAAGGGAGAAAAGAATACAGGCTCACCTCCACTCACCTCCATCTGCTGTCCAGAGCAGCCCTGTAGGGATTCCTGTCTCTTAAAGGGGCAGCAGGGACAAAAAAAAAACAAACAGAAGGCAAGGGGAGTCTGGCATCCACAGCTTTACAATCCGCATCAGAATTTTTTTTACCTCCGGAGACCAGGTACTTCCAAAGTGCACTGGGGTGTGCTTAGGTGGTCATGGTCGTACTTTATTTTGTTTAAAGTCTGCAGCTGGTGGGAAAACAATTTTAAGCTCTGCATCTGGGAGCCCTTTGCCTCGGATTTTAGGGGTTGTATGTCATCTTTTGACAACAATGCCCATCTGCACTCCACAGAGTACAAACAGAACAACAAGATCCTTACTTGTATATCATTTCTATAAGACATGGTACCCTTTTAAACCTTTTGTGACTTTTTCAGTTTGGAGGGATATTTCATAGAGCAAAACTACAAAAAATAATTTTGAAACCAAACACAATTTAATAACATTGCTGATTGCTTTGTTTAGCTTTTTAATAGTCTCTTTTCATATATATATAAAGTTACAATTAATGTTATACATAAAGCATGAGAAGTTAAAAAAAACAGACAAGTAAAGAGCAGCACCAGCAAATCTGGGTTCCTGAGATTAGCCCACTATCGGCTTTGGAGGACTTTGCAACAGATATCCTCTGTATCGACAGCAGAGGGCAGTGCTGCTCCAAAGAGCCAGCAGCACTGGGCTTAATTATCTATGTGGCTGAGATGTTATTATGGGATGTATGCCATCAAGTCGCCTCCTACCAATGAATGATCTCCAAAACGTCCTCCTGCCCTCCTCAACAGGCCTGGTCAGCTCTTGAAAATTCAAACCTTTGGTTTCTCCTTTCTTCCTGCAACATTCCATCTTTCTCAGCATTTATCGTCTTTCCCAGAGACTTATGCCTTCTCGTGATGTGCCCAAAGCGGGACAGCCTCAGAATTATCATTGACTTCCAAATATAGGTCAAGCTTTATTTGATCTAGGACTTACTTTTTCAACTTTCTAGCAATCAGGGTACTGTAACTACAAAGCTCTCTTCCAGTTCCAAATTTCAAATTAATCCTGTCAGCTTTCTTTATGGTTTGGCTTTCAAACTCATACATGGAAATACAATATTGTAGACAAATTTAGTCTTGGTCTACAGTGACACATCCTTACACTTACACTTTCATTTGCTTTTCCTTCTGAATTTCAGTCTTCTTCAGATAATTGCTGGGTTTCTCCCCCCCCCCCCCATTTTGAATAAACTGAGTGTAACATCATCCCAATTTTGTGTGATAAGACACAGACTGAATCATGAGCTCTTGACTTTTATAAGCATTGTAATTAAAGTGGAACTATAGAGCCCGCATCTATTTTAGTCATCATAAATTCCTGTTTTTTCTTAGGAACTCCATCTTAAAATCAATTGATATTTCCTTCCATATTATTTTTGTATTGGTTTTAATTGTGTTATATGCTCTGATGTTTTGGCCAAACCCTGGAACTTGATCAGAGGATACACCATATATAAGGTGCCAGAAAGGAAGCCAGAATGGAAGACCAGTGTTCATAAAATGCCCAAACGGCCTGAAAACGGCAAATGCATCCTCCCAATACAGCTTGGAAATTCTGCCAGCACGTGTAGATCAGGAACTGTACTGGTAATCCTGACCACATGCCACACATATACAGAGATAGCCAAAAACATTCAAGACATGGTGGAATACATACACACACATAAGCCTGGGTGGAGCGTTGTCGGCTCCTTGGTCCCTCACTTGTGGGGTGCCATAGAGGTCGGCGCTCTCACCCAGGCTTTTTAACGTCTATATGAGGCTGCTGGCTGAGGTCATTCAGAGATTTGGAGTCTGCTATCATCAGTATGCTGATGACACGCAGCTCTATCTCTCATTTTCCACCTCTGCAATGGAGTCTGTGAGGACCCTTGACCGCTGCTTGGATGTGGTTTTGGAATGGACCAGGACTAACAGGCTCAGACTCAACCCTGAGAAGACTGAGGTTCTGTTCTTTGGGGGTTCCCCAGATAGGTATAGTGGCGCTCTCCCCAGTTTGGGTGGGATTTCTCTCCAGCTGGCGGAGGGAGTGAGGAATCTGGGTGTTGTCCCTGGAGACCCAGGTAACTGCCATGTTCAGGGCAGCATTTTACCAGCTTAGGGCCTTTTCACACGACCCCTAAGATCCGCTGGCCACTTAAATTCGGACCAGAGATCTTAGGAGTTTGTTGCTCTTCCTTCCTTCCCCACCACTCCGCACTTCCTTGCTCCTGTCTGCGTGAGGGGAGGGAGGAAGAAAGAGAGGAAAAAATGCAGGCTCACCTCTGAAGCTGCCGGGAGCTCCATCGTCCTAATTCCTTCTCTTCTGTTTGCTTTTTTTCCCTCCCGCCCCTTCTCTTAAAGGGGCGGGAGGCCAAAAAAACAAACAAACAGAAGCGAGGAGAGCCCTGCACTGACCAGATTAAATCCAGACCTGGGGATTTTCACCCTCCTCGAGCAGGTACAAGAAAAGTGCGCTGGGACACGCTTAGGTGGGCATGGTTGCATTTAATTTCCTGCAAACTCCGGAGCTGGTGGGGAAACAATTGTAAGCTCCGGAGCTTGCAGCCATTTGCTGCGGAGTTTAGGGGTCGTGTACAAAGGCTCTCAGGCTAATTGCCCAGATCCACCCTTACCTTGACGAGGGCTCCCTCATATAAGTATCTTGGAGTACTATAAGCAGATAACATCAAGCATAAAGAATAAAGTTAGCCAAGAATAGAAAGATACTAAAATCAAAATTAAATGGAAAGAATACCATCCAAGCTATAAACACATGGGCTATTCTAGTCTTGCGATACACAGCAGGTGTATTAGACTGGGCCCAGGCAGAATTAGAAGCATTAGATAGAAGTAAAGAAAAGCGATGGCATTAAACCATGCACTACATCCACAAAGTGATGTCTGTAGGTTCTACTTGCCAAGGAAAATAGGAGGCAGAGGCCTCTTACAAGTTCTTCAAACCATTGAAGAAGAAAAATTAGGAATATCTGACTATCTCCACCATAGTGAAAATGCTGTGCTTAGGTCAATAGTCACTGAAGGTACAATAAAGAAATATCAAGAAACTAAACAAGAATTTAAATGTCAACAAATGCAAAGCCGAATAGAGAACTGGCATAGTAAAGCATTGCATGGTCAGTTTATAAGAGACACCAATGATAAGATTAACCAAGAACAAACATGGCTTTGGTTAAGAATAGCAACATTTTAGAAAGAAACTGAAGGACTAATCATGGCAACTCAAGATCAAGCCTTAAGAACAAATGCCATAAAGGTGAAAATTGATAAATCATTGAAATATAGTAAATGCTGATTATGCAAAGAAAAGGATGAAACTGTAGATCACATCATTGGACGTTGCCCCAAAATTGCTCAGAATAATTATTTGTTGTTGTTGTTCAGTCATTCAGTCGTGTCCTACTCTTCGTGACCCCATGGACCAGAGCTTGCCAGGCCTTCCTATCTTCCACTGCCTATCTTCCACTGCCTCCTGGAGTTTGGTCAAATCCATATTGGTTGCATTGATGACACCGTCCAACCATCTGATTATTTAGTCCATCATAATAAAGTAGCAGTGATGCTCCATTGGAACATATGTAAAAATTTCAGCCTACCATCAACACGAACTGGTGGGAACATCAGCCAGAAAATGTTACCGAAAATGAGGTCATCAAGGTGCCCTGGGATTTCAAAATCCAATGTGGCAGACACCTTGTCCACAATACTCCAGATATTACCATAGTATGCAAGCAAGAAAACAAAGTTCAGATTGTCAGTGTGACAATACCAGGAGACACAAGAGTCAACGGCAAAGAGTTAGAAAAGACAACCAAATACTGGAACTTAGAAATAGAAATAAAAAAAAGCTATGGAATATGAAAGCAAGAACAATACCAATAATAATAGGCACCTTGGGTGCAATCCCAAAAGATCTGGATCAATAGCTGAAAACCCTCGGCATTGACAAGATCAACATTGGTCAACTACAAATGGTGACATTATTAGGAACAGCATATATTCTACAAAGATATCTCCAGTTGTCCTAGGCCAGTGATGGTGAACCTTTTAGGGACCGAGTGCCCAAATTGCAATTCAAAACCCACTAATGTTTTGCAAAGTGCCAATACAGGAATTTAAGTTGAATACAGGTGGCTGTGAAGGGGTGATGTCGGGTGTCCACAGAAAGGGCTCCGAGTACCACCTTTGGCACCCATGCCATAGGTTCGCCAACACTGTCCTAGGCTCTTGGCAAGAGCTTGATTATTTATTTAATCATTTAATTTAGGGTATTTTTACCCCACCTTTCTCCTTGAAAAGGACCCAAGGCAACTTACAGTAATGAGGGATAATATACAGTCCAGTACAATTAAGACATAGTTGGACACGACTGAACAACTGAACAACAACAACAACATTAGAGCCACCAGAGAATGTGAGCAATTAAAAAGAGAGTAAAATTCCATGTAAAGTTATGAGTGAGGGAAACTAAATTTGAGAACATAGTGTCAATGCAATCACAACATCTATAAACATAAAGTCTATGTGTTCATGTATGATTGTTGTTGTTCAGTCATGTCCAACTCTTCATGACCCTATGGACCAGAAATCACCAGGCTTTCCTGTCTTCCACGGCCTCCCGGAATTTGGTCAAATCCATATTGGTTGCCTTGACGACACCATCGAACCCTCTCATTCTTTGCCATCTCCTTTTCCTTTTGCCTTCAATCTTTCCCAACATCAGGGACTTTCCCAAGGAGTCACCTCTCCTCATGAGGTGGCCAAAGTACTGGAGCCTCAGCTTCAAAATCTGTCCTTCCAGTGAACATTTGGGGTTGATTTCTTTCAGGGTGGATAGGTTTGATCTCCTTGCAGTCCAGGGGACTCTCAAGACTCTCCTCCAGCACCACATTGATTCTGCGGCGATCAGCCTTCTTTATAATCCAGCTCTCGCTTCCATACATCACTACTGGAGAAACCATAGCTTTGACTATCCTGACCTTAGTTGGCAAAGTGATGTCTCTGTTCTTTAGGATGCTACCTAGGTTTGCCATTGCTTTCCTCCCAAGAAGCAGGCGTCTTTTAATTTCGTTGCTGCAGTCGCCATCTGCAGTGTTCAAGGAGCCCAAGAAAATAAACTCTGTCATTGTCTCCATTTCTTCCCTTTCTATTTGCCAGGAGGTGATGGGACCAGTGGTCATTATCTTGGTGTTTTATCTTGAGCTTCAGCCCATTTTTTCACTTTCCTCTTTCACCCTCATTAAGAGGTTCTTTAATTCCTCCTCACTTTCTGCTATCAGAATAGTAACCGCCCTGAGTCCCACAAGTGGGAATAGGTGCGGTATATAAATGTGATAATAAAATAATATAAATAAAATAGTATCATCTGCATATCTGAAGTTGTTGATATTTCTTCCGGCAATCTTAATTCTGGCTTGTGATTCATCCAGACATGCCTTTTGCATGATATACTCTGCATATAAGTTAAATAGGCAAGGTGACAATATACAGCCTAGTTGTACTCCTTTTCCAATTTTAAACCAGTTAGTTGTTCCATATCCAGTTCTGACTGTTGCTGCTTGTCCCACATATAGGAGACAGATAAGGTGGTCAGGCACTCCCATTCCTTTAAGGACTTGCCATAGTTTGTTGTGGTCCACACAGTCAAAGACTTTGGCATAGTCAATGAAGCAGAAGTAGATGTTTTTTCTGGAACTGTCTGGCTTTCTCCATAATCCAGCGCATGTTGGCAGTTTGATTTCTAGTTCCTCTGCCCCTTCAAAATCCAGCTTGCACTTCTGCGAGTTCTCTGTCCACATAATGCTGAAGCCTCCTTTGTAGAATTTTGATCATAACTAGATTGTGAAATGAGTGCAACTGGAGCATTCTTTGGTGTTGCCCTTCTTTGGGATTTGGATGTAGACCAATCTTTGCCAGTCCTCTGGCCACTGCTGAGTTTTCCAAATTTGCTGGCATATTGCGTGTAGCACCTTTACAACATTCTCTTTTAAGATTTTAAATAGTTCAATTGGAATGCCATCACCTCCACTGGCCTTGTTGTTTGCAATGCTTTCCAAGGCCCACTTGACCTCACTTTCCAGGATGTCTGGCTCTAGGTCAGCAGCTACACTATCTTTATCAGGGACATCCAGATCTTTCTGATATAATTCCTCTGTGTATTCTTGCCATCTCTTCTTGATGTCTTCTGCTTCTGTTAGGTCTCTACCATTTTTGTCCTTTATCATATCCATCTTTGCACCAAATGCCCCTTTAATATCTCCATTTTTTTAAATAGATCTCTGGTTTTTCTTTTTCTATTGTTTTCCTCTATTTCTTTGCACTGTTCGTTTAAGAAGGCTGTCCTGTCTCTCCTTGCTATTCTTTGGAAGTCTGCAATCAATTTTCTGTATCTTTCCCTTTCTCCCTTGCATTTTGCATCCCTTCTCTCCTCCGCTATTTGTAGGGCCTCTCTGGACAACCACTTTGCTTTCTTGCATTTTCTTTTGTTTGGGAAAGTTTTCATTGCAGCCCCATGTACAATGTTACAAACCTCCATCCATAGTCATTCAGGTGTTCTGTCCACCAAATCTAGTTCCTTAAATCTATTCTTCACCTCCACTGTGTATTCATAAAGGATTTGACTTAGATTGTACCTGACTGGCCCAATGGTCTTCCCTACTTTCTTCAGTTTAAGTTTGAATTTTGAAATAAGAAGCTGATGATCTGAGCCGCAGTCAGCACCAGGTCTCATTTTTTCTGACTGTACAGAGCTCCTCCATCTTTGGCTGCAAAGAACATAATCAATCTGATTCCAGTATTGCCCCTCTGGTGATGTCCATGTGTAGAGTCGCCTTGTGTGTTGTTGGAAAAGAGTGTTTGCAATGGCCAGCTTGTTCTCTTGCCAAAACTCTATTAGCCTTTGCCCTGCTTCATTCGGAACTCCAAGGCCAAACTTGCCAGTTATTGCTTTTATCACTTGACTCCCTACTTTAGCATTCCAATCCCCTATGATGAGAAGTACATATTTGTTTGGTGTAAGTTCTAGAAGGAGTTGTAAGTCTTCATAGAATTGGTCAATCTCAGACTCTTCAGCAGCGGTAGTTGGTGCATAAACTTGGATTACTGTAATGTTGAAAGGGCTGCCTTGGAATCATACCAAAATCATTCTATCATTTTTGACGTATCCTAGCACAGCTTTTCCCAGTCTTTTGTTGACTGTGAGGGCTACTCCATTTCTTCTATGGGATTCTTGACCACAGTAGTAGATGTAATAGTCATCTGAACTGAATTCGCCCATTCTTGTCCATTTAAGTTCACTGATGCCCAAGATGTCAATGTTTATTCTTGCCATCTCACGTTTGACCACATCCAGCTTACCCTGGTTCATAGATTCCAGGTGCCTATGCAGTATATTTCTTTACAGCATTGGACTTTTATTTCTCTTCCAGGTATGTCTGCAGCTGGTCATCCTTTCGGCTTTGGACCAGCCACTTCATTACCTCTGGAGCTACTTGTACTTGTCTTCCACTCTTCCTCAGTAGCATGTTGGATGCCTTCCAACCTGAGGGGCTCATCTTCCAGCATCATATCTTTTAACCATTTGTTTCTATCCATGGAATTTTCTTGGCAGGGACACTGGAGTGGCTTGCCAGTTCCTACTCGAGGAAGTCTATGACAGATTCATATAAAAGTCACATAATAGGTAGTCCATCATTCAGCGAAAGCTTGCCTGAAGAGAAAGCTCTTTGCCTGTTTCCTGGAAAGACATCAGAGATGAGGCAGTCCTGGCCTCCATCAGGAGGGAGTTCCAGAGTCTGGGCGCAGCGGCTAAGAAGGCCCTTTCATGTGTTCCCACGAGACGTGCCTGTGAAGGTGGCGGGATGGAGAGAAGGGCCTGTCCTGATGACTTTAACACCTGAGCCAGTTCATACCTTGAGAATCAATCTTCAAGGTAGCTAGAACCCGGGTCGTACAGTGCTTTGTAGGTCAAGGTCAGCACTTTGAATTGTGTCTGAAAGCTGACTGGCAGCCAGTGGAGCTGCTTTAATAGGGGTGTAATATGATATATGTACCCTGCCCCAGTCAGCAATCTGACTGCTGCATTTTGGACCCATTGAAATTTCCTGAGACTTTTCATCGGTAGTCCCACATAGAGGGCATTAAAGTAGTCCAGCCGGGACATCACTAGGGCATGTGTCACGGTGGCCAGAGCTGGTTTCTCAAGAAAGGGGTGTAACTTGCACACTAGCCTTATTTGTGCAAATACTCTCCTGGCCACAGCCGTGACCTGGGCATCCAAGCTCAAGGATGAGTCCAAGAGTACCCCCCAAGCTGCATACCTGATTTTCAATTGGAGGGTGACCCCAAAGACCAGACTGTTGGTGATGTTAATTTTTGTAGTGAATCCATAATTGCATTGAGAAAAGAAGAGGAGCTTGACAGGATTGTGCTGGTTTTTTTTTCTATATGTACTTTGAGACTAACTTTGGAGAAGTGTTTGCCAGTTAAAATGATGGCATCCTAGTTTAGAATTGGAAGATACTCCAAGGGCCATTCAGTCCAACCCCCTGCCATGCAGGAACTGCCATCAAAGGGGGTTCCTGCATGGCAGGGGGTTGAGAGACAATCAACAACATTCAATATGCAGATAATACAGTACAGTATTACCAGCTGACAATGTATCTGATCTGCAAAGATTACTCAGTAAAATCCATAAAATAGATACTGAATATACTGTATTTTTAAAAGTTAAAAGTGTTATGAAAGCCAAGTATCTAGATAATCAGAAAAAAATCAACAGTCCAAAATATGTGGCTAAAGATCCAAAATGGATGCATCATTATCATTCTCCAATGGAATTGTCCAGGAGTGACTTTCTTTCTTTCTTTCTTTCTTTCTTTCTTTCTTTCTTTCTTTCTTTCTTTCTTTCTTTCTTTCTTTCTTTCTTTCTTTCTTTCTTTCTTTCTTTCTTTCTTTCTTTCTTTCTTTGTTTTGGCACTTTCCTTTTTTTTTTTAATCATGGGGCACCCAGAACACAAAAGCAACTCACTGGGCTGGGCCTTTGGAAAGTCTTTTTACCACAAAACCCTTGCTAAGGAGACTGCAATCTGAACTGTACTGAATATCCAAAACCAAAGAAAATAGGTCACAGACATACAACCACAGACCAAAATGGATAGTTTCATTGCACTTTGTGAAAGTTCCAGTGAATGCAGCAATAAATTAGCAACCCTATGACTATTTTTAAATTTGTACTTTACTCAGAACAAAATAGGTAAGGCTGATGTGTTATTGTCTCAGTTTAGCATGTAAGTAGCTAAGGTATCAGGAGCCACAAAATTTAACAGAATCATAGAATCATAGAGTTGGAAGAGACCTCAAGGGCCATCCAGTCCAACCCCCTGCCATGCAGGAACCTCCATCACAATACCCCTGATAGATTGCCACCCAGGCTCTGCTTAAAAACCTCCAAAGAAGGAGACTCCTCCACCCTCCGTGGCAGCATATTATTCCACTGCCAGACAGCTCTAACTGTCATGAAGTTCTTCCTATGTTTAAATTGAATCTCTTTCCTGTATGTATGTGAAGATTCTCAGTCATCCGGCTGAGTTTATCTGGAAGTTGAGACATGGCAACTGGACTTCTTTTCTTGAGAGAGTGAAACGTTTCACTACTGATCCAAACAGCTTCATCAGTTTGAGAAAAACTTGTTCTGAGTCCTCCATTTTATAGTTCACTTTGACATCATGTCACCCTGGTCTGAATTAGGCTCATAAGATGAAAAATGGCCTGAATGGGCTAGTTAGTTGGACAATAGTCTCCATAGGCCATGAGGTGAACAATGACCTAAGGTGCTGAAACCCATAAACACTTTTCCTGTAGTTTGAAACCATTGCTCTGAGTCCTAGTCTTCAAAGCCATGAAAAACAAACTTGTCCCTTCAATATGACATCCTTTCAAATACTGTACAGTATTTAAACATGGCTATCATATCCCCTCTCAACCTTATTTTTGTAAGACTTAACATTCCCAGATCCCCAAGTCACTCCTGGACATTTCTTCCAGACCTTTAACCATCCTGGTCACCCTCCTCTGGACCTGTTCAAGGCTGTCAACATCCTTTTTAAATCAAGGTGCACACAACTGAATGCAGTACTCCAGGTGGGTTCTTACCAGAGCAGAATAGAGTGGTACTATCACCTCCTTTGATCTAGACATTATGCTTCTGTTGATGCAACCAAGAATCACATTGGCTTTCTCGGCTGCTGCATCACACTGCTGCTGGCTCATGTTCACTTTGTGGTCCACTCAGACTCCCAGATCCTTTTCACATGTTCCATTCTCCAGCAAGGTGTCTCCCATCCTATATCTGTGTACAGTAATTCATTTTTTCTGCCTAGATGCAGGACCCTACATTTCTCTCTGTTGAAACTTTTCCATTAGCTTTGCTCCAGTGCTCTAATCTGTCAAGGTCATTTTGGATTTTTATCCTATCCTGCAGGGAATTAACAACTCCTCCCAATTTAGTATCATCTGCAAATTTAATCAGTCTACTCTCTATTCCTTGCTCTGGGTCACAATGCTAGATGTCATCAGTGAGCCTTGGATAAAAACGAGGGCTTTGGGTACAGATATTGAGTCACTTAACCTATTGTCTGTATCCTCACCTGTTTTAATCTACCAGGCACATGAGGAAGTGGAGTTTGATCAATGAAAGCTGACAATGAAACAGAACTGTTAGCCTTTGAAGTGCTACAATATCTGTGACGAGGCCATATATAGAGCCTCAGTAAGGATTGGGCAGTGGGGGCAGCGTCTCAAATGTCTGCCAATTTACAGGTTCCCCCTGACCCTTCTGAAACAGAAGCATCCACCCCCTTCCTGAGAGCCTGATCTTCCCCCCAAGTAGACTGGCTAGCGGCAGGGTACATTATCCTCTCACTAGTTTTGGGTAATGGAAGACATGGTCATCTTAACATTCCTCAGCACAACAGAACAAGGAAGGACTACAGCCAGGTATGGATAACTCCCAAGGTACATACAAATTTTAATTGCTCTGAAAAAGTAGTGACAGGATCCCTGGACTGAAAAGTTTGAGGGTAAATGAATGATCAGTGAATGGGAAATCAACAATCATTCAGGACCAGGTCCTGCAAGAACGTACTGACCTCACTTGCATCACAGAGACTTGGCTGGATGAGGCTGGAGGTGTCATCCTCACTCAGCTCTGTCCTCTGGGTTTCTCTGTGGAACCACAGGCCAGAACAGGGGGATGGAGTGGTGGAGTGGCAATAGTCTATCACAACTCCATCCCTCTTGCTAGATGCCATGTTCCCCAATTTCCTGGTTTTGAATGTATGTGCTTAAAATAGGAGCCAGGGACAAAATAGGAATTATCTTGGTAAATTGCCCTCCCCGTGACACAACAGTTTCTCTACCTCAGCTTACTGATCTGATAACAGGGCTGATGTTGGAGTCCCCTCGGCTCATCTTTCTGGGGGACATTAACATCCATGCTGAGGCATCTCTGTCAGGGGTAACTGAAGACTTCATGACCTCCATGTCAACAACTGTTATCTACCTCAACCCATCTTGCAGGCCACACCTTAGATCTGGTCTTCTGACCTGATATGGACAGTGAGGAGATTGAGGTAAAGGAACTTTGTGTAGTCCCATTGTCCTGGACAGACCACTATGAGGTGTCCTTTAGGCTAGCTGTAACTTATCAGAGCCTGGGCAGTGGGAGAAGTCAGACAAAAGCAATACATCCCAGAAGGTTGATGAATCCAGATGATTTTTTAACAGCCCTTGGGGAGTTCCCTACCTCTCCGATGGGTGATTCTATTGAATCCTTGGGTGAACTCTGGAATGGAGAAATGAAAAAAGCCATTGACCAGATAGCTCCTAAAGTCTCCTTCCTCAAAATAGACCTAAATTGGCTGCTTGGTTTACTGGGGAGCTGGCAAAATTGAAATGGGTGGTCCATAGAGCTGAAAGGCATTTGCAGAAAACCCAGACTGAAACAGACAGAAAACAGGGAAGGGCCTTTGCTTACTCCAAGGCAGTGGAACCAGCAAAGAAACCATTCTTCTCTACCACCATTGATTTGGCACAAAAATCACCCAGGACAGCTTTTCAGAATAATCAAAAGTCTGTATCTTGCTGTGAAGAATTTGCACAATACTTTGCAGGCAAAATTGAACAGATCCGGGCTACCTTGGATGCTGCTATTGACCAAGAGCCTGTAAATAAAATGCCCTGCATGTCCTGTATTAATTGATTACTTTCAGCTCCTAGAGCTGGATGATGTGGTCAAAACCCTTTGCGAGATGAGGGCCACCATATAGGAGTTGGATCCTTGCCCACATGGATCATAAAAGCTGCCAGAGAAGGTATAGCAAATCAGTTAGAGTAGTGAATAACTCCTTACAACCGGGCAGGATTCCCGCATGCTATGGGACTGAGATGGCACTGGTTGCATTGGTAGATGACTTATGCAGGGAAATGGATAGGGGATATGTGTCCCTTTTGGTTTTACGAGACCTCTCAGTGCTTTTGACACGATATAGACCATGGTATCTCCTGACTCATCTCTCTGAAATGGGGTTAAGTGCCACCAGTATGCCAATGATCCCGGCTCTACTTCTCATCACCTCCAGATTCTAAGGGAGCTACTATCTCAACTTTACACGAGTGTTTAGCTGCAGTAATGAACTGGATGAGGAGGAACACATTGAAATTAAACCCAGACAAGACAGAGCTGCTTCTGGTCAGTCGAAAAGGAGAACAAGGGATAGGGATGCAACCCTAACTGCTGTGCCCAGACTCTGGAACTCCCTCCCACTAGAGGCCAGGACTGCCCCATCTCTGTTGTCCTTCCAGAAACAGGCAAAGACCTTTCTCTTCAGGCAAGCTTTCCCTGAATGATGGACTACCATGTGTATTTTACTGTATATGAATCTATAGGTCCGCATAGACTTTGTGCTTATAACTACTTATAACCTTGTAGCTTTAATGTAACGTTGTCTGTTAATGCTGTTAGATGTCCATCAATTTCTTGTTCTCAAATACTTGAACATGTCTTAATTGTACTGGACTATATATTATCTCTCATAACTGTAAGACACCTTGGGTCCTTTTCCAATGAGAAAGGCAGGGTAAAAATACTCTAAAATAAAATAAATAAATAAAATAACTCTATGGATATAGAATAGGAGCATTCTGATATTGGTTAAGCCTAGGAAGGCCACGTTTCCTCCTTTAGGGAGGACAGTCTCCCATTTGAAGAGTTGCCCAATCTGACATGTAATCATCGGCTACCCTACCTCCCCACTCAGTTTCCTTGGGAAATCAGGAAAGATTCCTGAATCTGCACTACACTATACTGGCAATCGGATTATATACTTATTATCCTCCTACAAATTCAAAAGCAGGCTACACTTTGAGTCTGGCAGAATTCTTCATTTTGGACACATAATGTAGTATTTCAGACACATAATGGGTAATAAGAAAATACCATCTGCTGCAAGTTATGCTTCAAGGAAAAATAGATGGAAAGTGTGGCCTGAGGTGTAGAAGAACATTCTGGCTTAAGAATTTAAGCCAATGGTCTGCAGTGAACACAACGGCTCTGTTTAGAATAGCCTTAGCTAGAAGCCAGTTCAGGCTACTGATCGCCAATGTTCTAGAAGGATGTGGCACATGAAGAAGACGAATAATTCTTCATCAGGCTGGGTTTTGCAGAACTGGGTGTGGGGGACGAAACAACTCTGAAAAATCATATGGGTCAGAAACCATGGTTAGGCTATTCTGCATAATGAATTTATGAACTTATTAGAACCTTGTGTGCAGCAAAGGAAAGGCTTTGATTTGTAAATGTACCTAATCAGCCCTCTCTCCTCATCTGAATTAACTGCGCACACTGATCTAATGACTGATATGTGGCAGAAAAAGTGATATGGCCTGGCTTGAAAAGTCAGTTCTGTATGAACTCTATGTCTGTGGGTCTGTCCCACCAATGGAGCTTCTGAAAGCCCTGTTTATATCATGCCTCTGAAATAATGGATGGTTGCCTAGCTAGGTATTTCAATAAAACTATGTCGACTTCTATTTATTTTCTTTTTAGCAAAGTGCAGAAAGTATAAGGATGGAGCAATTCAGAGTTCTTAAGCACTATGCCTTGTTCATACAGTTGATTTACAGCCCATCTTTCTCTCACTTCTGGGTCTCGTGGTAATTATCCACAGTTGTGTGCAATATGGTGAGGAGTAGTGTACTGCCACCTAAATTATAGTAAAGTACCTAATTATGATATCTGCATATAGTAAATGGTTGGTTTTTGCTTATGCATATTTATATTTAAACTATATTATAGTAAATATAGTTTAAATATAAATATGCATAAGCAAAAACCAACCTCCTTCCTTTTTGGGGGAAGAATGTTTGATATTCCTCATCTTCTATGTCTTCCTTTTTGGCTATGGAGCAGTAGCCACTCACCCTAAAAGCATCTTCCACCAAACACATTGGCCCTCTTTCATCCTTAACCACACACTTCTCTTCAAAGCTTTAATCCCTTTGAAGGATTAGATGATGGAATTAGAAAGCGATCAGACACCCAATACCCAGCAACCAGTGGGCCTAGAAAACACTTGGCAGCTCTCCTGGACCATCGCAGAGGTGGACGTTGGACCAGTTATGCAGCAAACAAGGCAAGACAAGCCTTGCAGTGGAGACTGAGGCCGTTGGTTGCTCACAATGAGTTCCATGCTCACCAAAGCTGCTCTAGATGGTGTAGCATCTCAGCCGGCCACTAAATCTAAATCCAAACGCTAAACTACTATCCCCACTCCTCCTCCTCCTCCTCCTCTGCTGCCTCCTCCCGCTGGCCTCATCACTGCTGGAATCCATTTTCACCAGGGTCACATTTTCACGAGAGAAGGGGCAGACAAAGAGCTCTCTGTCTCTGAGCCAGCTGCCTGGGGTGTTCTCTGTTCAAAAAGAAGAAAAGGGGGGGGGGGACATTTAGCAGGGCCATTTCAAAAGCAGAAGGATGCTGAGTCGGTCTGGCCAAAATGGGGGAGAGCCATGCCTGCGGAGGGGGCGAGCGGGAATGGGACCCAAGCAGGCCAGGCAGTTCCTGCCAAGGAAGTCACCCATGGTCAGAGCCCCAGAGAAGGCAGAGCCCCCCTCTCCCCCCTCTCCTGGCTCTCGTGGGCCGGACAAAGCCCAGTTCTTTGGGAACCTGCCTGCCTCTTTGTACTGAGACTCAAGAGGGGAGAAGCCTTCCCAAACTCCCCACACCGGGGCTAGAGCATCAACAGCTACCTACAGAACCGCTGGCTCAGGACTCTGGGTGGTGGTGGAAACAGGCCTCAGCCAGACCTCAGCCTAACCACCAACTCCTGGCCATACGCAGAGACTACAGCAGTTGCCAGTCATTCAGTGAAAGGGTCCTACTTGCGAGGTAGCGCCTCCAAAGAATGGGATCCCTCACCCTCTGTAGTTGAAAAAGTGAAATATGTACAACTTTGTGTTGGGTCCAGAGGTAATCTCCAGAGTTTTCAAATCAGGGTTAGAACCTCAAATGGCCACTGACAAAAGAGAGAGTTCAATTTCATAAGGTTTATTGATCAATAAAGCAAGCAGACAGAAACTTTACCTCTAACAGCAATGGCTCAGAATCTGCAAATCTGCCCCAATGGGAGGGGGAACAGGGTTTTTATAATAATTCTGTACAGTGGGAGGAGACAGTGATATACAAAGAGGGTACAGGAAAACCTGGCAGGGTTGAGTGAAATCTGGAAAAGTTCTAAGACAAAGGATACAGTGTACAGAAAGGATCAACAGGTGATTCACATTATTGACACTATGGGATACATTGTTATACAGATAGAATACATTGTTAAACATATAGTACAAACAATGATTTTTAGTCTAGGGTGATGGGCTTAGACGAGGGACAAAAAGGAGACTGCTTACTCTGGTGTAAACAGTGGCCCAGGGGAATCCATGTGTGTGTGAAAAGGATTTCCCTCTGGAAGTATCTTGCTGTATCTCACTGCGAAAAATTTGCATAATACTTTGCAGGCAAAATTGAACAGATCCGGGCTACCTTGGATGCTGCTATTGACCCAGAGCCTGTATGAGGGTCTCCTGGCTGATCTGGCATATCTGGAGAAGAAGTGATCTTCTATTTCCCCTGACCTTTTGCTTTGAGGCAGGGCCAAAGGGCTAAAGGGCACCTGCTCACTATCTGAGCTCTTGTTTTCTGTAACTGCTCCAATGTCTTGCTTGTGAACAGATAAGCCTTCTGGGAGAAACGCAGTGGTCTTTTGCCTGTGTCGGCTCCGCTGGCTGAGTAAAGGCATTTGTCTCTGTCTGTCTGCTTTTTGTCCTGCAACCAAGGTCAACTTGGCTTAAAAACCACCGCGGCCACCCCAGCAAATTCCCAACAAACCCTAAACTCTAAAGGAAGTGACAGGCTTGAGTTTACAAGAGCTGAGCAGGGTTACTGAGGACAGGACATTCTGGAAGTCACTAATTTATGGGATTACGATAAGCTGTAGGTGACATGACAATATGGAATAACAGTGACAACAATATCTCATTCTCAATTATAATCACAAGGTTAAGTTAGGAGCCCAAATTTACTGTTCAGTGCATAAGTACCAGCTCAACATGTTGGTGGAGACCCTCATACCGTCCTACCAACACTGTCTGACAGTGTTGCAACTGGAGTGGGGTGGGGAAGCATGTGCCCCAGATATCGTGCTGCCAAAATGACAAAATAGCATTTGTACTATTCCGCAGCCCCCCCCCCGCTGGGTGGTGGCAGAATCCATATCTGCCCCAGGTAAGACAGACTGTAGTTGTGGCCCTGATGGTCCAATGGCCTTTGCCCAACTACAGAGCATGTACTTGGCATGCCAAAAAGGCCCAGCTTCAGTCCCTAGCAGCAGCTTGATGGGTGGGGGACAGCAACAGAGGCTGCCTGGGAAGCAGGGGCTGTGCTATGGGCAAGGACATTCTTCCCTTCTCTGTCTTTAAATTAAGAGGACCAAGGAGTTTATCTCCTGGAGCAACTGATCTGGGCCACCAGGAACAAATGACCAAGGCCCCCACCCCCGCCGCGCGATGGGGGCTTAGGCTTCTCTGTCCATCTGGTGTCCATCTGATGCCTTGGCAAATTCAATAACTAGGGAGAGGATAATATACCCTGCCTCTAGCCAGTCTACTTGGGGGGAAGATCAGGCTCTCAGGAAGGAGGTGGATGCTTCTGTTTCAGAAGGGTCAGGGGGAACCTGCAAATTGGCAGACATTTGAGACGCTGCCCCCACTGCCCAATCCTTCCTGAGGCTTTATAGATGGCCTCGTCACAGATATTGTAGCACTTCAAAGGCTAACAGTTCTGTTTCATTGTCAGCTTTCATTGATCAAACTCCACTTCCTCAGATTGTTCAGTCGTTCAGTCATGTCTGACTCTTCGTGACCCCATGGACCAGAGCTCGCCAGGCCTTCCTATACTCCACTGCCTCCCGGAGATTTGTCAAATTCATTTTGGTTGCATCAATGACACCGTCCAACCATCTCATCCTCTGCCGTCCCCTTTTCCTTTTGCCTTCAGTTTTCCCCAGCATCAGGGACTTTTCCAAGGAGTCCTCTCTCCTCATGAGGTGGCCAAAGTACTGGAGCCTCAGCTTCAAAATCTGTCCTTCCAGTGAACATTCGGGGTTGATTTCTTTCAGAATTGATAGGTTTGATCTTTTTGCAGTCCAGGGGACTCTCAAGACTCTCCTCCAGCACCACAGCTCAAAAGCATCAATTCTGCTGCGATCAGCCTTCTTTATAATCCAGCTCTCACTTCCATACATCCTCGGATAGTGGGCAGCAACTATGTGTCTGGAAGAATAAAACAGGTGGGGATACAGACAATAGGTTAAGTGACTCCATATCTGTACCCAAAGCCCTCGTTTTTATCCAAGGCTCACTGATGACATCTTTAGCATTTTGACCCACAGCAAGGAATAGAGAGTAGACTAATTAAATTTGCAGATGATACTAAATTGGGAGGAGTTGCTAATTCCCTGCAGGATAGGATAAAATCCAATGACCTTGACAAATCAGAGTGCTAGAGCAAAGCTAATGGAAAAACTTTCAACAGAGAGAAATGTAGGGTCCTGCATCTAGGCAGAAAAAATGAATTACACACATATAGGATGGGAGACACCTTGCTGGAGAATGGAACATGTGAAAAGGATCTGGGAGTCTGAGTGGACCACAAATTGAACATGAGCCAGCAGCAGTGTGATGCAGCAGCTGAGAAAGCCAATGTGATTCTTGGTTGCATCAACAGAAGCATAATGTCTAGATCAAGGGAGGTGATAGTACTACTCTATTCTGCTCTGGTCAGAACCCACCTGGAGTTCAGCGCACCTCAATTTAAAAAGGATGTTGACAGCCTTGTCAAGTCTGGAGGGTGACCAGGATGGTTAAAGGTCTGGAAGAAATGTCCAGGAGCAGCTTAGGGATCTGGGAATGTTAAGTCTTACAAAAAGAAGGTTGAGAGGGGATATGAAAGCCATGTTTAAATACTGTATTTGAAAGGATGTCATATTGAAGGGACAAGTTTGTTTTCCATGGCTTTGAAGACTAGGACTTGGGGCAATGGTTTCAAACTACAGGAAAAGATATTCCATTTGAATATTAGGAAGAACTTCCTGACAATTAGAGCTGTTTGGCAGTGGAAGGTGCTGCCACAAAGGAGGGTGGCAGAGTCTCCTCCTTTGGAGGTTTTTAAGCAGAGGCTGGATGGCCTTTGACAGGAATACTTTCATGGCAGTTTCTGCATGGCAGGGGGTTGGACTGGGTGGCCCAACTTTATGATTCTATAATTCTAAGGAATCACTTAAGAAAATCCACCAGGACAGCCATGCCCTACATCTTTCTGTAAGGCTAAGCGTGGACTAGTCCACATACAGACACTGTGGATGCAGCTGCATAAGGGATACATCAGCACCATATTATATCAGAAGCCCACCAACTGTTACAATATTTCCACACACACACACCCCAGCTTTCTCCCCACCTCCAGCACACCAACATGCTACTGTCTTCAGCCAGCTTCTCAAACAGAACTGCATTTGCTGAGAACCATAGGCCAGATTAAAAACTCATTGCATTAAGCAGGAATTTCTTAAACTCCCATATGTACCCCATACAGTGAAACAGCAAGTTGGCAGATCCAGATGGGTGGCCAGGAACAATGTGCTGTAAGAAAGACCAAGCAGAGAGAAGGACAGAATGCCATTAGTGGTCACCTGTAGCTTCCAGCCAAGAATACGAAGATGTATCATCAAGGACCTGTGGCCTACTCTGGAGATGATATCACATGCTTCCCTCTCCGAGGTTGTGGGGGGTCTGGTCCATACCTGCCTAGTCCCTAACCTGAAAGAACTATTGACATGGAGATGGCGATAGAAGCAAGATCCTGCCACAGACCTAGCTGCCAGCACCATAAATGGTCCACAGCCGTGCCAGACAGAACATCAGAGGGGCCAATTCAGTTCTTCCTTCTTTACTAAAAAACAAACAAAATAAATCAGGTTCTGAGCTGTTACCCCTCCTCTGTTGGGCCATTGTCCTGTTTAATTGTCATTTTGTTTCTCCAATGTAGAGCTCTGCATGCTCCTCACTGCGTCAAGAGATCCTTCTGGAACTCCTCAGAAGTTTTTACAACTCCTCTCTCAGTTTTTACTACCTTGTATAATGTAGTTTTGTCAGCAAATTTGGCTACCTTGCTATTTACTCCTACTTCTTCTCGATCATTTATGAAGAGGTTGAAAAGCAGGGTTCCCAGTACTGAAACTTGGGGGACCCCACTCTTTACCTCCCTTGGAGAAGTGTCCATTTAGTGCTACCCTCTGTTTCCTGTCACTTAGGCAGTTGCTGATCCAGGACAAGACCTGTCCCTTGGGATGTGGTATTTGCCAAAAATCTGTTTAAGCTTCTTAGACACTCCAGCCATGTAGGGAATGGCCAGGTTCTTCCGTTGGCTCTGGATCTCAGACTGATCCATTGTTCTTCTGGATTGGGCCCTGCTTTGTTGAAGACCCATTTTAGATATCCACAGGCCTTAAGCACTGTCTTCAGGTGCATGTCTTTCTTCTTGGCTTCTGTGGAGGTGGAGATACTCTCTGCTCTGTGGTTTAAAGTCCTGATGTATCCTAATTTGTGTTGTAACGGATGGTGGGAGTCAAACAGTGAGTGGGTTTCCTGTAAACTTCTATTCAGAGGCCATGGTGGGTCCGATATACAATCCAGGAAAGTCAGCCTGTTGTCTTCGGTGTCTTCCCTGGTGAACTTAATAGTTGGGTCCACTGTATTGATGTGGTCTGTAAAGGCCTGTACCTCCTGAGTCTTGATTTTTACCCAGGTGTCATCTACGTAACTGTACCAGTGGTTCATTGTCATTCCCCAGGAAGGTGCTGAGTGCCTTCTTTTCTACTTCTTCCATGTATAAGTTGGCAACAATGGGTGACACTGGGAACCCAGGGCATAGCCATGCTTCTGTAGATAGAAGTCCCTTCTTTACAGGAAGCCAAGGCTACCTGATCCACAGCTATTTTGCATAGCCAGATCCTGCTAACTGAAGTAATATAGCTTGATAGCCCCTTGCCTGTAAATGAAACACTGCCACTTTGTTTGTCCTCACTGTGTCACGACAGATGGGAGGAGATGTATAAACATTCCAGTCATAAATTTGCCCTCCACTATTTAAGGAAGTGGACTTTGATCCATAAGAACTTCCAACATAATAAAATGGTCAGTCTGTGAAGTGCTACAATATTTTTTCCTTTCTCCTTCCCATCCTCTTTTCTTCTGCCACCAGGCAGTGACTGACTTGGATGTTTAGAAATTGTTCATCACAACCTGTTGAGAGAGAAGAAACTCCTCAACTGTGGGGTCGTTCCTCTCTCCAATGCTGTTGAACATCTATATAAAGCTGCTGGGAGAGGGCATCAGGAGATCAGGAGCTTTGTGTGGTCCCAATGAAGATGGCACCTAGCATTGCCTCTTTGTTAAATCATCTACAGTGGATGCCACCCAGCACCTAGACAGCACTGTACTGGCCAGGTCTAGGAGGAACAGACTGAAACAGAGTCGAGACAAGACAGAGATGATGTTCTGTATGTATGTATGTATGTATGTATGTATGTATG
>JAHTLZ010000164.1:245394-318563 GCA_023846285.1 Phrynocephalus versicolor | reverse complement strand
TGTATGTATGTATGTATGTATGTATGTATGTATGTATGTATGTATGTGTGTATGTGTGTGTGGGGGGGGTGTCCTATTGTCTAGAGGGTGTTTTCCCCAGACTCGATGGATTTAGCCTTCTGTTCAAGGATCATGAGCACAGCTTGGACATGATTTTAGATCCAGTGCTGACCATGGAAAAACAGGTCTCTGCTGCGACACTCGCTGCATTTTTCCAACAGAGGCACATTGTTTAACTGCACCCCTATCTATTTTTTTCAGTCTCTGTATGTTAGAATGTGTTTTCTAATTTTTGGTTTACTTTCTGTACACCAACCAGAGTAGCAATTGGTTAGCTGAGTGGTATAAAACTTGATTGATTGGTTGGTTGGTTGGTTGGTTGGTTGGTTGGTTGGTTGGTTGGTTGAATGGTTGAAGGAAGGAAGGAAGGAAGGAAGGAGGCAGCATGACTAGCCCAGTCAGCTCTGCTGCTTCTCTGCTAATAATCAGAGGTAATAACAACATAGGGTGGGATGGTGTCTTCCTCTGGATCATCATTTGGGGGAAATCTCATAAAAACTACAGTGAGGGTCTGGCAGGTGGCATTTGATCTTTATGCCTCTGGAGGATGACGGTAACGAGGATGACGGTAACATCATCCCAGGCTGCTGGAATTCTTCCACCCCCTGCCTCTCTCATTCTGATGGAGCCTCCTACTCTCTTGGCCAACAAGTCCCCTTAAGCAAGCAAACAGCTGGCCCAGATCTCAGAGGAAGGGGAGCAAGGAGGAGTTTGGAGATCCAATACCAGCCTGAGAAGTTAGTGCAGAATGCTGGTGGGGTTGGGGGGAGGATGGCTGAGCACAGATAACTGGAGAAGGGGCTGATCCCTCTTTGGCAGGTCTCATCAGGCCATGCCTGGCCATGCAGCTACAAGCCTGTTGTGCAGCAGAGGTGGGGGTGGGGTGGAGAGGCTGATGGCATGCCTTTGCTTGTGGAGATGATTTCTCCTTAAACCTCATTCTTCGGGAGGTGGTTGTCTGCAGATGGGAGAGAAATGGAGCAAGGTGGTGCTGGAGAGGGAGGAAATGGTGGCTCTCCCTCTGGTATTTAATTATCTGGCAGAATTGTGTCTCCTTATAGAGTCTGCTTCCCTCCCCCATACACCCCAGGAGTTCAAGGGGCTACGGATATGAACAGACCAGGGTGGATTGGGCCAGGGCAGAAGGTGGAGCCAACTGGCACAAACCAAGCATTTTTGCCTAGCAGCTGAGCATGGGAACAGCTCCATTAGGCTGCCATCTACAGGGAGACTCCCGTGGCCTTCTTCTGCTTATTTAGATGTACGCAAAGGGTGTAGAAGGAAAGGAAGGGTGCTGCTTGGGGCAAGGGTGCTGAACTCGGGCCAATCTCCCCGTACCGAGGAAGATACAGTCAAACCCCTGCAGCTGTTTGCAGGAGGGCTGGGAGAGTGAGAACAGACAAAAGAAAATATTTTTTTCATCCAGCCCGTTGTTAGTCTGCGGAACTCCCTGCCACAGGATGTGGTGATGGCATCTGGCCTGGGTGCCTTCAAAAGGGGATTGGATAGATTCCTGGAGGAAAAGTCCATCACAGGTTACAAACCATGATGGAGATGTGTGTTATCTCCAGACTTAAAACCTGGGTACTTCAAGGGCCAGATGCAGGGGAGTGGCATCAGGAGACAGATATCTAGTCTCCTGCGCTCCCAGACGCATCTGGTGGGGCCACAGTGAGATACAGGAAGCTGGACTAGATGGGCCCTTCTTGGTCTGATCCAGCATGGCTCTTCTTATGTTCTCATGTTCTAAGCAGCCTCGTGTCTGCGGTGGGGTGGGGGAGTGCTCGGCACCGAAAGCGCGCTGAGTCATGGCCAGAGAGCTCCGCTCGCCGCTGCTGTCCGAGCGGGAGAGGGGAGCCTTCGGGCAGAAAGGAGGGACGGGACGAGGGCCTCCGCTGTTGCTCCGGACCGCGGTCTTGGGAAGCTCGGCGCAGCCGCCGCCTCTGCCTGTTAGCTGCGGAGGGAGCGGGGGCGGGAGGGGGCGGGGAGGGGGTTGGGACGCGGGGCGCTTGAGAAGCACACAAAGGCGGCGAAGGAGGGGCGGGGGGAGGAGGAGGAGGAGGAGACGAGGCGAGAGGAAGATGTGGGGTGGGGGTGGGGGTGGGGTGTGTGGAAAGTTGGGAAGCCCGAAGGGCGGAGTGAGCGAAGGAGGGGAAAAGTTGGCCCGGAGAAAGAAAGGCGGCCAGGAGAAGTGGCACAAGGGGAGCCCGCCTGCCTGCCGCGCCCGATCTGGGAAGGTCTCCGCGGGCTCCCCACGCCTTCCCGTGGAACTGGTGCCCCGAGGGAGTCAGGAGGAACGAATCTGACGGACCCGCCTCACGCGTCTTCGGTAAGCCTCGGGGAGGTGCCCTTCGCAGGGCGGTCCGCTTCTTTCCAAAGTGGGATGCGGGTCGGCCGGGGAAAACGCTCCTGTCTTTGGAGCGGGGAGAGGGAGTGCCTGCGGGTCCTCTGCCCTCACGGGCAACACTCTGTCGCATCCCCGAATTCGTCACGGACCACCGAAGCCGAGTCCAGTGGGCGGCGGCAGGGGGAGGGGTGGAAGCCAAAGCACCAGCTGGGCCTCGGGGGAAAGAGGGCCACAGTTCAACTCCGTTGGTGGGGTGGGGTGGGGTGAGATGAGCCTGGGTGCAGAACCTCGTTTGTTCGAGGGGTGAAGAGCCGAGCTGGAGAAGATGGAACCTTGAGGGCGTCTGAGCGAGAGGGGTGGCACTCTGCATATGCCCAGAGGGTGCCCATACAATTCCCCGTCCCGTCTTAGTAAACAAGTCCCGTCGCTGAGCAGGAGAGCGCCGGAGAAGCCCCGCAAGTGGAGCTGAGGAGCCCATTTGGGCGGCTGGCCCAGGCGGGCGAGGATCCAGGACCTTGGCTGAGCAACTGCTTGCGGGACAGCTGACCAGCAGCTGCTCTACCCCGGCTGCCAGGGAAGCGCGGCGACGGAGCCACGTGTGGGACGTCAGCCGGCCAGCCTTCCTCCTCCTTAAGGGGGGGCACCCCGCGGACCCCTTGCGGGGTGGGGTGGGGGGCGATGCAGTCGCTGTCCTCCTACATCCTGACAGTTTCTTCGGGGTGGGGTGGGGGGACAGGGAGCTTTGAGGCTGAGGTATTTCCTTGGGAACGGGTCTTCGGTGACTGCGGTGGTGGTCAGCTCGCTTGCTTGCTGTTAAGTGCGACCCTCGCTCCTTCTCCTGCAAAAGGCAACACTGGTGCCCCTCCCCCCCTTCACAATGAGCTGTTCGAGGTGGTAAATGGAGCTCGGGCAGCTGCGTGGATGGATCGATATGGCTTCTTCTTCCCTCAACGTGGATGCCCCTAAAATATTCCGTCCTCCTCCTCCGCCCGCCCGCCCCCCACAGACATCATATGCATAGCGGCAGGGCTCCGCCATCTGCTGCGGGGCCTCCTAATCCGTTTGGCTGCTAATGAGGAGCGGCAGGCGCAAGGAGATGGAAGGGCCTGGCTGGAAACCGAGGAGGAGGAGGAGGAGGGGGTGGGGCGGGGGCCGAGGACCCCCCACGTGATATGTAGAGGTGGTAGAGAAGCCCTCCCAGGGAGGGGCCCCATTTCTCTCTTGTCTACCTGTTTGGGCCGGTGTGCTGATACTTAGGGTGCTCGCTCGCGCGTGTTTGGGGAGATGCCTCTTTCCTCCCTTCCCACAAGTAAGGCCCGGGGAGGGGGCTAAGACTGGAGGCCCCGGGGAGCTGTGGTGAGCGAAGCCTTCTTTCCCGCTTCGCCTCCCCGGCGCGCGGCCCGGGGCCAGAGGGAGACGGAGGAGACCAGAGAGGCGCTTCTTCCAGGCGCCTGGCTCTCCCTCCTTCCCTCTCCCCTGAGCTGCTGACGTCACCTCATAATTATGGGCCGCGCTGGGTTGGGCCGTGTACTGAGAGGGAAGGGGGGAAGCTTCCCCCTGCGGTGCACTGGGTCAAGGGGGGGGCGAGGGAGCCGGAGAACACAGGAGGTTCTAGAAATCTCATGGCCTCCTCCTAAAGATGTGGTGGCTGCCTGCAAAGGGGGGTTAAGTGGTCGGGCAGGAGGGGTGAGGAAGGGAGGGAGGAATCCACAGCGCCTCCTTGGCTCTTAATTTTGACCCTGGAGCCCAGTTTCTGTTTGGAAGTCGCAAAAGATCATGCCTGTGTTTAAAGGCAGTGGCAAGTGCCGCCCCCTTTCCGAACAGGGGAGGTGGAAAGGCCTGAAGGGATGGCACCTCCATGCCTTCTGACCTGAGTGAATGGGGGCCCTGGGAACACCCCCTCCCACCAGCAAACATTCCAGTAACTTCCATTGGAGAGGCTGAGAGAAACTAAGGGTGCCAAGTAGTCAATGGACCTTTGGGCGGCTGTGTGGGTGGGCTTCTGAGGTGGAAGGCACAGCTTAAAGTGGTTCAGGAGGGAGCCCCTTCTCGGGGTCTCTGTTTTAACCCCATGGTCTCTCTCTCTCTTTTTTTTTTTAAATTCCCCCACTTCCATTTTTCAGCTGAAGGATGAAGGCCATCTCTGGATGCTGCTGCCGCTTGCATGTGCTTGGGGCTGCTCTGGCCACGTCCATGACCATTGGCTTCACCATCCAGTTTTTAGGGATCTCCTTCCAGAAGAGGTAAGTAACACTCTTCCTGCTCACTGCTCTGTGTCTGATGTCCACAGGGTCAACAGTGCCACACGGTGGCCCAGCATGAAGAGGGAGGGGGCCAAAACAAAAATACCTCCATTTCTGAAGTGTCTGGAGGCCAGAAGGGGACCTTCTCCCTACAGCTGATGCCTTTGCTGATTTCCCCCAGGCCTTCCTTCTTTCCACTGCCCCCAACCCCCTGGAATGCTCCAGCCAGATCTGAGGCCACAGCAGAGGGAGACCCACCCAACCAGACTCTCTTGTGCCAGCCACAGCAACACCTGGTCTTCCTGAAGACACACAAGACAGGGAGCAGCACCATTGTCAACATCCTGCACCGCTACGGGGATGCACACACCTTGCGCTTTGCTCTCCCTGCTCGTTACCAGTTCAGCTACCCCAGTCTTTTCCAGGCACGGAAGGTCAAGGCTTGGCACCCCAGGGGGCATCCCTTTGACATCCTTTGCCATCATATGCGCTTCAACTTGCCTGAGGTACGTGCAGTGGGCGGGGGCTGCAAGCAGGAGGAGCAGGCCTGGGAATGGTTCTGAAGCAGGGAAATCTGGTCCTTTTAAAAAAAGCCTGGCAATGGCACCCTGTGTTTCTCTGTTTCTCTGTCATGATCAAGGCATGGGTGGGAAGCAGTGCAAGGCAAAGGTCTGCACCCTGTCCCTCCTTCAAGAGCAAAAGGAGCAGAGGTAATAGAGTGGTTAAGCATTACAGCACAAGCATACCAGAGTGGGAGGATGTCTTACATAACACAGCTGCCCCTCTAAGATCATTAAGAAGTAACGAGTCTACCTTTTCACATCCTCTGAGGGTGGGGTCTCTGTTCACGGCCTTCCCTTTCTTGCCAGATCCAGAAAGTGGTGCACCCGGACAGCTTCTACTTCTCCATTGTGCGGGACCCAGTTTCCCTGGCTGAATCGGCCTTCTCCTACTATCGAGGCGTGGTCCCTGCATTCCGTCGTGCTGGTTCTCTGGCAGAGTTTCTAGCATCCCCACAGCAATTTTACAGGCTTGGTGAGCGAGGAAACCACTATGCCCGCAATCTGCTGTGGTTTGACTTTGGTCTTGATCCACCAGCAGCTCCAGGGCTGGCCCCTATCCAAGCTGCCCTGTTGAGACTGCAGCATGTTTTCCATCTTGTACTGCTGATGGAACACATGGATGAGTCGCTGATTCTACTACGTGATGCTCTTTGCTGGAGCCTTGAAGATGTGGTGGCCTTCCGACAAAACCTCCGCAGCCCACAGGCTGTATACACCTTGGAGCCTTCTGATGTTGCCCGACTCCGAGCCTGGAACAACCTGGACTGGCATCTGTATACCCATTTCAACCGGACTTTCTGGGCACATGTGGACCATTTTGGTCGTGCCCGCATGGCTGAGGAAGTGACTCTTCTCCAGAAACGCCAGGCAGAGCTCATGCAATGTTGCCTGCAGGGTGGGGGGCCACTGGAGCCAGGCCACATCACTGATGAGCGCATCCGCCCCTTCCAGTTTGGGCAGGCACCAATTTTGGGCTATGCCTTGCGGCCCAGCTTAAATCCTAAAGCCCAGGAGATGTGTCAGCGTATGGTTACCCCTGAACTACAGTACAAGGACATACTGGATGCCAAGCAATTCCCTCCACCCCCACAAGGCAATCGGTCTCAGAGTGGAGCAAGATAGCCTGGAATGGCCAATGATATCAGCAGAGGGCATCAAAAATGTCAGGACTGCAGGGGGCTGGGCAGAGTTGGGTAAAGGGACTTCCACTGCTGGCTCTGGACTCTACTGTATTTTTGGGGTGCTCAGGAGGAGACTATGCACTGGACATATAGAGAGCTGGGGAGGGCAAAACATGAACTGACACATCCAATCAACATTAGCTAACGTTTTTTTTTTGAAAGTCAGGTTTTGGGTAGTAGGAAAGAATGCTGGATATATTTAGATACAGATTACATCAACAACATTTAGTTCCACAACACTGCTTGCAGTGGGTCTAACTCCCAAAGCAGAAGTTTCAGGATTAGGTGACCATTTGTTTCTCTCCATAGAAATATGGTGGAGGATTTACTGTAGCTCTTTCAGGAAAAAGAGGAGGCCTGTGAGTTATTCCTTCTGACAGTTTGTTTCATCTTCCTTTTTGATTTACAGCCCCCTTCCATCTTCATGAATTTATAATTCTATGCCCTGGCATTGCACCAAGCCTTGACCAGGGATAGTCCTTGTCCCAGGATGCCTCCTACTGGAATGCAAGGTTTCTGCAGGAGGGGAGACTTAAGCCTTCACTGGAAGCTGAGAAAGGTCATCACCACAGAAGATGCATTCTTGAGACTTACTTGCTAGGTGTTGCATGTGCTCTTGTATGCTTAAATCTCTTGCATACAAGAGCACAGATACACACATAGGTTGCATGGTGTCATGCACAGTTGGCATCTTCACTTGAAGATGGAGGACTGGAACTGCTTCCAATAGAGGCTTTTGTATTTCTCCTGTAGTGCTCAAATGTCCCTTTTTGCCCAGGATAATCTCTCCATGTAGAGGCTGTTGACTAGGAATGTCTCCAACAGGTTTCCTTGTTTTCAAAAGGCCTCAACACATGCAGGGTGTAGGGAGGTAGTCAAGGTGTCCTGATACTATTGGGTACAAGTGTCTCATGGCAGGAAAGCCCTCAGCAGCCCTGTTCTTGCCTTCCCTCTGCTATGTTCATCCTGAGGAGCAATGCATGCCACATATGTGCACTGTGCTGTCCACTGTGTGTTGTGCCCCAACCTCAATCTCACCAACTCCTTTTCCAGCATAGGCTATATTTACAAAGGCCCCAGCAGTAAGCAGATTCTGGACAGAGGGTGAACTCTGATGGCCCAGCCAGGCCTGATTGTTGGGCAGGGAGAGAAGGAGGCAGGCTTCTCTCTTCTGGGGAGTTGCATGTAGGTTTAAGCTACAAGTGGGTGAGCCTCTGAATTGCTGGTTTTGAGCCACTCCTGGACCACCAATGTGGATGTGGCCAGACCTACAGTGCTCTCCCAATCCCAAACTGTTTCTGCCTCCACTCCACCCTGTACCTACAGCTGCTTTGTTGGTAGGGCTGTTGTGCAGTTCACAGGAGACACCCACTGGGCCCTCTTATGGGGAGAAATGCAGCTTATCAATGAGACTAAATTTTAAAAAAAATACACGGGAAACTCCCCGCATTCCAAAAAAGATAAGCTGCCCGAGCACAGTTGTAGGAAGAAGTTCTTACCAGCGAAGTAAAGGGCTGACCTCAGATGGTGTCACCTGAAAGCATCCTCTGAGTCTAGGAGTACCAAAACCTTCAAGGTCCACATCACTCGCAATTTAGGACTGATGCAGGAAAAATGACCTTAGGGGACACTTAGACTAGAAATGATTTTGCATACCAAGGCTGTGGGAGGCTCTTTTCTCTTATCCACCCACTCTCCCCGGGCAGGCAGTGGTGACTGAATGAGCTGGCAGCTGGCCTCATGTTGGGGAAAGCACCTTCTGGAAGGACAATTTCAATACTGACAGAGGTGACCTTGTGGAACTCTTTGGGACCAGCAGCAGGCACGGGCAACTTCTGCCAGTCTGGGCCCACAAATCTCACAATGACAATACTTCTCTGTTTGTAACAGAATTTTATTCTTAATTTTAAAAAAAAGAAATGATTTTTTTTTAAAAATCCCAACTGCTTGGTGACTGATTTGAATTCTTTATTATGCGTATTTGTGCAGCTGAACTACTTTAATCTCCAAAAATAAGTTTGGGAACTAAGTTTAAACATCATCAAATTTCCCCCCAAAGGCAAAGATATTTAAATACACTATTCAGATTTTAAATGCCCAGAAACATGTTTGGTTCTTTGGCCATTAACAGGAAAGAGAAGAAAGCCTGATTAACACCCTAGAATATTAAATGTCATTAGTGGGGAAGAAACGTCTTCATTATTTGCATATTATTGTACAATGATTTGCTGTTTCTTTTTAAAACCACATTCAAGACTTTACCAAATATGAAAGCACCACAAAACAAATCTAACACTTACCGAATACACAAAGCCCTACAGAATCTTTTGGAGCAGCACATATCCGGAAAGCGTCAGCCCAGACTACTCAGAGCAGAACCCCTTGCAAGACCCTGGGATCGCCGGGGACGACGTGGGAGTCGTTGCCGCGGGAAGGACAGGACGGCCAGATCGTGCTCGGGGCTACAGCCACTGCGCCGCCGCGAGAAGGAACCGGTCCCAGGGGCGCGTTCCTGGGAGGCCCGGGCTAGGCTTCAGCCAGAGGAGGGGCTGCCCCGACCACTCCTCCCCCCTCGCCGATCTGCGTGCTGGGCCCCGAGGGCGGGCAAAGGCCATGGCCCGTCAAGCCGCCCTGGATCGAAGTTCTTACCCGTGACCACGGCAAAGGTCCGGGCTGACCCGGGCGACGCCACTGCCACCGCCACCTTGGGGTTCCAAGGGCCAGCCCGATGCCTGCCAAAGGCGGAGTCGCCTCCGTCAAGCCCCTCTGGACCACTCCTTGTCCGCCCTCCTCAGCAGCTGGGGCGGAAGGATCTCCTCGCCCTCCCTTGGCGGCTCCACTCCAGGTGCCGGTCCTCCTGGACCCTCTTTCGCTTCTGGAGGGAGAGGAGGGCGGCTGGTCCCGCCGCCGCCGCCGCCGAATAAGCCAGCGCGGCGGACGCCGCCGCGGCCGATCTCCCTTGCAGGTGCCCGTTGCCCCCTCCAGAAGCATCGGAGTCGCCACCACGGGCCTGGAGAAGGCCACCTGCCTCCTGGGCACTTTCCGATGTCAAAGCGGGCCGAGGGGGAGGGAGGGCGGAAGAAGCCAAGCCAAGCCAAGGGACCTTGGTTGGGGCGAGAAAGAGCATTGGAGCGCAAACTCCCGCCGAGGGCGCGGCCAGTGACTCACGCTCCACCCCACGTCCAGCAAGGCGAAGGCTGCTCCTTCTTCGGAGCCCCTTCTCTCTCTCTCCCCCGAAACCCCCGTCCCCGCTTGGCTGGCTGCGGGTCAGGAAGGGAGGGAGGGAGGCAGCCGGGCCCTCGGGGGGTGGGGGGAGAAGTGGTTTCTCCACGCAGCCCCAGGGGGAGGGCAGTGCATCCTCCCTCCCTCTGTTCCTTCCTTCCTTCCTTCCTTTTTCTTCCCACATTCCGGGCTCGCCCCGCCCCGCCCCGCCCCGCCCGCCAACGCAAGACAAGGCGGGCCGGGCCGGCGAGGCCCTCCTCCGCGTTCGTTGACTCCGCCGCAGCGGCCCCCCAGCCCCCAGCCGGTGCATCGGCGGCATAGGGCACCTCCGGCGGCAGCCGCCTCCTTCTCCCATCCTCCCGAGCTCTCTCCGGCGGCAGCAGCCCCCCCCCCGCCCTCTGATGCCAGCCGCCCATCCTCCCGCTCTCAGGCCCCCGTCCTCCCGCCACAGCCGCCATGGAGTCCCAGTGCGATTACTTCATGTACTTTCCGGCGGTGCCTTTCCCGGCGCGGGAGGTGCTGCTGGGCGAACCCGGCCGGTACCGGGCCCTCCCTCGGCGGAATCATCTCTACCTGGGCGAGACGGTCCGTTTCCTTCTGGTGCTGCGGTGCCGGGCCAGCGGCGCGGGCGGCTCGCGTCCTCCATGGGGGGAGCTGGCGGGCTCGCTCTCCGCTCTGGCCAGCGTCAGCCCCGGGGCCAGCCTCGCGGCGGGCGGCGGCAGCGGCGGCGGCGATGAGGCACTTACTCTCGGCGGCGGCGGGGAAGCAGAAGGAGACGCCGAGGTGCCGGCGGACGGAGAGAGCGCCGGGGGAGCCAACGGGAGCCTCTTCCGGGATTGCCGGGCCCTCCTGACGCACGGCCACGGAGCTCCCGGGAAGCCTACGGCAGGGGTAAGAAGCGCAGGAGCAAAGTGGGGAGGGAGAAGGGGCTGGAGGCTTAACTGCCAGCGGTTGGGAGACGCGTACCGGCATCCCTCCGTTCCGCTTCTGTAATCGCGGAACGGCCGACCTGGATCCTTGCGTCCAAGCCCTGTCACGGAGCCCCCGGGGGATCCGAACTCCCAGCCTCTGGCCCGCTGCAGCACCCGCGGCGGAAAGCCCTGAGCTGTCCAGCAGCGCCCTTGTCTTCGTCACTCGGCAGGTGCCCGTCGAAGAGCCGATAGTGTCCACTGACGAAGTGATCTTCCCCTTGACGATTTCCCTGGACAAATTGCCTCCGACTACTGTCAAAGCCAAGGTGAGGCTCGAACCGCGGTGGAGGAGGATGCGTGGAGCGAGTTGGTCCGGGGCGAGGCCTTTGCGGGTGACCCGGGCCTTCTTTCCCCAGATTGTGGTGACGGTATGGAAGCGAGACCAGGAGAAAGCAGAGGTGCGGGAGCGTGGCTACCTGAGCGTCCTGCAGGATCGGGCTCCCTCCCAAACTTTCCGGGAAGAACAAGGGGCCTTCAAGGCTCAAGGTGAATGCCCTCGAGGCCCTCAGGCCCCAAGACCAGCCACCCCCATCTCTCCCATGGAGGGACCTCCCAGCCCGCCGGCAAGGCTTTTTTTTTTTTTTTGAGGGGGGAATGGTGGGCATTGCCCAAGCCCTGCGCCTGACAGGGGAATCTGAAGCCCCCCTATTGGCTGTGATGCCTGTGCTTCCCTCCCAACCCCAGTGAGCACCATGCTGACCGTGCTGCCTCCCCCGGAGCTGAAGTGCCAACAGCTCAATGTGTCAGGAAAACACTTGACGGTCCTGAAAGGTGAGTGGGTGGGAAGCCCGCTGGCTCCTCTCCACTGTGTGTGGGGGAGGAAGCTGGCAGAGGAGTCCCGTGCATCCTGAGCAACGAGGAGGCACCCACAGGCAGGGCACGCTGGGGGCTGGGCGTTGGGTGCCTTCCGCTTTCATGGCCCCTCCCCAAAGGGAAGCAGAGGCCCAGGTAGCTCCTGTGGGAGAGCCCCTGTCATCTTGCTACTCCCAAACAGGGAACCTGGAGCCGTTGGGGGTATGGGCCACATGTGACCTCTCCTTGCATCTCTGCACCCATCCTTCTCCCCTTCCAGTCTTGAATGGAGCTTCCCAGGAGGAACTCTCTGTATGGGATGTACGGATCCTTCCCAATTTTAATGCCAGCTACCTTCCCATGATGCCGGATGGATCTGTCTTGCTTGTTGATGATGTCTGGTAAGGAAAAGGGGGGTCAAAAGGGAAGGGGGGGTGGCTGCAGTTCCACTCATGACCTGGTGCTCTGAGCTACAGGTTCTTGTGCTTAATTCTGGGCTTCTGGAATGAAGAAGGCCTTCTGTCTTATTCAGAGTGGTGAACATGGGCACAGGCAAAATGAGATTGCCACCTCAGTCCTTTAATCTGGCTTCTCCGGCAGCTCTCTCTCTCCTTACTCTCCTTATTTCTGACCTGAAGGGCACCAAATGCTGTGGCATTTCTTTCATGGGGGAGGCATGTGTTGATTCTCATTTTCTTCTGTCCCCCTACCCCCAAAATGGAGCCTAAAGCTCTACACACTGCAGGATACTCACTGTCGATCCATATATTAGAAGGGTGATGTGGCCCACTTTATTGTTGATGCCTTTTCTGATAATGCCCCCCCCCCCAGACTTTCCCTTTCCTTGCAGCCACTTATATGGTCAAGGTATTTTGGCTGTGTAACTTTTTGACTACAAATGCATGATTCATGTTTTGGTCAGTTGCTGCCAACTCAGACCCATGTCACTGCATAATGTTAACTCTGGGTTTTCTTTATTTCACGGACTCTGCAGGCCAGGGAACGAAATGCCTATGGAAAGCATCCTATGTGTTTCCTTAGCAGCCCTTGGTAATGCAGGCCAGAGGGGCTGCGCCTGATGAGCACTTGAGGCCAAGATGGAGAGGGAGGGAGAAGGTTCTGCTTGCATGCAGGTGAAAGAGAGGGAGAGAGCAGGAGAGAGAGGGCTCACATAGACACACCTTTCGATGGGGCGGGGGGGCATAAGGTGATACATTTCCTTGCAGGTCATCCTTAGAAGTGATGGTGAGAAGCACCTTATGGAGTGGGGGGGGGGGGGGCTGGGACCCTGCCATGCTCTGCAGCAGTGTCTGCATCTTGCCCGACATACCAGCTGGCCTACGTGGACGTCCCTCAGTGAGAGGCTAGCCGAGGAGAGGGCAAAGACGCTGCCCAGGTGGAAGGTACGGCTCCCTCCTGAACACCTTACTTTTCTCTTTCTGCCACCAGCCACCAGTCAGGGGAAGTCTCCATGGCCTCCTTTTGCCGTGTTCCCTCCTCAACCTCCTCCTGCCCTTGCTCCCTCCGTGCTCTTGAGGAACAAAACTTCCTCTTCCAGCTGCAGGCACCAGAGCAACCCCCTGAAAGTGCCAAGGAGGTAAGCGTTGCCAGGGTCTGCCTGGCACATCGAGAGAGGGCAGGGCTTAGCCCCTGGTTTGCATCCCACCTAGGACATGATCAGCGAGGACACTTGTGCCTGGAGGGGGGGCGGGGTTGGAAGGGCCTCTCCAGAACCCCAGGTGGCAAGGAATGCAAGCAGGGACGTAGCCAGGGTGGAAGCTGGGTGAATACATCCATCAGTCCCTCTTACTTGCCCATTGCAGGGTCTAGAGGTCCCGCTCATTGCAGTGGTCCAGTGGTCGACCCCCAAGCTGCCCTTCACCACCAGTATCTACACACATTACAGGTGAGGTGGCCCTGGTCTTGGCTGTTCCCTCCTCACCACCATATCTCCTGCTGAAAACAAGCCTCCTGTCCCGCATCCCCCACCCTCATGGGCTGCTTCTCAGGTATTTGTGGCGAGTCCCACATGGAGGGAAAGTGATGTGATGGGTATGGGGGGGGGTTGTGAAGCCCTGCCCTAACCCCCCTCAGCTCTCCTTCAGCTCCCAGGAGTGGAAGACGTCACTTGCCACAAGCCGGCAAGCCCAGCTGCTTTCTGCCCCATGAGCACTCTCTCTCTCTCTGTGTTTGCACACACGTTGGTGTGTGTATTCTACTTTCCTCCTCAGATGCCACAATATTCAGTTGGTTTAAGAAAATGGCAAGGCATGTGGAGTCAAGACTCTCCTCCTGTCTAGTTGGATGTTCACTCAATCCGTGGCAGATCGTGTCCTGGGTGAATGCTGTGGCTGGATGGCAGACAATGCTGATGCCTCCTCAATTTTATAACCCCACTTCCCAATGGTGTTCTGGTCGAGAGTCTCCTGCATTCTTCTGCACATGAAGGGCTCACCCAGTTAATCCACCGGGCCCAAGGAGGCGTTAGTCTAACAAGCAGGGCTGCAGCGACAGAAGTTGCACTTTTCAGGCACCAGGATGAGTTGCCTCTTTCCGCAAGGAGGAACGTCAGGAGCAGAAGGCTGCCCTGCAGTTACTGGT
The DNA here is from genome assembly GCA_023846285.1 of Phrynocephalus versicolor. Taxonomy (NCBI): domain Eukaryota; kingdom Metazoa; phylum Chordata; class Lepidosauria; order Squamata; family Agamidae; genus Phrynocephalus; species Phrynocephalus versicolor. The sequence continues at coordinate 304,583 of JAHTLZ010000164.1, read as the reverse complement.
GGAGGCTTTTGGCCCTGCGCTCATTCTCCCAGTTGCAACAGGCCCAGTGTGGAGTCTTTTGCTGTGTGTTGTGCCATTGGTAACATCTATAGAAAGCAAAGAGGACAACTCACCTCATGGCTTGCCTCTCATTTGCCCACAGACTGCCTAGTATCCGCCTGGCTCGGCCCCGGTTTGTGATGACTGCAGAATGCCCCTCCCCTGTCACCCTCCACCGGCGCTTCACCGTCACCTACACCCTCATCAATAACCTGCAGGACTTCCTAGCTGTGCGTTTAGTGTGGACCCCAGAAAGCGCTGCTGCTGGTGAGTGTGTTGTGGCAGCAGGAGGGGAGGCCTGTGGCCCTGGCACCAGGGATGATACAGGAGGAAATGTCCACTGATGGTTCCAGAAGGTGAGCGTGTGGGAAGAGGGAAGGACGGCTGCAGCAGAAATCAGGCTCCTCTGTTCTCCAACCCGAGCCAAGACAACACGTCCACCGTCCTGGGAGAGGGGCGCCTTTCGCTGTCAGTGGACAGCAGGAGGAAGCAAGCTGCCTATGCTCTTGCTCCCTATCCACCAGCTGGGGGGGGGGAAGCTGCCCCAAATGGCAAGGTGGGCTCTCTCGCCTACTTCCCTCCCTGTGTGCTTCTGGATCCCCCCCCCCCAGGCAAGAAGCTTTCCTGTGAGGAACGGCGGGCCATCCAGGACACCCAGGATGCAATTGTTTGCCACACCCCACTCAACAACTTGGGGTTCTCCCGCAAGGGTAGTGCGCGCACATTCTGTGTCACATTCCAGGCCTTGCGTGCTGGCTTATATGAGGTAAGGACTCCCCTTCCCCGGGGTTCGCAGCTTCACCGTGGCCAAGGGCTGGCTCCTCTGCCTACAGGTGGCTGGCCGTCCTCTCAGCAGCCAGAAGGGCACCAGCCCAGCAGAGCCAGCTGGAGGAGATGCTGAGGGCCAGGGACGCTGACTTGGGGAGTTCCGTGCGGGGATTCAGAGGTGGCCTCTGCCCCTCCCAGGCTCCCTCTGTGAAGGCACCAGTCCCCCCCCCCCCGTCACCAACCCACCCCAGCTGTGAAAAGCACTTTCCAGAGCATGTTCTGCTGAGACTGCAGGGGGGGGGAGGATGTGCAGGGAATGTGGGCACAATCCACCAGCCTCAGTCTCCTTCCGGTGCTCTCTCATTCCCTGCTCCTAAGTTGTCCCAACACATGAAGCTCAAGCTGCAGTTCACCGCCAGTGTCTCCAACCCGCCCCCTGAGGCCCGGCCTGTCTCCCGGAAGAGTAGCCCTGGCAGCCCTGCAGTCCGCGAACTGGTAGAACGGCATCAGGCCAGCCTGGGCCGCTCCCAGAGCTTTTCCCACCAGCAGCCAGCTCGTGGGCACCTCATGAGGTGGGTGCCAGCAGCCTCCTTCTGACTTCTGGGGACAACCCAATGGGAAGGCACGGGTGCGGAGAGAGAGAGAGAACCCCTCCCTTGTGAGAGGGGGGACGAGAGAGGCCAGTGGGCGGGGGGGGGAGGAGACCACACCTTGACCTTCCCCTGAAGGATGTCCTCTTTTCCCCTCCCAAACAGGTCAGGCAGCGTCATGGAGCGCAGAGCCATCACTCCCCCAGTCGGGTCTCCTGTTGGGCGTCCCCTCTACCTGCCTCCAGACAAGGCAGCTCTTTCCCTTGACAAGATTGCCAAACGGGAATGCAAAGTGCTGGTGATTGCACCCGGAACGTGATGCTTTAGGAAGAAGAAATCACATCCTACAAAAGGGAGACGCTGCCTCACCACATAACAACTGCTGCCCAAGCAGCTCCAATTGCCCCCAACCCCCGAAAATGTCCCTTTGCTGCTGTCACTCCATAGTCCTCTCCTGCTCATACTGAGGCTGGCAAGCAAGGGTCTCTTTGCGCATGCCAGTGGCTCACTGCCCCGCCTGCTCCCTGCCGTTCTCTGTGGATCATGCCAGGGAGCTCCATTTACAGGAGTCCCACCCACTGCCACTGGCGCTGCATTTCCTCCAGTTCCTTTGGGTTTAAAGCAGGAATCCGCATGGAAGTGGAAACACATGGCAGAGACAGGAGGAGCCGGTGCAAGCTACAACCTGGTCGGATGCTCAGTCAGAGGCCTGGGCTGCCCCCTGCTGGTGAAGGGACCGCTTTGCTTGTCTTCACCTGGATTATACCACTTCCTTCCGCTGGAAACAACAATGGATGCTTCTTCCTCTTCATCCACCGTTCGTCAGGCTGAGTTCCTGCACAGGCCACTGCTGTACATGTCTCCTCCTTCCTGTCCCTACTGGAGTCCGACCCATTCCATGGAAGGACCCATCAGGCCTACCGATTAGTCCTCCATCACCCCATCACCATCTCAGGCCAAAGTGCCTCCATTGCACTTTATTTAATGTTTATTATTTATATATGTATATATTTAATTTGCCTCTGAAGCAGCTGCAACAACCTCTTTGTGTGTGTCTGTGAATAAATTGGGCTGGCTGAAAACTTGACCCCAGATATCTGTCGTAGCATCTTTTCAGGCTCCAAAGCAGGACAGCTACTTGGGGGGCAGGGTGTGGGAGAGAGGCAAGGAAACTCTAAGCCCCCCCTCCACCTCTCGCCATCTCCTCCCTGTAGAAGACACTTCAGCTTCCCAGCCTCTGATGCTGGGAAGGGCCCCTGGGGCCTCTCCTTCTCTTTCCCTATCCCTCCAGTTAGTCACAACTTCCAGAGACCATGCTGGGGGGATGTTCGCCAGGAGGTTCTGAGTCCTCAGGTGGAGTTCCACCAGAGATAAGGGCAGCTGGCCCCCAAAGGTTCTTCCATGTACCACAACTTCAGAGCAGCTTTTAAACTGATAACTGGGGGAAAGCCAACAGGAGCCAGTCAGCATCCGGTTCGGGAAAGTGTGTACAGCGGTACCCCGACTTACAATGTGCCCAATGTACGAGAAAACCTGTGAGCAGAAATCCGCTGGCGGTTTTCCCTGGCATGTTACAAGTGAAAGATGGGGTTTCTCTGACTTACGGAGGAACCCTATCTTAATGTTTTTGATTAACCGAGGCTGCAACCGCCGCTTGCTTCACTTGCTCGAAGACACTTTAAAAAAAAAACCCTCTCCTTTCCCTGCAACCTGCACGATTGGAGGAGGAGTAGTGGATTTTTAAAAATGTCTTCAAGGCAAGGAGTGGTAGCGGACCCATTCCGCAACCGCTGCTTGCCTCGAAGATATTTTAAATGACCCACACTTTCCCCCCCAGTGTGCCTGATTGGGGGAAGGAAGCTCCATGACGCTGCCTGACCTGTTTGGGAGGGGAAAATGTCTTTGAGGAAGTAAGAACTGGTTGAGATCCAGGAAACAAAGAGTAGGTGTCAATGGGCAATTTTCACAATGGAAAGAGGTGAAAAGCAATGTGCCCCAGGGATCTCTCCTGGGACCGGTGCTTTTCAAACTGTTCATAAATGACCTGGAGACAGGGATAAGCAGTGAGGTGGCCAAGTTTGCCGAAAACCCAAAACTTTTCCAGGTGTTAAACACCAGAGAAGATTGTGTGGAGCTTCATATGGATTCTCCCAAACTGGGGGAATGGGCTGCCAAATGGCAAATGTGTTTCAATGTAGGAAAATGTAAAATAATGTGTATTGGGGCAAAATCAAAACTTTATCAACTCATCGGCTCTGAGATATCTGTGGTGGATCAGAAAGAGATCTTGGTGTGCTGGTGGACAGCTCAATGAAGGTGTCTACCCAGTGTGTGGCAACAGTGAAGAAGGCCAATTCCATGCTAAGGATTATCAAAAAAGGAATTGAAAATAAAACAGCCAACATTATAATGCCATTGTACAAACGAAAGTGAGGCCACACCTGGAGTATTGCGTACAGTTCTGGTCACCACATCTCAAAAAAGACATACTATAGTGGAACTGGAAAAGGTACAAAAGAGAGCGACTAAAATGATTACTGGGCTGGGGGACCTCCTTTATGAGGAAAGGCTACAGCCTTTGGGGCTCTTTAGTCTGCAAAAAAGGTGCCTGAGGGGAAGTATGATTGAGATGTACAAAATTATGCAGGGCATGAGTAAAGTGGATAGAGGGATGCTCTTCTCCCTCTCACAAAATACCAGAACTAGGGGGCATCAATTCAAACTGAGGGTTGGGAGAGTTAGAACATGCGGGGATTCCATGTACCTCAATAGGCCCTGGCCAAAGCACTGAACCAAGCCATTAGCCCAGGAGCTGAGATCACCCACAGAAAATGGCATGGCCAGGCATGGAGAAGACCAGGCCAGAGCAAGCTCTGGATGACCCTGAAGCTGGGCAGAGGTCAGCCCCAACAGGAGGCCAGGGGAAACAGGTGGCCATCCAGATATCAGGATGATCAGGCGACCTCTGGTCTGGAGGCACACTTGAGCAGCCCAAGCCCCTATCAATGATTCCCCAATAGCTAGCATTTCCTCCTATATAAGGTTGCATACCTGAGGACTCTCAACCCCCCCCCCCCAAATCAATGGAATTCATACATGACCAAAGACCATCCTTCCTGTCTTCCTCTGTCCTATTGTCACTGCTTCTCTCCACGCCTTGTGTACTTGTTTACTGTAACCAATAAAAAGTCTTGGGTCCCAGGTGAGGCGGGGGAGCCATGCAGACAGACACAGAGAGATGCACGTCTGGGACCAAGATATGATTGTACCCCATATCCTGTGTTGTATGTGTAGTCAATAATCCTAGAAGAACAGACAAAATATTTTTATTACCCAGTGTGTTGTTAGTCTGTGGAACTCCCTACCACAGGATGTGGTGATGGGATCTGGCCTGGATCCCTTCAAAAGGGGATTGGACAGATTCCTAGAGGAACAATCCATCACAGGGTACAAGTTTTCAAGGCTTAAAAAACAGGGTCCTTCAAGGGCCAGATGCAGGGGAGTGGTATCAGGAGACAGATATCTAGTCTCGTGTGCTCCCAGGCACATTTGGTGGGGGCCACTGTGAGATACAGGAAGCTGGACTAGATGAGCCTTTGGCCTGATCCAGCAGGGCTCTTGGAACAGGCAGCCCTAAGGATAATGACAAGGCACATGGGGAGGATGGCCTTGGAAGTAAGCGATGCAAGGACCCAAGATGCTCCCTTATCTGTCAGTGAGGAGAGGCCCCCAAGGACTCACTGCAACCCCTCCCAGGAAGAAACATCAGTTTATTAACTCAACCAAGAAGATACATTGCACACATCCCATGTGGGGCAATGGAAAAGTCTGCTATCCCATGTGATTGTGGGTGAGGTTTTCCAATAGTTGGGACTTTCAGGTATCAGCAATAAGAAGGATGCTTTTGAAGACGAGGAAGGAATGGGGTGGGGAACAGCCATTCTGTTTTCTACCCCCCTCCCATACACACACATTAGACACCTTGGTAGGGCTATCAATACTCTCTTACACACATAGTGATGAAGCCTTGCTTCCTGAAGAGTTGAATTACCATCAAAGCATCCATCCACCCTCTTTGGGCCCAAGGAAGAACCAGGCTTCAGTGGCATGGCAACAAATGGTAGCTGTTACAGGAGCTTCAATATTGGATCCTTTGTGCTTAAAACCAGACCTGAGGTTTTAAGATTTTAGTTTAAAAAGTTATTCTACACGATACAGGCTTATGTCTTATGTTCCTGAGTGCAAAGCTCCTCCACAGTAAGAAATACATGAACCAATCAACCACCAGTCCCATCCAGGAAGAGCCATGCTCACAAAAGACAAGGAACAACAGGCGTGGCTTCTCCTTCTCCTCCCCCTGTTCCAGCAGAAGCAGCTCCACCTCAGACCACCACAGGTTCCCGGACACTGTTCTGTCTCTTCACCACAAACAGCTTTTGTCCAGAGACTGTCACAAGGAAGGAGTGTTCCCCAAAGACCACTGAGAGACACAGGAGAGAGAGAACATGTCTAAGCAGGCTGGCAGACAATAGGGAATGTACAAGGAATCCATCTCTCTCCTTCTCGCTTGCTCACACGGAGCAGCAGGGCATCTAGGAAGCAGGCAATGCTCCATGACTGCATAATCAGCCACCACTTCAGAGGACCCTTGAATCTGCAGGACACCCACAGAGCACCAAGTCCAGCTTTCTGTTCCCACCACAAGCAGCCATGGGAAGTCTACAAACAAGACCTGAGTGCAAGTGCTTAGCACCCCCTCCCCTCTGTGGTTCGGCGGGACATGTACTGGCACACAGGCTGCTCCTGCTGCTGGAGGGAATGCATGGATCGTAACAGCAGTACTTCAATGTCTGCACTCCTTCCTATGGTACTACAACAAGCACACAATTAAAACATCAAAACACAGACATTCAAAAATCTAAACACTGGTCTACTAAAATATTGGAAACCTGGGCCTCAAAAGAGAATTGTCAAACTGGGAAACATAGCTTGTGAACCCACGTGAAGAGAAACTTCAACAAGGACCTAAAGGACAGCTCAGCTGGTATCTTCTAACTACTAGGAGGGAGGGGTAACAGGCAGAAGGTCCATGGCTTCTCTAGGTAGGAGGACCCTCCTGCTATGCCTCTTGCAGCATTCCTCCATCCTTCCATTGCCCTCCCCTGCCCTGGAAGCCTCCTTGTTAGGAACAGAAGAATGGGAGGAGGCTGGAGGCACGCCAGAGCCACCTTGAATCCCAGCCAACTTGGATGGGATCTGTAGGAGGCCAGTGCCATACAGAGTAGTGAAGAGGGGCAACCAGCAGCCCCAAGGTCAACCTGCCCACAGGTGCAGGTCCAGAAATCCTGGAGAGAAGCAGCTCTCTCTGGAGGACACGGAAAGAGAAGGCCAGATTCCCTCCCTCCAACAGCTAGCTGGTGATGATTAAAACACAAAGAACAGCAGCTCCTCAGTGGCCTCCAGAGAGCTGCTTCTTTCAAAGTCTTGTCAACATTACCTGCAGTCTCTACCTCATAGCTCTTCTTCTGCTTCTGGATCTCAAAATGAGCCTGGATCAGGGACTGGCAAACCATGATTCCTCCTTCTGGGGGGCTTTTGCTTTTATTTTGCAGCCCCTTAGGCATGTAGAAAAATGCTGACTCCTAACAGATCCTTCCTCAACCACTCAGGGATCCTAGAGCACATTTTACTATGGTATCCTGAAGTGCCCTGGGCAGAGAAACTGCAGCTCTTGGTTTTGGGGCACCTCAAGGGGAGTGCAGGACGTGGCTCTGATCAGTCCATGGGGCATGTCTTTTGCAGGCTGGGGGTGGGGGACACATGCATACATTTAAAAAACTGAATGGGACTCCCAGTACTTGACCAGTAAGGGCAAACATCTGTTGGATGGCATGTCAGTGTTACCTGAGATGCGCCTGAATGGCACCTCGGAGCAGCGGGGCAGACGGAAAGAATAGGCTGTGTTCACCAGCTCCGAGATCACCCCAGCAGTGCGCTCATCATTCTCGAGGTCGCCGGCGGACTGTGGCGGGAAGAGAGAAGTCTAAGGAGAGGCTGGCCGCCAGGGCCTGCGCCCACAGCCCGCTCCTCTCCGGCAGGAAGCCACCCGGAGGCTCGCCCGAGGCTCCCCTTGCCTTCAAGGACAACGCTACCCACCCACCCAACCACCCGCCTGCTCCGCCACGAGAGGCGCCGGCGCCGAGCTGGGGGGGGGGAGAGGAAGCGCTTTCGGCAGGAGTCCAAGTCCAGAGAACTCGGGAGCCGTCCTTCTGGGCGGGCTTCGGAGGCGACGTCTCTTCGGGGCTGCCCAGGCAGGCAGGAGGGAGACCGGCCGGCCGGCGGGGTCGCGGGCGACCCTCTCGGGGGCCTTCAAGGCGGGCGGGATCCCTCCTCAGGCCTCCGCCTGGCCCCTCGCCCGGAAGCCCTGCCCCCGCCCCGGCCTCTCGGGACGGACCGCCGGGGGTGGCTGGGTTCCTCCAGGGAGACGGCCCGAGCCGGGGCCGCCGAGGCCGACTCACCGCCAGCACCGCCCCGTCGCAGATCACCAGGTAGCCCGTCTGGTCGGGGACCCGCTCCAGCCCCTGCGTCAGCGCCATCGCCGCCTGCCGGAAAGGAAAGAAGGAAGGAGGGAGCGAGCGAGGGAGGGGATGAGGCGCCGGAAGCAGAGGCCGGCCGGGGAGGCGCGGGGGGGGGGTCGCGCGCTGCGGCAGCCTTCCCTCCCCTCCGGCCCCCTCCCCCCCAGGGCTCCGAGGGAAGGGGGAAAAAAGCAGCTGCTCTCGCGCCTCCGCCTCACAGACCCACCATTTTACTCCGTTGCTCAGGGAAGCTGCTGCCTGAGAAAGAAGCGGAGGTCATATGACGCCGCCCACGTGACTGAGGGCTGCCGATTCCTCTCGCAAACATCCGGCGGACTTACCGGGCCGCTCAAGGCATCGGGGAGGACCTTTATGGTCATCATGGTCCCCGCTGCGAAGCAGAAAGGAACTCCACGCGGGTGGGTGGCCCTTAGATAGAAGCCAATCACGCCCTGAAACACCGCCTCCCCTCTCTCCCATTGGTCTGTGTTCTCTTCGGAGGCGTGGCCGATTGTGGCGCCTCCCAGAGACCTATTATTAGCTTGGAGTCTAGAAGGTCGTCTCGTTGGTCCCCGTCGAATGCGCAGCCCCACCGCCCCCCAGTCCCACCCCCGCCCCGGACGGACCAGCCCCAAATGGCGGCGCCAAACCCGAAGCCGACCTGCGCCAGCCACCGAGGAGCGCAGCTCACTGCGGCCTCGCTTTTCCGGAGAGCCCCTCGGGCTGCGCGGGGGGCGCTGGCTGGAGCCCTTTCAATACTGAATATTTACTCATTGTCACTCGCTAAAATACTGTCTTTTAATTTTAATTGCTGTAAACCGCCTCGGATCCTCTTTAAGGAACTATGGGTGAAACATGTTTTAAATAAATGAAATAGATATATGTGACATTGGTTGTATCTATAATTCATCTAACGACTGGCTTTCTTTCCCTGTATTTGACTGGTACACATCTACAACGCTGCCAAAAATTGAAGGCAACAGAAAAGAGGAAAACCAAATAAGAAAATGAGTGACTCGCTAAAGAAATCACATCCTTATGTTGAAAAAGCTGAGCGGGGTTGCTGACAACAGGACGTTTTGGACATTATAGGGTCACCTTAAGTTAATTGAATTGAAAACACATAAAAACCACAACATCCCTAAAAGCAAAGTGCTGTATCAATTGGGTACCACTGGCTGGTGGCAAGACAAGCCACATCACTTTGAGAGGTCTGTGGAAGTGGCAACAGTCTGGAAGAGACCATGATGGAGATGTGTAGTTTCCAGGCTTTAAAACTAGGGTACTTCAAGGGCCAGATGCAGGGGAGGAGTGGGATCAGGAGACAGAGATCTAGTCTCCTGCGCTCCCAGACGCATTTGGTGGGGCCACTGTGAGATACAGGAAGATGGACTAAACGGGCCTTTGACCTGACCCAGCAGGGCTCTTCTTGTGTTCTTATGACTGGGGCATCACTCCAGCAGGACAGGACTGCCACCAAGGTCCCACCCCTGCCCTGCCCTGCCCATGTTGGAACATTATACAGCAAAATCCACTTTATTGAGAAAAAGGCTGGGCATCAGCAGAAAACAACCCCACCCACCCATGTTGTGCATTCACCTGCTACGGGCCCCCACAAGTGCCATGTCCACCGTAGGGCAGGGCAGTCTGAAGGATGAAGATGCCCACAATGATGCCAAGGGCAAGCAGAAGGGCCAGTGCCAGAGCCACATGAAGGGTGGTAGTGACCCCAAAGGCAAAAAGGAAGAGGGTGCGGTGGCAGAAGCTTGGCTGTCCAACAGACTTGTAGTCAGGGGGATAAATGGAGTAGACCCACACACTGCCTAGAGAGCAAAAGAGGCAGAGAGGTAGTGAGGAGGGGGATTTCTATGCCAAACCACAGCCCAGGATCCCATGGAGGTCGGCCTTGAAGTCTTCCACCCCTTCAACCTTCTCACTCCAGGTGTGCATCATTCTACACTGGCTGGGAGAGGCTGTCCAAGGCAAGGGGAGCCCAGGTGTTGGTGGCGGGCGGGCTGGGGAGCTTAAGCTGAGGTCTAAACCACAGGTTTGTTTGTGGCAACCCCAGGCCTTCCAGAGTCCCATTACAAAGCCCAGCCCATTACAGTGTGTTCCCTTGGGGAGCAAAAGGTTCCTTCGATCAACTAGCCTCGCAGACAATGCTCAGCTGAAGGACCGTGGGGAGATGCATCCAAGGGCACAGCCCAAAGAGGGACCCACACATCTGGGGAGAAAGAGGCTACTCACCTGCAATGAACCAGGCACAGAGGAAGAGGAGGGTGAAGGCCCGGAGGTGACGGGTCAAGGTGCTTTGCTGTTCTGTCCCATTCCCACAGGGAACACAGCTGAGGCCAAGCAGGAGGAGGACAACAACACTCAGAAGCATCAGGTAGATAGGAATAAGAGGCTGCCGTGGACACTGGTCGAGATAAATTGCCCCTGTGGGTGGAGGAGTGGGAGGGCAAGCTTAGTAGCTTGGGTTCCTGGATCCACTCCTGCCCATCACCCCGTTGTTTTTCCCTCACCTGGCACCTGCTTGTCCACCCCCCTGAAGTCCCTGTTGTACCAAATCCTGCAGAACCAGGCACTAGGTGACAGCCTCCCCACCCCACCCCACCCCACCCCACCCCACCCCTGATTTTCCTTGTTGCAGAAAAGGAATCCTGCCAGGTAGGGGCTTGCAGGCAGGACACCTCTGTCTAAGGAGCATGGCACAAGGCCAGAAAAAGAATCAGGAGGCAGCCTCGTGCAAGTGAAGGCCAAACCAAGGCAGCCTTGCACCAGCCACGCCAAAGGACCAACATCAAAACCCTGTGTCCGGGAGATATTCCTAATCTTTTAATTGTGCTGTTTTTGACCTTTTGCAGTATCTGTATTTGTATTTGTAGGCTTACTGTTTTTAACTTTAGAGTCTTTTAATGATGCATGTCGCCTTGGTTCCTTTTTATAGAGAACCGTGAGGTAAAATATTTCTTCAGATCAGTCACTCCTTCCATCTGGGGCCAGGATGAAATACACTGTTACCACACGGATGGGTAGGTGATAAAATCATGCACAGGCACACACACCCCACACACACAAATAAACGCAACACAGAGGAAGGCCCTTTGGTCCTTCCTACTTGCCCTCGTACTCACCAAGGACAATCCCAGAAACGGGCAGCCCAGCAAACAAGGTCTTCCCCAAGACTAAAGGAAAGAGATGGTGGCCGAGTTACAAGGATGGAGCAGCAGAAGAGCAAAACTGGAGTGGGGAGGATGGCAACTTACCCACCAGGAGGGAGTGCATACAGGACTCCTCCTCAGTGGCTGGCAGGAGTGCCTCTGTGGCCACAGGCTCCTGGTCCTCTGACATGGTACCTGAAGGTGGGGTGGGCACAAGAGACAGGGGCAAGACAAGGGTGTCAAAAGGAGGTGGACAAAGCACCCTTGGTCCCTGGCTCTCCTCCCCCAGCCTTAAGTAGCCTTGGCCTCTTGGCAGCCTCTCCCCTCCATGCACAGCTGGGGCCCTTTCCCCATTGCTTCCTCCGGGAAAGCTCCCTTTTGGGCTTGGCAGGACCAGGGCTCAGAGTTTCTACCTTCAAGGGAGGGAAGGAAGGGGCATGTGGGGAGGAGCCCTCCATCCTTTCTTCACTGCCACCTGCTCAAAGGAGGTGGTTCAGCTGTGCTGTGGCTTCTGATGAGCTTGAGCCACAACAGAGCGGGCCCAGCCTCTTTCTTGGCAGGGAGATGTAGGCGAGGGTGACTCAGTTTCCCCTGCAGCACCCCCACCCACCCCCAGTGATCTGCATCATGCTGATGGGCGTGGGTGCCATCACTTGCCCCTGGGGGCACTGATTTTCGTCTTCGCTTTCTCTTTCCCCCACACCCTTCTTGGGAAGACAAGGGTTAGGGCAGAACTGCAGAACATTCCTCAGGATCCTTGGCTACTGTTGCCCATCACTTTTGACTGAATTCTGGCCCTGCTGTGAGTATCCAGGTCTAGAGAGTAAAATATGTGCTCCTAAACACCACCAAGGTATAAAAATGACAGGATGGTGCCGAAGCTGAAAGGGCAGCTTCCTGCCTGTCAGGACTGACTTGCTGCGTTCATTGGGGCCACAGCCAGGACCCTGGTCGGTTGCAAGGGCTCCGTCCCTGCTCAGCTCTCCTGCTGACATTGCCTCCCTCTCTGCTGAGAGCTCCCCCCTCCCCATGCAAATTTCGTCTGTGAGGGCCAGGCAGCTGAGATGGGGAGGTTCTCCAAGCCCTGGGCAGGTTCCACTGACAAGAGCAAGGCCTGTTTCTGCCTCAGTGGTGGCCAAGAGGATAACCAATCTTCCAGGCAAAATAGCAATCCACACGCTTCTGCCAAAGGTTGTGCCACACCCACAGGGTGACTGCCACTACGTTTGCCACAGGACTGATTTATAGCACGCCTCACAGGGCTTCCCAGGCAAGTGAGACAGCCAGGGATTCGGATTCTGAGCTCCCAAGTCCTTCTCTCACTTCCAGATTTCTTCGGCATGACAAGCACACAGGCACTACCCAGGCAGGATGGAAAGTCACCAGTGGCTTAATCTCAGGCCAGTACTGCACATGTTATAGCACGAGACTGTTTGTGATAAGAAGGAGGGGTGAGGGTGGGGAGAGACCATACATCCCCAGGTAAAACCTGAGGCAGGACTAACCCTCCACTTGGAGGCTTCCTTGGCAGTCCTGGGAACCTGGCTGTCAGCTACAGATCCTCTGGTGTCAAGATCCAGCCTGGACCCTTTGCCATGCCATGCCCAGCCCTGCTCCCATTCTCCGGCATTTGTGGATCCAGAAATGGCATTACTCAAAGAGGATGGAGAATTCCTCTGGGATCTTTTGCTTCACGGGCTCACGACTCTGATGGTCTCTTCCTCATGTAACTCAGCTGAACCTTTGCTCACAAACAACTCCTGCCATGGGTCCCTGTCTCAAAGTAAGGGACAATGACCACCCGCCCAACATGGGCAGCACCTCTACTCTGACAGTGCCAGGCAGATGTGGCATGGTGGGTGAGTGAGGGGCCAGTACCCCAACATGCCAGGAACCCATTGTCTTTCGTCACAGACACCCAGGTAGTTTAGCCACAGCAACAGCTTTTTTTGGGGGGGGGCGGCGGCAGGGTGGTTGTGTGTGAGGCAGGACAGAGATATAAATGCTTGGGGCCCACCGCTGGAGAAACCAGTGCTGTGAAGAACCAACAGCCCCCCTGACCCTAAACCCCCCCGCTCCTTCAGATCACAGTGGCCCCAAAGTAAAAAAGAAGCTACTCCCAAGGGTCCACAAATGCCCAGAAGGGAGTCCAGTCCAACACCGCAGGGAGGGCCATGGGGGAAGGGCTGTTCCCTTACCTGCGCTGCGGAAGCTTCAGTCCACAGGAAGGACCCCCACCCAGAGACAAAGCCTTAGAGCCGAGGCAACTGTTTGCGCCCCCTTCTTCCCCTCTGCCCTCAGAGGAAAGAGAGGCCTCCCCACATCCTTCCTGTGGCGACGCCTTCCATGGGACCAAAGTCCTGGCTGGGGGCTGAGCTGGCCTTGGGGAGGGGTCCCCCGCTGGCAACCTGAAGCTCCTCCGGTCAGGCTGCAAGCCCCACACCCCTCCCCAGCACTGGCCTGTTATCACTACTGGCCTTCAGGAAGCAAAAGGTGAATCATGGCCATGGCAGGGGGGGTGGGGGGAGGGGGCGGGGGGAGGAAGGTTAGGGTCCAAAAAGTAAGAGAAACCACTGCAAGAAGGAGCAGGAAGAGGTTTATTGCTGCCGCTTTCTTTGGGGGGGGGGTGCAGAAGAAGCCGTTGTCAGGATGACTGAGCTGGGAGATGAGCTTCTGAGCAAAAAAGGGAGACCCCAGCGAGGCGGCCACCGTGTGCGTGCGCATGATCACAGGATAAGAAGAGCCACAGGACGGAGGCTTTGACAGAAGGCGTGCTCGTGTCTCCACAGAGTCATCAGTTGTAGGTTTGCTGGGGAGAAGATAAAAGCAAGGCCAAGGAGTGACTTCTGCTGTTTGGAAGGAAGAGCACTGCTGCCCCCAGGGCTCAGGGAGCGAAATGCCTGGAATGAACCTCCCCCCCTCCTCCCTCCTCCTTTGCTAACTGAGTGCTGGGGATCACCCAGATGTGGACTCCCTGCAAGCCCGATCTGGCAGCTGCGGGCTCCCCTCTCCCTACAAGGGCCCTTTGTAAAAAGCTGGAGCTATTGGGGGGGGCGGGTGTCTCCCTCCACCCAGGGGCTCCAGGGTAGAGTTGAGCATCTGACCAGCTCTCCTTCCTGAGTCACACGACGGCCTTAAGTGTCAGGAACTTCCCATGGCACCGCTTTCCATGGCCCCAGCAGAGGCAGGAGGGCGCCAGGCTAGGAGGGCCAGAAAGCCCCGGTTCCCACGGGGAATGCCGAGTAGTGGGAGCTGCAGAGGTGCCAGCGGCTTCTCGGTCTGGGACCAGGCCGTGGCCTTCAGGCTGCCCTGCCCCTCCGGGAGGCAGCAAGGAACAGGAGGGAGGGCGGGAGGGCGTGGGGAGGCTCACCGGGGGCCTTTTCCCCGTCTCCTTGTCCTCCTTGCAGGTCCCACAGATGCACCCAAAGAGCCCATTGAACATCTGGGTGAAGCAGAGACCGAGCTCCACCACGCTGGCACAACCAATGAGGGAGAAGAGGATCACATTGAAGCGGGTGACTCCAGGGGGGTCCAGGCAGGTGTCCCACAGGGATGGGTTGAAGAGGTAGCCTCTCTCGCTGGTGGGGGAGAGGAGGGGGAGAGTTAATAAGAGAGGTGGGCAGGAGGCCGTGCCTCTCCCCACTTTGCTCCTCGCTAGAGATGCGGATGTGTGTGTGTGTGTGTGTGTGTGTGTGTGTGTGTTCCACTGTGCAGGAGAAAACCTTTTTTTGGGGGGGGGGGCTTACAGCCCTAAAACAGACCACCTCTCAGCTGGACCAACTAGTCCTGCCTTCGTGTCCGACTGGCCAACAAGCCAGGCCTCCGCCCTTCAGCAGTGCTTTCCTGAGCTTGTTGAGTGAGGCAGGCCCCCTTCGCTCGGAACCATCACTCCCAGAAAGGGTCGGGTCTTGGCCAAGGTCCTGTTTCCTTAAATAACTCTAGCTTTGGCGAGTGGGGATGTTCCCTCTGCCAGGAAAACCACACCACGAGCCAAAAGGAATTCTGATTTACTTTCATTTTAAGAGAAGGTCTCCTGGTGCCTCCTGATAGCCTTTGAAAGAATAGGGAGAGCAACTGCACCTGAGAACTCTTGGCCTGCACTGACTAGGGTTAGGGCTGATTTCTGAAAGATCCTAATACTGGGGGAGGAGGGGGAGGAAACCAACATCACCAGAGTTGCCCTCCAAAGGAGACCAAGCAGCCCTCCATCATCCTCTGCGCAGAGGACTGTTAGCTGCCCAGTTCACCTGAAGCTCTTGCTGGATTCCTCTAGTACTCTGAATACCTTGGGAAGGGCAGCTTGCCTCCCCAGGAAAGAAAGAACATGGTTCCAAGAGTGCTTTGAGGAAGGGTGGGGCAGCTGCGCTGGAGGTCCTTCTGTCAGCTCCAGATGAGCTGTCCGGCAAGGGACCTTTGTCACAAGGGCTGCCACCCTTGGAAGGCTTCCTGCCCCATCCTTGGCAGGAGCCACATGGCTGCATCCCACTTTGGACACCGTCTCTTCCACTGAGGCCATCCTTAACTGGCAAGCCTAAAGGGTTTAAGGAGGCTCTTAATGGGCTCTGACCTTCCACTTCCCAACTGACCACTACTTTAACGAACTCTAAGAACATAAGAAGAGCCATGCTGGATCAGGCCAAGAAAGGCCCATCTAGTCCAGCTTCCTGTATCTCAGTGTCCCTGCCAAATGCACCTGGGAGCACATGAGACTAGGTATCTGTCTCCTGAGACCACTCCCCTGCATCTGGCCCTTGAAGTACCCCGTTTTTTAAGCCTGGAGGTTACACATGTCAATCATAGCTTGTAAACTGTGGTGGATTTTCCTCCAGTAATCTATCCAATCCCCTTTTGAAGGCATCCAGGCCAGATGCCATCACCACATCCTATGGAAGGGAGTTCCACAAACTAACAACATGCTGGGTAAAAAAAATTCTTTTTTCTATTCTTACTCTCCCATCCCTCAATTTGAGTGGATGTCCTCTAGTTCTGATGTTTTGTGAGAGGAAGAAGAGTGTCCCTCTATCCACTTTACTCAAGCCCAGCATAATTTTGTACATTTAAATCATATTCCCTCAGGCGCCTTTTTTCCAGACTAAGAACCCCCAATGTTTTAG
Organism: Phrynocephalus versicolor; assembly: GCA_023846285.1. Classification (NCBI taxonomy): domain Eukaryota; kingdom Metazoa; phylum Chordata; class Lepidosauria; order Squamata; family Agamidae; genus Phrynocephalus; species Phrynocephalus versicolor. The sequence continues at coordinate 288,333 of JAHTLZ010000164.1, read as the reverse complement.
CCTTTCCTCATAAGGGAGGTCCCCCAGCCCAGTAATCATTTTAGTCGCCCTCTTCTGCACCTTTCCCAGTTCCACTGTCTTTTTTGAGATGTGGTGACCAGAACTGTACGCAATACTCCAGGTGTGGCCTTACTATCATTTTGTACAATGGCATTATAATGTTGGCTGTTTTATTTTCAATCCCCTTTTTGATGATCCCTAGCATGGAATTGGCCTTCTTCACCGTTGCCACACACTGGGTAGACACCTTCAGCACACCAAGATCTCTTTCCGGATCCATCACAGATATCTCAGAACCCATGAGTTGATAGATAAAGTTTTGATTTTTTTGCCCCAATATGTATTAATTTATATTTTCGTACATTAAAACACATTTGACATTTGGCAGCCCGTTCCCCCATTTTGGAGAGATCCTTCTGAAGCTCTTCCTAATCTTCTCTGGTTTTTACCACATGGGAAAGTTTCATGTCATCCGCAAACTTGACCACCTCACTGTTTATCCCTGTCTCCAGGTCATTTATGAACAGATTGAAAAGCACTGGTGCCAGGACAGAGCCCTGGGGTACACCACTTTTCACCTCTCTCCATTGTGAAAATTTCCCATTGACACCTACTCTTTGTTTCCTGGATCTCAACCAGTTCTCAGTCCATAAGAGGGCCTGCCTATCCCCTGACTGTGCAATTTTCTCAGCAGCCTTTGGTGAGGGACTGTGTCAAAAGCCTTCTGAAAATCCAGATAGACTATATCCACTGGTTCACCCAAATCCACATGCCTGTTGACCTTTTCAAAAAATTCTAAAAGATTTGTCAGACAAGACTTACCCTTACAAAAGCCATGCTGATTTTCTCTCAGCAAGGTTTGTTCTTCTATGTGTTTTAATATTTTCTCTTCGATGAGGCTTTCCACCATCTTCCCTGGGACAGATGTAAGGCTAACCGGCCTGTAGTTTCCCAGGTCCCCCTTCCTTCCTTTTTTAAAATTGGTGTGACATCCATTACCCTCCATTCCTCCAGCACTGTGGCCGTTTTAAGAGACAAGCTGCATATAACTGTTAAAAGATCCACAATTTCATTTCTCAGTTCCTTAATAATGCTTGGATGGATGCCATCCAGGCCCAGTGACTTGTTCATCTTCAATTTATCAATTAAACCTATAACATCCTCTCTTTTAACCTGTATTTCATTTAATTCTTTAGTCAAGAGGGGGAATCTGCCTGAGGTCTTTGTCGTGAAGGCAGATGCAAAGAACTCATTTAATTTCTCTGCAAGTTCTCCTTTACCTCCTCTTTTCCTCCCTCACCATCCAGAGCGCCAATTGGTTCTCTGGCAGGTTTTCTTATTTCTAACATATTCAAAGAAGCGTTTATTATTTCCCTTTATATTGCTAGCCATACGTTACTCAAAGTCTTTCTTTGCCTCTCTTATCACATTCTTACATTTCTTTTGCCAGAGTTTGTGTTCCTTTTTACTTTCCTCATTTGGGGAGTATTTCCATTTATGGAAAGACCTCTCTTTGCACTTTAGAGCCTCTCTAATGCCACTCGTTAACCGTGCTGGTGCCCTCTGGGACTTAGAGGAGATCTTTCTTTGTGATATGCACTTGTGCTAGGTCTCTACTACCGTTGTTTTAAGCTGGCTTCATGTATTCTGGAGAGATTGGGTTCTTTCTACCTTCCCTTTCAATTTATTTCTAACTAGTTTCCTTATCTGAGTGAAGTCCACCCTTTGGAAATCAAGGTTTTTGTATCTGATTTGCTTGACACTCTTCCCCCGACATGCATGGCAAAGGAGATTGCAGCATGGTCACTGTTCCCCAGAGGCTCAGTGACATTCACATCCCTAACCAGGCCCTGAGTATCACACAGTATTAGATCCAGAGTTGCCTGTTCTCAGGTGGGCTCCATGACAAGTTGCTCTAAGGCAGAGTCATTCAGCATGTCGAGAAAATGGGTTTCTCTTTCTTGCCCCGAGCGTGCATTGGCCCAGTCAATGTGGGGATAATTGAATTCCCCCATGATTACTATCCTATCCCTTCTAGACAGCTCCATTATTTGTTTCCTCATTTCAAGGCCCCCTTCACGTTTTTGATCTGGTGGACAATAGCAACCCCCCACTATCACATTGTTCCTTGGACCTGGTAGTTTAATGCATAGTGATTCTACGGTGAAGTCAATCTCCATTCTGGTGGATTTTATCCCTTCTTTGACATAGATGGCCACTTCACCTCCAACCCACCCCTCTCTATCCCTCCTATAGAGTTTATAGCCTGGAATTGCGGTATCCCTCTGTTTCTTCACATTTTACCAAGTTTCTGTTATGGCTATTATATCAATGTTATCCCTAGCTCCCAAATGTTAAAGTTCTCCCATCTTTGCTCAGAGGCTTTGAGCAATTGTGTAAAAGCACTTATACAGTGGGTCCCCCAAGAATGGCTGCTTCTTTGTCCCCCCCCCCCCGCCAAGTGTGTACTCAAGTACACACTTTCCCAAACCGGATGCTGTCCAGCTCCTATCAGCTTTCCCCCTGTTTTCAGTTTAAAAGCTGTTCTGCAGCCTTTTTGATGTTGAGTGCCAGCAATCTGGTCCCATCATGGCTCAAGGGCAACCCATCCCCCCTGAACAGGTTTGGCTTGTCCCAAAATGTTCTCCAGTTCCTGACAAATCTGAAGCCCTCCTCCTGACACCATTGCCTCATCCTTGCACTGAGACTTCTGAGCTCTGCCTGCCTGGAGGGTCCTGCATGAGGAACAGGCAGCACTTCTGAAAATGCTACCTTGGACGTCCAGGACTTCTGTCTTCTTCCTAGCAACCTGAATTTTGCTTCCAGGACTGACCGCTTTGCCTTCCCAACAACGTGTACCATGACCACTGGCTCCTTCCCAGTTCTTTTTAACAAACTATCTAGATTTCAGGTGGTGTCTACAAACGTTGCACCCGACAGGCCAGTCACCATACAGTTATCGTGTGCATCACAAATCCATCTCTCTTTATTTCTAATAATTGAATCACCTAGTACAAGGAGCCTCTCTCCTGCAGCCTGTTCATCTACATGCACCTCATCAATTATATTAAGGGAGACGTATTCTCTAGTCTTATGCATTTCAGTGTGGTTCTTGTTTTCAAAACACTTATCAAAAGCTTTGTAACAGAGCAGAACACGCCCCCCCCACAAAAGACCAAAAGGGTGACCTCCTTATCCCTCCCTCCACCTTCATGCCCTGCCAGGTTTCCCCTCCCACCTGGAAGGCTCCTCGTGGTCCTCGAAGGGCCGCCCCCACACCAGGAGAGTCCCGTTGCGATACTGGCAATAAGGCCCATGGACAAGGCCAAGCATGGAGACTGTGAGGGCGTACAAGGTTCCTGCAACACCCACGGCTGCAGACAGCACTGATAGGAGCATCTGAACGGAGGAAGGGAGGGAGCATTAGGAAAGCAAGGAGAATCCAGGGGAACCCAGAAGGGCCAGGAATGCATGTGCTAGCTAGGGTAATGACCCCCCCTCCCCAGTTGCCAAGTGCCGGCACGAAGCCTGCTTGGAACGGCTGTGGGTTTGCAGTGGGGCAGTGCTGGAGGCGGTGGCTGGAGGAGCCCAGGGGTGGTGATGGTGCAGATTCCCTTGCATTAGCTGTGCTGGCCGGCCATCTTTTGAGCTCCCCAGCTCCACCCTGCCTTGTGCACTCAAAATGAGCAAGGAAAGTCAGAATCCAGGACAAGCCCCAAAGGGCTAGCTTCCCCCCCCCCCACCTCACCCCACAGCGGTTTCCACAGCAGCCACGGCGCCCCGTTGCCTGGATCTGGACAGCAGGCACAAGGACCTGTGAAGAGAAGAATAAATGCCTGTACTGCCGCTAGAACTGGGCTCGCAACCTGGGGTTCAGTCCCAGGGAGCCGGCTCAAGGTTGACTCAGCCTGCCATCCTTCCGAGGTCGGTAAAATGAGGACCCAGCCTTCCTAGGGTGGGGGCAATGTGTAGCCTGCATAATTAAACTGTAAACTGCCCAGAGATTGCTTGGAGTGCTGGGGTGGGTGGCGGCAGATAAGAAGCACACGTTGCTCTTGCTTTTACCCCTCAGTGCAAGCAGGAGAGGCCCCCTGAGTCCCAGACAGCCCTCCCCTCCCCGCTGTAGCACAGACGAACCCAAGAGTCCCTGAGCCCTTGCGTGGCTCTCCCTGTTAAATGGCAGGCCCACTTGCATTCCAGTGGGAATCAGTGCTGAGGAAGTGGAATCCTGCCCCCCCCCCCATGTGAATGCTGGTCTTCCACAGATGGTGGTGCAGGTCTGCCACCTCACAGGGATCCTCCTGTCATCCTTGCCGTGTGGCTGCATATGGGTTCTCTTCTACCTTTATGTTCTTTCAGTTATCTGCTTCCAAAGGAACACAACCTGCTGGACCCATTCATGAGAAGGATCCAAAGTCCACAAAGACATTCACAAGAAGACAGCAGGGTTCCTCAGGTTTCCTTCCCCCCCCCCAATAGTTTGGGAGGCAGGAGAGGGAGCCCCTGGCTGCTGGAGTTGGCCCTGAGGTGTCCCTAGCTGGCTTCAATGTCCTTTCTTCATCGGGGGCTGGCAGAGGTGCCCCCCCACCCTTGGCTCCTTACCATGATACCGCCTCCCACCAGGCCCCCCAGGTACAAGACCTCAGGGGTGAGTCGAAGGCCCCAGTCATGGACATATTCCGTCTTCCAGTCCGGAAAAGCCAGGAGGATGTTGGCCACAATGGCCAGCAAGGCCAGCAGCCAGAGGGCGGCCCCCACCACTCGGGAACAGGTGCCCGTGCACATCTTGGCCACAGCTGTGTCTGAGGCTCCGTCAGGTTGGGAGGGGCTTATAACTGGAGGCAGGGAGGGGCTCCGAGGTAGGGGGGGTGGTTAGGGCTGTGGTGGTGCCAGGTCTCCCAGGGGCCTTCTTCTCGCTTGCCAGCCTGACGTCACTAACCTCATGAGGCCCATAAACTCCACCTTTGATCCCAGCACCAGCAGGATGATGGCTTGGTGCCGGGGGCAAAGTGTGGCTGGGCAAGTCGAGGTGCAGCAGGGACCCCTTGGGCCAAGACTTAGTCTCCCTGGCACAGGCACACAAAACACACATCTCCCTCAAAGGGACGGCGGCTTCGGAGGTGCAGAACTGAACTCCCTATCAGCCACTTGCTAGGGTGACACCAAAGCTCAGATGCCACAGCCTCCAGCCTGGCAGCAGTTTCTCCTCACCCCACCCCCACCCCACCCGTCATCGGCTGGTTACACAAGCTTCCACCAAAGCCGAAATGCCCAGTCTGCCCCACGCTATGCCACCCCCTGCCCTCTGTGGGGCAAGGCACAGGCAGCCAATTTTAGGCATCCCCTAAAATTCCTTCCCCAAGGAATTTTAGGGGATCCCTTGAAGTTTGGAAAAGTTAGGGTTTCTGGGGACAGAGATATTAAACTCCAAAGGAGGTGGGGTGTGTGCTTATACTTAATGGAAGGAGTGTGTCCTGCGCGCTTTACCAATTTAAGGGTCAATCGACAACTTTCCCTCAGTGCACTGATCCATACTCCTTCATTAAGTCCCCCCCCAGCCCCCTTGGAGCTCAATAACTCCATTCCCTATACCCTAAACCTATCCAAATTAGGGGTGCTTCAAGGGCAGAACTTGAGGAAGCTCCACTGTAATTTCCACGCTGTTGGCTGCCTGGGATCACTATTTACAAACACATAACATTGCAATTCTAAATGTTTTTTCTGGGGGCACCCCCTTTGAAGTTGAATAACTCAGCCCCCTGAACACCAAATCTCTCCAAATAATAATTTGTTCTACGATCTTGCCAGAAATTGACTGGGCGGCAATTGTTTGGGTTCTCTGTTTTCCCTTTTGAGGATAGGGACAATATTCGCCCATCTTCAATCTATGGGGACTTCCCTGGTCTCCAGGACTTCTGAAATATTATTGCCAATGGTTATGAAATTACTTCTGCCACTTTTAATATCCTTGGGTGTAATTCATCTGGCTCAGGAGACTTAAATTCATTTAATGTTTCCAGGTGATCCTGTACTACCTTTCTACCTATTAGATGCTGCAATTCCCATCCTATGTCATCTACTCTTTGTGCCAAGGGAACTGTTTTTTCTTTTTAGAGAAAACTGAGGCAAAGGTGTTGAGTAGTTCTGCCTTTTCCTTGTCTCCTGTTAGTAAATGATTATCATCACCATGTCATCTTAATTCTGCCACTTCTCCGAATTCTTCAATCTTCTCCGGTAGTTTCAGTATTGTTTCCAGTGGATATTGAAAACCAGGTCATCTCCAAAACCTTGTATTTTGTAATCTTCATCTTTTATTCTGGTTTAATTTCTGGATCTTGCCCCACTTCTCTATTCAGTAATTCCAATGTCAAAATAAATAGTAGCGGTGAAAGTGGACATCCTTGTCTTGTTCCTTTCTTAATACTGACATTTTCTGTTAGATCCCCATTCAGTATTATCTTTGCTGTTTATTCCTTGTAGATTGATGTTCTTATGTTCTTATTGTCTCAATTACCTTAATGAAGTTTGTGCTGAAATCCATTATTTTTAATTGCTGTATCAAGAATTTCCAGTTCACATGATCAAATGCTTTCTGTGCATCCAGAAATACTAAAGGCATTTGTTTTTCTGAGTGTGCCTCGTGGCATTCTAGGATATCCATTATCATTCTCAAACTATATCTCAACTACCTTTTTGGTAGCAATCCATTTTGGTCTGGATGAATAAATCCTATTAAATTTTTTTCAACTTTTCTGCCATAATCATTATGAAGATTTTATAATCTACCTTCTATAAGAATATTGGCCTATAAATTTTTATTTGTGTCAAATCATCATCTTCTTTTGGAATTAGTGTAATGTTTGCTTATAACCAAGCCCTAGGTATTTTTGCTTCAAGAAGTACTTCGTTACAGATTTCCTTCATTGGAATACTTATCTTGTAAAGTCTTGTAAAACTCCCCAGGCAATCCATCTGGTCCTGACGTTTTATCATTTTTTTGTTTGCTTTTTAATTGCTTCTATTATTTCCATCATTGTAATTCTCTCATTTAATATAACATTAAATTTCTCTGGGACCTTGAGTGGCTTTGATTTTCCATATATTCTATTATTTTCTATTTTCTTTTATATTCTATTTCGGGTACTGGAAGTGATGTTGCGACGGGACTGTCATGGGAGAGTGGAGTTCTGCTCTCCCGAGACTGAATTTCTCCTGTTAGGGGACCCCCCAAGGGTTAAAGCTATTCTGGAGGTCTAGCAAAGAAGGGTGATACCTGTCGATCACAGGAGTGATGGCGGTCACCCTTTGTTTGATCCAGGAATACCCATATCCCCCACAGGAAGAAAACAAGATGCCTTGGCACCTTGCTAGTCATCAGTGTTCTGGGAAAGCTGTGATGTTTAAGCTTTAATCGCATTGTGATACTGATGGGTGAGATCAAGCTTTTCTTATTTATAGAAGGTATCAGTCCCTTGAGACAAATACAATATTTAATCTCCCTCTAACAGGGAAAATTACTCCCCCCTTTCTTCAACTGGGAAGAAAAAGCGGCTCTAACTCGAAAAAGCAAGAAAGAGGGGGGTCAAAAGCTTTTAACTTGTACAATACATCATCTTTATTCTTTTTAATAACTTCTTGATAGGGGGAATTCTGGGATTTTTGCCTTGTTTTGTGAACCTCCCCCCCCTTGCTATTCAGAATCTTTATTTTAAACTGCAAATTTTCCTGTTATGTCAGACAAGACCTGTTATCTAGAAACTGGCATGAAGCCCAGACTGATTGACCTTGACAAGTGAAAATATTATTACACAATGTTCTGCCTGTATTTAACTCTTTCATGGAATCAGAGTTGGAAGTGACTTTAAGGAACATTCAGTCTAGTTGAAAAAGACTTTAAGGATCATCTAGTCCATATGTAACATCTGAGAGTTTTTTTTCCCAGTCACCTGACTAAAATCTAACCCCGAACTATATAAAGACTTTTTTGGGGGGGAGGGGGGTTGTTTCTTTCTGTTTTTTCTTTTCCTTCTCTTCTTTTTTGGAACTCTGCTGGATTTTTTGTTGCTGTTCACCTCTGCTTTTTCCCCTTCTTTTTTGGCCTTGGGTTTTTCCCCTCTCCTTTTCCTCTTCAACTGGGAACTGTACAGTACATCTGGATTTTAAGCTGATTTTTGGTTGTTCTTTCTTCAATACATTTACCTTTTCCATCATTCACCCTCTGCATCTAGCAACAGAAGCTTATTGGAAGCAGTACAAATACTCTAATTCAAACTGGAACTGTACAATATTGTATCTTTGGCCACTCTTATTTGTCTTATTTCTAATATAAATCAAGGTGCCTCTGGGGAGTGACATCGGGAAGATTTAAAGAAGTTACTAAATGGAACTCCCATACAGACATTGAATTGAGACTGAGGAACCTCTATGTCTGATTAATGTTTTCTTCTTCTCTGGTTTTGAATTGCTTACTCTATTTTATTCATGGTGATAAGGGGAGGGATATGAAATTTTCTTTGAAAACTGAGAGAGGGGATAGAGACATGAGTACAACTAATCTTGCTAAAATAGTAAAGAAGACTGCCTCTGCCCCTACTTCTGGCACGTGCAGTCCAGTAAAACAGAAAGCCATAGATACAATGTTGCCACAGAAGCTCCACAAGGATCTATATGCAATGATGCAGAAAATCCAAGACATGGCGGTGACCCATACAGAGGAAACAACCAAATTTCAGTGTGAAACAAACGTGTTTCAGAATAAAATGAGAACCAGTCATTTAAAGCTAGAAGAGAAAATAGACAAAATGAATGACCAAATTACAACAATGGGCACACAAATAAAAGAGACCAAAGATATACACTTAATTCTATCAATAAAGCAAGAGTGTTCTATGAAAAACATATTAAAACATGCAAGAACCAATACGGGAACCAAATACAGTACAAAAGAAGACTCCAGGAATAAGGGAGAAACAAGATTAGAAGAAATAGAGGAACAAGGAGAACAAGAAAACCAAAGAGAAAACACAGAAGAAGTGGTGGCAAAAGAGAAAAGATAATTCAGAGTAATAAAACTTAAATATAAGTAAGAATCATGGAAAAGGATATCTGAATTTGCTCTGTAAATATTAATGGACTGAACTCACCAAGGAAAAGGAAGAAATTTCTTTCACAACTGCAAAAGATTAAAACATATATAATCTGCCTCCAAGAAAAGCATGTTAAAAACAACACTACAAAGTGTTTGTAGTGGGAAATTATACTATTCAGCAGCACAACAAAAGAAAAGAGGAGCAGCAGCTCTATATATTAAACAAGCATTAGATGCCAAACTTATATACGCAGATGAAGAAGGAAGAATTTTAATGGTTGAAATAATGATAAACCAAAAGGAAATCCTCCTGATAGCAATATAGGCACCCAATAACAAACAAGAATTCAATAAAAATTATATAAAGAAACATTGGAAAAAGAAAACCAACATATATCTTTACTGGGAGACTTTAACGTGAATGTGTATGAAAAAAATTGATTATAGAAATGGAAAGAAAGGGAAAGGGGATTAACGTTGAAAATATTTTCCAGATGGTAGAATAGTTGGGACTACACGATATATGGTGAGAAATAAATACCCTAAACTCCCAATTTACCTTTTATTCAAAGAGACACAAATCCTGGTCAAGAATTGGTATATGTATATCTAAAGGATTAAGGACAGGAATACAAGAAGCAGAGATAGATACAAATATATGGGCAGATCACAATCCAATAACCTTTGAGGTCGAAAGGAGTAAGAAGAAGATGGGACTTTGAACCCAACCTTAATGAAAGATAAAGAATTCTTGGAGAAAGCTGGAAAATAAATGCAATTTTACTTCAAAGAAAACACAAATGAGGAAACCTCTTTGCAAATCATTTGGGACACAGCTAAAGCTATTTTCCAAGGAATCTATTTTGACTTTAGATCAGTGCTTAGCTTGGGTAATGAACTGGATGAGAGAGAACAAACTGAAACTAAAACCAGAGAAGACAGAGCTGCTTCTGGACAGTCAAAAAGGAGCTCAAGGGATATGTAGGGGATCCCATGACCTCATCCTTTGGAATCGGGTTAATTTCCAACCTCTGAGTCTACAGGCTCTCCCCTGCCTATCAACCTCAGGTGACATATTGCAGGAGCTGGGAGACTTTTTTAAAAAACCCAGTGTGTTTGGTTAAGTGAATATCTTCTCCAACCTTTCTATTGCTGAGAGCTTAGACTTACCAAAACTACTTTCAAGGCACCATCGTTATAATTGAAAATATATTTATTAAAACTACTGGAAGTTACATAAAAATATGGCTCTTACTTGAAAATAACAAAACATTAATCCATCCCTAACTTGAATGAAGCTATGAGGCAGAAGCCTCGCTATCTAATTTCTAAACTCTATTTCTAAGCTGTACTGGATGGGATTACTCCCCCAATTGAAAAAAGAGGTGCACAGCTTGGGGGTGCTCCTGGACTCATCCTTGAGTCTAGATGCCCAGGTCACAGCTAAAGCCAGGAGTACATTTGTAAAATTAAAACTAGTATGCCAGTTACACCCATTTCTTGAGAAACCTGATCTGGCCACTGTGACACATGCCCTAGTGACATCCCGGCTGGACTCCTTTGTTTGCCCCCTTTACGTGGGACTACCAATGGATAGTCGCAGGAAACTTCAACGACGTCCAGAACGCAGCGGCCAGATTGCTAACTGGGGCAGGTTATAGAGATGACGCTACACCCCTACTAAAGCAGCTCCACTGGCTCCCTGTCAGGACCCTGCCTGCCACAGAACCTGACCCTGAGGGGTTAACTGATGAAGAGCCGCTGCAAGAGCCTTGCAGCTCAAGTCAGCAAGCAGCTGAGTCTGATGACTCAGCTGAAAACATATCTCCGCCTCCTAGAAGGGCCATCAGCAGGATTCTGCAACAACATGCTACCAGGACAGCTAGAGCAAAGGCCTTTGATGCTAGACGGAGAATCAGGTCGGATAGCCCTGAGTATTAGCAGAAGCCTTCCCAGGAGTAGGGGCGTGTTCCCTGTTTTGGAATATAGCTGGCAAGCTCACCTTGAGTTCTCTGTGGAAGCAACACATCACTTAGACTTGCGACCACGTTCCTGTCTGCTCCTGACTCTGACTCTGTTTTGCCTAACTTCAGACTGGTTTCCTTGACAACGGCTTGATCTATTCCCTTCGGCTTGGCATCTGGCTTCTGTGAAACATTCCTGTGTTGACCTGGACTGGTAATTACTGTGGTTTAAATTCTGTTATCTATCTGGCACCTGGTTGTTGGCAAAGAACTTGAACCTGCTTGATTCCTCACTAAAAGACCTCAGCAAAGGACTGAACTCTGTTTGTGTGTATTCTGTGTGCGGGGCTTGACACTGCCAATCAGCTTTCGGGCACCATTCAAGGTGCTGACTTTCACCTGCAAAGCACAAAAAATGCCTGGGTCAGAGCTACCTCAGAGATCAAATATTGCAATATGAACCGGCTCGGGTGCTTAGGTCATCAGGAGAGGCCTTTCCCTCCATTCCGGAATCTTCACAGGTTCGTCTCAGAAGAATCCATGAAAGGGCTTTCTCTGTTGCTGCTCCCAGACTTTGGAACTTCCTCCTGCTGGAGGCCAGGACTGCCCCATCTCTGCTGCCTTTCCAGAAGCAGGCAAAGACCTGGATTACGATACATGACTGCATTGACTGATTTCATAAGAACACCAGTGTTTACTTTCCTACCGCATAATGGATTTTTTTCTTTTGGGGTGCGCTTTATAGCTTTAATGTTACCTTTTATTGTTCTAAGGTGCCCTTCTAATTTCCTGTTCTTAATTTGAGTATGTCTTAAATGTTCTGGGGTGTCTATTGTCCCTCATTATTGTAAGCCACCTTGGGTCCTCTTCCAAGGAGAAAGATGGGATTAAAATATTCAAAACAATAAATAAATAAATAATAAAGCTATTTTTAGGGGATTAGCCATAGCATACCATAATGCAAAGAGAGAGGGGGGCACGAACAAATGAAATTGAATGAATTCAAGAAGCTAGAATCAGAAGTGCAGAAATTCCCACAGAGAAAAATGCTCAAAAATCAAATGGAAGTGATTCACCACAAACTAAACCACTAACAGAAGAGATAGCTCAACAAATGAAAAGAGTGAAACAATATTTTTTTGAAAATGCAAATAAACCTAGAAGATGGTTGTCATATAAACTGAAAAAAAGAGAAAGAAGAGAAGCAGATCAACAAACTGAAAGATGAGAAAGGGGATATGCAATACAGTACCAAAATGAGAAAATCCAAAACAATTGTTACAGAATACTAATAAAAACTTTATGGCACATTTTTCATGGGGCACTTGTGCCAGGCGAGGCAGCTTCCTATCTCCACTGGTCTTTGGTGGGCGGGAGCCCATGCAAGCTGCCTGGCCTGAAGACCTGGAAAGGCGGGCCATGCCCGGGCACAATGACGTCCGCCAGGGCCAGGGCATGGGCCCTGCTTGCTGCCTGTCGGGCCGGGTCTTCACTGAGAGGCTGCCAGCTTCCCTCATCTTCATGGTGCTCAAAGAGGTCTCCAGCCACCAGGACGTCCCCCAGGGTTGTGCCACGCACCAGCAGGCTGACGTCGCTCCCCGTGTGGCCAGGGGTGGGCAGCACCTCCAGGTGCCCAGCATGGAGCACGTAGGGCCGGCCTCGGCGCAGCCCCGTGGGGAGGTAGCGCCCGCCCGGCTGGCAGACGTCCATGCCCACCAGCAGCAGCTCTGCCTGGGGGAAGAGGTTGAGGTTGCCCACGTGGTCGGAGTGGCCGTGGGTGCAGACGACGTGTCGGATGGCGCCAGGGGCCACCCCCTGCTCCGCCAGGCCGGCCAGAAGCCGCTCCCGGCCCCAGGGGCCCCCCGTGTCCACCAGGGTGAGGTGGGGCCCCATCACCAGCGACACCGTCCCATCCGCCCGAGTGGTGCCGTCGGGCAGCTCCGTAGCGTAGCCCTCCTGCAGGACCCGCACCGAGTAAGGGGAGCCCTCGATGCGCGGCTGGCTCAGCACGGCGGTCCTGGGCTCATCCGGACGCGGCGGCAGCGGCGGGGAGGAGGAGGAGGAGGAGGAAGCCGTCCCGAGCCAAACGCCCGGGAAGCCCAACTCCCGCCCTGAAAGACAAAAGGCAGGGCAGGTGAAGGCAGGGGCGTATCTGGGACAGGGTGGGGGGGGCCAGGGGAAGGAGGGTGCATCTGCCCCGGGCGGGAGCAGCACTCTGGGGGCGCCTGGAGGGGGAGCAGCAGGAGGAAGCCCGCCCGGCAGTCCTCCTTTCCCCCTAAGCCGGCTTGGGGAGGGCAACCCCCCCCTCCACCGCCATGCGCCAGGTAGACAAGAGCGCTCTTCCTCCTCCTCCTCCTCTTCCTCGCCTGAGTGGGAGAGGTGGAAGGCACTGGCGCGCATGCATGCACGCACCCGCACCCACCTCCACGCCCGCAGGGTTCGCGCCCCCTCTCCCGTTGCTGGGTGGGGGGTGCGATGTGGGGGGTGGGATGCGGGGGGGCGGCTTACCTCCCACGGGGCGGGCGGGGCCGACCTCCCCTCCCCTCCCCCGCCTCCGTCACCAGGGAATCGCTCCTTCTGTGCGGGCGAAGACTCGCCGGGTCCCCGACGGCCAGGAGACACGGGCTGAGCTCCTCCGCGCAGGCGCGCGAGCCGGCCGCCTTGGTGTCGCTCTAGGAACCCCCCCGCGTTTCCTCTCTCTGGTCGCGGATCCCGTCTGGCCCTGGCAGGTCCGGGCGGGTGGAAGAGCGCATGCGCAGAGGGTGGCGCTGGCCGCGAGGGCCGCCGGGAAACCGGGTGGCGGGCGCGGGCGCGGGCGGAGCGGGGCTCGCCGATCAAAGGGCCGCCGCCGCCGCCGCCGCCGATCGTGGTCGCCGCTCGCGGGAGGCAGCCTCCCTTCCCTTCCCTCCCCGCCGCCCTGCTCTGCCCCGTGTGCCTGCCTCGGGCGGGCCCCCTTGGCTGCCGACCCTCCTCCCACCCCCCACCCCCGGAGCCGGTGTGTGCGAGTGGGGGGCGGGCGGCGGTTCGCTGTGCTGCCCGGCGCCCCTCCTCGGTCCCGGCGATGGCGGAGGAGAAGAAGGCGAAGGCGGGCGGTTGCGCGCAGCTGCCCTCGGAGTCCATGAAGGCGATGGCGGAGGCGATGGGCGTCGCGCAGGTGCCCGAGGAGACCTGCCAGATGCTGGCCGACGAAGTCACCTACCGGCTCAAGGAGGTCGCCCAGGTGGGGGAGGGGGCGAGGGGGAGGGGGGCGCCCGCTAAATGGGGTGGGGGGAGGATAGAAAGGGGAGGGGGAAGCCGGACACCCCAACCCCCACCCCACGCCCACCGGCCAGGGGTCGGACCAGCCCCCCTCCCCTTCCCGGTTGGGGAGCCGTTGCGTGAGGACGATCCTCCTGAACCCGTGTCGTGGCTGCTGCCCTCTCCCCCCCCCGTGCCGCCGCCTTTCCTCCCCCCCCTTCGCCCCCTCCCCTCCCATTAGGACGCCCTGAAGTTCATGCGGATGGGAAAGCGCCGCCACCTCACCACGGGCGACCTCGACCTGGCCCTGAAGCTGAAGAACGTGGAGGTGGGTGGGTGGGGGCGGTTGCCCTGGGGAGGGAGGGAAGGGGCTCCCCTGGGCTCCTCTCCGGGAAGAAGAGGGCAAAGGGGGGTGTCTGCAGGTTGGCATGGAGGCGGCGGCGTGGGGGGGGGGGGTCGCACCTTCCTTGCATTTCCTTTCCTTTCCCTTCCTTGGCAGCCGCTGTATGGCTTCCACGCCCAGGAGTTCATCCCCTTCCGTTATGCCAGCGGTGGGGGTCGCGAGCTCTATTTCTACGAGGAGAAGGAGGTAGACCTGAGTGACATCATCAACACCCCCCTCCCCCGCGTCCCCCTCGACGTCTGCCTCAAGGGTGAGTCCCGGCGGGGGTGGGGGGGCTTTGGGCCAAGTACGGTTCCACCTCCCTTTTAAGTGGGGTCCCTTTCGTAGAGCCTCAGAGGCAGCAGCTCTAGGGAGGTTGCTTCTGCTCCTTGGGGGGGGGGGGCTCTCCCTTGAATCTCTGAGATGAGGAGCTGTCACACCGGGAAGCAGTGCAGGCGCTCCCAAGCCTTGCTTCATAAGCTTCTGATGTCACCTAGAAGCCAGCACCCCCTCCCCCCATAAGTGGGATTCTCTTGATGTCTCTGTGTGAGGCCAAACGCCAGGAAGGACTGCTCTTGCCTCTTGCCGCTGCTTTCTCTCCCCTCCCCCCTCCCCCCTTTTTTTTGCCCTGAGGTGCTGAGGACACCTCTCTTGGGACTGTGAGTGAGGGGGTTTGGGGGGGGGGAACCTGAGGCCTGATTCTGCCTGACCCCCTCTGTTTCTTTCACAGCTCACTGGCTGAGCATCGAGGGCATTCAACCTGCCATCCCAGAAAATCCGCCCCCAGGTGAGAGCGGAGCAGTACCATTTGCCCTCTGAGGTGGGGGGTGGGGTGGGCGCAGCTTCCAGCTCCAACAACTAAGCCACAACCGCGTGAATCCACGGCCCTTCATTGCCAGCGGTTGCCAGCGGGCATGATAGAACTTGCTGCTGATCTCCCTCTGCCCTACTTCTTTTTCCCCAATGCAGCCCCCAAGGAGCAGCAGAAGGCTGAGGCCACAGAACCCCTGAAAGCTGCGAAGCCTGGCCAAGAGGAGGACGGGCCCCTCAAGGGCAAAGGACAAAATGCCACAGCACCTGAGGGCAAAGGTCAGGCTTCCCAGAAGCTAGAGGACAGTGGGGCAGAATGTGGGGGGGGGCAGGCAGGCAGGGGGCTGCAGCACCTTCTGTCTGATGCAGGGCTCTGGTGCTCAGGTGGAAGAGGGAAGGTAATTATCCCCTTAGAATGTGTGTGTGTGTGTGTGTGTGTCAGGGGGAGGGAGCAGTTTGGAAGCTTTTGCAGAAGGTGGGAGAGAGGCTTTGAAAAGCAGTGCTTAAAGTGAACCGCCCTGAGTCCCCATTGTGGGAATAGGGCGGTATACAAGAGCTAAAATAAATAAATAAATAAATAAATAAAGCTGGGCTGGCTGGCTGGCTGGCTTCTGAGTAGAGAGGAGGGTGCCAGGGGGATCTCTGGGCCCTGTCTGTGGCGGCGGCAGCAGTTAGCCTTGACAGCAGCCTTTCTGGAGTGTGTGGCAGATGGCCAGAGATTTTCCCTTTCTAGCCAACTGCTAAGCATAGAGACATTTCTCATTTCTGTTGGGTCACCCTAGTCGTAGGTGAGCCACGTATACTCCGTGGTAGCAAATAGAAGAGAGCAGAAGAGGGCATTTGGGCTGCGGTCAGTAAGGGGTGCTGAGGCATTGCCCTGTTTTCACATCCTTCCCCCCTCCCCCCCATGCAGGGAAAGAGAAGAAAGGCCCCCTCTTGGAGGGAGCCCCACTGAAGCTGAAGCCACGCAGCATCCACGAGCTCTCAGTGGAGCAGCAGCTGTACTACAAGGAGATCACTGAAGCCTGCGTGGGCTCCTGTGAAGCAAAGCGGGCGGTGAGGAGCCATGCCGGGCCTACTCTGCCCCCACCCCATCCCAACAAGAAAGCCATCCCTGGAGTCCCAAGGGGTCAGGCTGCCCCGGCTGGGGCCCATGCTGCCCTTCTCCCTGCTCTGGTGGCCAGCTTCAGAAGCCTTAGGAAGAACTTGCTGGCAGAGCTGTCCGGCAGGGGAATAATATGCTGCCACCAAGGAGGGGGTTGGAGTCTCCTTCTTTGGAGGTTTTTAAGCAGAGGCTGGATGGCCGCCTGTCAGGAGTCCTGTGATGGGGTTTGGACTGGATGGCCCTCGAGGTCTCTTCCAACTCTAGGACTCTATGATTACCCAGAAGCCTTGGGAGAGGGAAGCAGCTGAGCCTTGCCTGACCTGAGGAAGGCTCCAGAGATGGTCCCTGGAGACCTTGGGCAGCCACTCTGCTCACTCTGGGTGGGCCAGACGGTGAGAACGGCTGAGTGGAGAGGAGGCAGCTGGATGCCCACTTCCCATCTGCGTTGCGGCGCTATTGCATCTCCACTCTCTCCTGAAAAGACAGCTCAGTTTATTTGTGGCATCGGCTTTTTGTTATGACATCTTGTGTTCCAGAGTGTTCTGTGCAATTATTGGGTGGTCACATGTTTTTGCAAATGTGTTAGGAGAGAAACCAGACCCCCCGGGAAGGAGTCATGAAGATGGCTTTGCACACTGCTGGAGATTCAGCCCCAGGGGGAATTGCCAGCCAGTGTTGTGCTGTGTGTCATACTCTACCAACAAGCCTGCCACTCACTGAAGGAGCAATGCTCCTGGGCAGCTGGACTTCTCTTTCCCCTCATTTGGGTGGAAAACCAGTGCTGCCCTCTTGCCCTGGATCAGGCTCTGCCCCTGCCCAGCCTACCCTTCCTCCTTCCAATTCCTACCCCCGCCCCCAATGCTGATCTGCCCTTTCTTTTCCCAGGAGGCCCTGCAGAGCATTGCCACAGACCCCGGCTTGTACCAGATGCTTCCCCGCTTCAGCACCTTCATCTCTGAAGGGGTAAGGAGGGACAAAGGCAGCGGTGGGGAGGGGGGGGAGGAACCGGTTGCAGAACTTCTCCCTCCCTAAGCCCAGGCTGGCCACCTCACAGGGATGAGCGTGCTGACAGATGGTTTGCCTGACTTGATCGTGGAACCTCTACCAGGCCTGGCCATGTCAGGTGCCATTGTCCTTTGGCCCCCGGGGGATGTTCACTTCCTCCACCTTGGCTCGTGTTCCTTGGGTCCCCTCCCTCCCTCCCTCCCAGCCCAGAGGCTCCCCTGTCGTCCCTGGAGCAGGGGCCCTCCGTGGCCCTCTCCTGAAGAAGCTCAGCCCCCGCTGGTGAGGGGCCTCCGTGATCTCTTCCTTTGGTGCTCTAAGGATGGAAGGAAGCCTCTCTCCTAACCTGCCAGTCCCTTTCCCAGGAAGGGCTTTTGCCACATAGTTGGAACACATTCAGAGAATAGCGACAAAGAGGGCTGAAAACGAAGCCCTGTGAGGAAAAGCTGAAAGAACTGGGCATGTTTAGCCTAGAAGAGAATAGGAGACCGAAGGCTGATATGATAGCACTTTTCAAATACTTGAAAAGCTACCATACCAGAGGAGGGGTGAGATCTGTTCTCAGTCATCCCAGAGTGCAAGACAGGCCAAAATGGGCTCATGTTACAGGAAGCCAGATTGAGGCTGAATATCAGGAAAGCCTTCTTTACTGGGAGAGTAGAACAACACTAGAACCCATGACCTCAGGAGGAAGTGAGCGCTCCAGTGCTGGAGGCCTTCAAGAGACCTTTGGACCACCACCTGGCAGGTACCCTAGGACGCGTGTTCCTGCCTGGAGGAGGGGGTTGGACTTGATGGCCTCACAGGTCCCTCGTAGCTTCACTGTTCCCTTCGACGGAAGGGACATAAATGGTCTGCAGCTTCCCTTGTGGGAAGTGGTGTTGACCTTTTAGGTTTTCCATTTGGCAGCTGGTGCTGAAATTGCTTAAGGCAGCCTTTCTTTGAGTAGCTTGCTTCTTCTTTAGCTGTGAGAACACACAGAGTAGCAGTGCAGGGCAAGAGCACATGCCAAAACAAACCAAGCCCATTTATAAAGAGTTTGGTAGCACCTAAGCTCAAGTTTGGATTGTCCAGAAACCTGGCAATGGCCCAAATGGGCCGGCCTTCCCTTCAGCGCATGCAACCGCAGTCAAGGGAGACTCTTCCCCCAGGCAGGCGAGGACCCAGGAGGAGCTGCAAGAGCCCCGTTTCACAGCTCACCTTCAGTTGTTGGAACCAGTAGTGTTCAAAAAGCAGGACACAATCCAAGCAGCATGGAACTTTCTCAGTGACAACCCTAGGGTTAGTTGTCATTGGCCTCTTTGAACTGAGTTCATTTTCATGCAGTAAACATGACCCTTCTAGGAACAATTTTATCAGCTAACCCACCTCCCTGCCGACTCTTTGTACGCTCAGTCCTTGGTGCATTTGGTAATGCTGCCTAAAAGGCAGAGGGCCCAGTCCAGGCCCAGTAGGACATGGAAGGAGATCCCAAGGGATGGGTGATCCAGGCAAGAGGGAAGGGCCCAGATCCACCCCTTGACTCAGTCCCATCTGCACCCCTCCACCCGCCAACACAGGTGCGTGTAAATGTGGTGCAGAACAACCTGGCCCTCCTGATCTACCTCATGCGGATGGTGAAGGCCCTGATGGACAACCCCACCCTCTATTTGGAGAAATATGTGAGTGGAGGTGCTTGATTTGGGGGAGGGAGGGGTGGGCGCAGGGACTGATGGGCTGCCCCCAGCCACCCTAACCCTCTGCCGCACCCTGTGCCCCCCCTCCCATGAAGCTGCACGAGCTGATCCCGGCCGTGATGACCTGCATTGTCAGCCGGCAGCTGTGCCTGCGGCCAGACATGGACAATCACTGGGCCCTCCGGGACTTTGCTGCCCGCCTGATCGCCCAGATCTGCAAGAACTTCAGCACCACTACCAACAACATCCAGTCACGAATTACCAAGACCTTCACCAAGGCGAGTGTGTGTGTGGGGGGGGGGAGAGAGGCAGGGTTTGGCCCCAGGTGGTGGTTGGGGAGCCCCCTCCTCCCCCCTCAGGCACCCTGACGTTCCCTCCCACTCCTCTTCCAGAGCTGGGTGGACGAGAAGACCCCATGGACCACCCGCTACGGCTCGATAGCTGGGCTTGCAGAACTTGGACACGATGTAAGTGGCCGGCCCTGCCCAGGCGAGGAGGAGGAGGCCCCCTGGGGCTAGCCGTGGGCAGAGCTGGGGCCGAATCGGGCCTGGCCTGTGTCCTCTTCCCCCAGGTGATCAAGACGCTGATCCTGCCTCGGCTGCACGTGGAAGGGGAGCGTGTCCGTGCCGTGCTGGAGGGCCCCGTGGTCAGCAACATTGACAAGATCGGGGCTGACCATGTCCAGAGCCTCCTGCTGGTGAGGGGGGTGGGTGGGGTGGGTGGGAGCTTGAACGATCCGTGCAGCAGGGAGAAGGGCGTGCAGAGCCATCCTGCCTGCCCCTCTGTGATTGGGGTGGGTGGGTGGGGTGGGCCAGTGGGAAGGGTTCTGCTGCCCATCACCCAGGGCCTGGGGCGGAGTGGCCTTTTCCCCTCCTGCATCTTACACTGCCGAGGAAAGCCAAAAGGCAAAGTTGCTTCTGCTGGCCTTGCCTACCTTCTCCTGCTCTGCCCTTCTACAGAAGCACTGTGCACCAGTCCTAGCCAAGCTGCGGTCCCCACCCGACAACCAGGAGGCCTATCGGGCGGAGTATGGGCCACTGGGCACCCTCCTCTGCACGCACGTGGTCAAAGCACGGGCGCAGGCTGCCCTGCAGGCTCAGCAGGTGAACCGCACTACCCTGACCATCACTCAGGTAACACCCCCCCCTCCGACCGCATGTTCCCAGTCCCACCCTGGGCACTCCCTTTCTGGGTCAGGGCCCCTCTTCCTCCCCGCTGAAGGCAGCCTCTGGAGTGGCTCTCCTCTCTCTTTCCTTCCTTCACTCCAGCCCCGCTCGACGCTGACTCTGTCCCAGGCGCCTCCAGGGGGTAGCGGTGGTGGCAGCAGCAGCAGCATCTCCTCCTCCTCCTCCTCCTCCTCTTCCTCCTCACGAGCCCCCAGCATCATCAAGGTTCCCAGTGCCATTACTCTGCCAGTGCAGACGCTGGTCTCAGCTACTCGCCCGGCCACCCCTACGCAGCCCTCCCCACCACCCACCAAGTTCATTGTCATGTCCTCGGCCTCTGGCACCTCCACCTCCCAACAGGTAAGGCGAGGCAATGCAGCTGCCGGGATGGGGGGAGGCTCTTTCTGCCCAAGAAAGGAGCTGCTTTGTGACGTGCGCCTGCCTCCTTTGCAGGTGATCACGCTCAGTGGGGGCCCCACCAGCACTTCTACCTCCCCTGTCACCACGACGGTCCCCAGCACACAGCCCCTGGTGAAGCTGGTCTCGGGTGGGCAGGCAGCCCCCAGCCCTCCTGTGTCGGGCAGCGTCCAGAAGTACATTGTGGTGTCCCTCCCGGCGGCCACTGAAGGCAAAGGGGGGAGTACCCAGCTGTCGCCCTCCTCCTCCTCCTCCTCTTCCTCCGCTTCCACCCCGCCCAACCTGGCCGTACCTGGAGGGTGCAGTGGTGGCGGCAGCAGCAACAGCAGCAGCATCAAGCAAGAGCCGAGTGACAGCCCCCAGCCCCCTGGGAGCAGCGCAGCCGCCAGCGCCACCACTGCGGCCACCGCCTTCCTGGCCAAAGCCAACGGGGCCCCCAACATGCTTCCTCCTGGGTCTCCTCAGCCCAGCCTGTGAGGAGACTGGAGGGCAGAGTGACACGGGGACACACACCACACACACACCTCCCTTCCTTTGGCATTGCTCCTCAACGCCTGGGGGGCTAGGCGTACAGGGCTGCTTGGAATCCCTGGTGAGTTGCGTTGGATGGGGGTGGCAGGGCTTCTGGATGCTGGACATCTCCCTTGCTTGGCAGGGCAGGAGCATCGCCCCCCGCCCCCCACCCCTTGGTATGTCAGAGCTTGTAAATAAATGTCAAGAGAGCTGTTTGCAATCAAGGGGCTGTTCTCTCTCTCCTTGCCAGCAGAGTAAACGCTGTTCTCCCTTCCCCCCACCTCTCCTCCCAGCGTGGGAATGAGGCCCATTGCTTCCTCGGGGCTCCCCCGGCCTTGGTTGGCCCCCTTGACCGGCTTCTTTAATGGCCTCGTTTGCCCCCTGGGGGGCGGGGGGGCGCCCCTACAAGGCAGCCCTCCTCCCGCGGCCTTCGGAGTCCACCAGGCAGCAGCGCAGCCAGCGCGCGTCATAGAGCACTTCCACCTGAGGCGCGCGGGCGGGCTCCCGAGAGGTCGTCGAGGCGGCCCCCGAGGACCGGGCGCGCAGGAGGAGCAGAAGCGGCCGGCCGGTTGCCGCCTCTTCCTCCTCGTCGTCCTCTTCTTCCTTGGCGGAGGTCGAGCGGCTCCGCCGCCGCGCTGCCTTCCCCGGGACCACCGGCGCGGGCACCGGGCCCTCGGAGGGGCGCTTCGGGCTGCTCGGCGGATCCCGGCGCCCTCGCGTGCGACTCCCCGGGGCCCCGAGGGCGCGTTGTCGAGGGCAGCGGACCCCTTCCTCCTCCTCCTCCTCTTTGGCACGGGGGAGAGCGGGGCGCCGGGGAGGAGGGGGCGGCGGCTGGGGGCTTCTGCTTCTGCTGCTCCGCGGCCGGTCCCCCGGGCTCTCCTCCCTCGGGGGGTCCCCTGGGCCCCTCCGCTCAGCCCCCTCCGGCAGGCCTGGGCGGCGTCCCCGTCTTTGGCAGTGAAGGCGCACCTGGACGGGAGAAAGAGGCCCGGGTGGGTGCGGGTGGTGGTGGTGGTGGTGGGGAGAAGGTGTGTCCCTCGGCGGGGACGGGGCGGCTGCCTTGGGAGGGGAGGGGTGGGGTGGGGGGCGCCCGCAGCCCCGCCGTGGGATTGGGAGCCCGCTGCGACCCGGCCTGCTCACCAGAGAGAGGAGGCGGGCGGCCACGCAGAGCAGCGCCAGGGTGCCGAGGAGCTGCAGCGCCCGGTGGCCGACCTGCTCGCAGGAGCTCGGCGCCGAGGAGGTCATGGCGGCGGGGGCCCAAGCGCATTCTCTCCCCCCCCCCTCGCCCGCCGTCGAAGAGGGAGCGGCTGTGAGCTCACAGTGAGGGTGGGAGGGAGGGGGCGCGTCCTGAAGGCACGGGCGAGGAGTGGGGGGGGCTGGGGTTCCTGCTCCTCCTCCTGCGGGCCCCACCGACTCCAGGGGAGACCCTCTTCTCCCGCCACCCTCCCCTCCCCGCTTCTCCCACGCCCCCCTTGCTTCTTCTCCCCTCGGTGGGTCTGGGGTCCCGCCGCTCCCACGCCTTCTCCCCCCCCTCCCGCCTTCTTCCCGCAGGCCATGCCCGGCTCTTGGGGGCGGGGGCTGACCGGAGGAGCGGCGGCCCACGGGGACGCCTCGTGGAGAAGCCGGAGTTTCGGGCCACCGAGGCCTCCCTTCACGACCACCGAGACCCGCCGGACTGCCGTGGAAGCGCCCCAGGGCAAATGAGGCGTGGGGCGGGGACTGGGCTCCAGCCTTCCCTGGCCCCAGGTTGCTCTTGGCCCTTGCGGAGGGGCCGGTGAAGACCTTCCCCCACTGAAGGAGGAGGAGGGACTGAAAAGAGCCTCTCCTGCCTTGCTCCCCATTGGTGTCTTTTTGTTAAATGGGTTTTGTTTTTGTGGCCAGAGTGATGTGGCCTTTCAGTTGCCCCCCCCACCCCACCCCACCATCATGGGTAAGCTGGCGCCCATCGGCCTCTCTTTCTCATCCCAGCCCTGCCTCTTCTTCCTGGGCGGGCAGGCCTGCGGTAGGGTCCCCCACCCCCAGCCAGGTAGGTGGGTCTTCCCTTTCCGCCCTCCTCTCTGGGAGGGTGAACCCAATACCGTCTTCTTGCACTTGGGGGCTCCGGAGTGGTGTTCAGACCCCCCCCCCCCAGATCTTTGTGAAGAGCTTAGGGTTGTTGGTGGCAGTCTCCTTTCTGGCCAGGGAGCCCTCTCTCTGGAAGGAGGGGCCTGGCTCCTCCTGGGACAAAGTCAGAGGGAGGGGGTGGCTCCTGAGTGGGTGCAAAGTGTCCCTGGTCAGTAGGTGGGTTGGAGGTCTGCATTGCCTGCATTGCCCACGTGCTTCCCCCCCCAACACACACACACAACACACACAGAGATGCACAGACACTGTGAGTGCTCTCCTTTCCAGGGGATCCCTAAGCCCAGTGCATAGGAGTGGGACCCTCGGTAGCCCGAGAGATACTCTGGCTGTGGCCTGCAACTCCAACTCGTGAATCTTTAATATTTGGAATGTTGAAAAAATATTGTACTTGTCTTGAAAGAGGATTTCATGGGGTGTGTTCAGCTACTGCTGATTTTTCTGGTTGTTTTAGTCTGCAGTGTCTTTCATGTTCTTTGATTCTAGACAGGATGCTGCACTTTGTGGTCCCAATATATACCTGGCTACAACTACAATCTATTCTCCTGAATAGGACACGCTTCCCCTTCCCCACAACTTAAAAAACCCACAAGTCTCTCATTCAATACCCCAGAGCACAAAGATAACTCCTAGTTCCCTGAGCTCCTTGCCCTCTGAAGATGCTGGCCACAGAGTCTGGCAAAATGTCAGGAAGAAAAACTTTCAGAACACAGCCAAACAGCCCAAAAAAAAACTCACAACAGCTATCAGATCCTGGCTCTGAAAGCCTTTGAGAATACATTAATACTTTCCAAATAGTGATTAATTTAGACGGTGCCGGCTGGAGGTCTGCGTGGATGGCGGCCTGCCCTGCCAGCAGGGGAACCTCCTTTTCTGCCAGTCCTCCTCCTCTGTTGGAAAAAGGGTTATGCCAAGTGCATGGAGGCAAGGGAGAGGTTGTGTCTGTGTGCGCCTGTGTGTGCGCGTGTGTGCTGCAACAGGAGATTAGTCACACTTAGAGAGGGCTTGTCAAGGACTCCTTCCTAAACTCCCCCCACCCACAAAAGGCCAACACCCTTTTATGATGCATTAACACAGTGGTTCCCAACCTGGGGATCGAATGTCCATTTCGTGGATAAGGCTGCCTCTGCAGAGGGTGGCAGGGGTCCTGGGTGGGGTGGGGGTGGGGGTGGGGGAGATGCAGTGAGTGTGGCTGGGGCGGAGGGGGTTTGGGTCAAGGAGCAGGAGGTCCCGGGCTCTGCCTCCAGGGAGGAAGGAGAAAGCCAAGAGCAGGAGTTAAGAAGGGGGAGACAGTGGAGGAGGGAAGTGGGTGGAGGAACAGGGCTGCCCTCAGCCCACCCACCCCCAAAGGTGGGCAGTCATTCTGAGCGGTTATCAGAAGGCCTGCAGCCCCCCCCCCACACTTTCCGTGGCAGAGGGGCTGGAGGTGGGGAGCCATGGTGGTAGGTGACTCCTCACAAAGAGGGAGCCTTTTGTGGCTCCCGGTTCACTCCACAGATGGAGCAGAATTGATGCTGGCACCTGCATTGAACCCCTCCCCCCCCCACTTGAAACAGATCCACTTACATTGACTCCACTTGCATCGAGTGGAGCTGCCCGCTGGGCTCTATGCCCTCATCCTCACCCCACCCCCTTGCCCCAGGCCAGAGCAGTGCCTTCCTCTTGGGGAAGTGTCCTGCCCGGCTGTGGGGAGCTAGCGCCCTCCCTTGCTCTGGCAGCAGCATCTGCCACACCAGCGGGGACCCACTGCTGCCCACTCGTCTGCCTCAGCAGAGAGCACTTGAAGGCAGAGGAAAGAGGAGGTGCGGCGGCGAAGAACACACGGCTGGCCCATGGGAACGTGTGGGCAGGGGCCCCTGCCGAGGCCAGCCGGGCTCTCCCATAGGGGCCATCCTGGTGGAGACCCAGACTAGCGCCCACACCCTGGTCCTCTGAAATGGCCCCAACTGAACAGAAAGGACATCAGACCAAATAGCCAACACGCACTTTTAGTGCAACTGGTGGGGGGCCCTGAGGGGGAAGGGCCGTGTGGGGCAGTGGACCCACAGTGGACCCACTCAGCCAGCCAGGATGAGTGCCAGGCGCCACACGCAACAAGACAGGCCCTTCTCTTAACAAGCTTGCACTTTCATCAGAAAGACCAAATAATTCCCTGAACTTACTGGTGGGGCAGGGGCAGGGGGAGGCCAGCGGCGTCAAGAGGAGGGCCTCCATGTGAGGAGGGCGGGGTAAAAATACTCTAAAATAATAACAAGGAGGAGGCATTTACGTGCCAGCGAAAGGACCTCGGGGAGGTGGTCGATCCATCCTCTGTGGTCGGCAGCCCCTTCTCTCCCTTCCTCACCAAAGGTGTATCAGAAGGCCTCTTCAGGACAGAGAGACTGACCTACACGCACACCCTTCAAGAATAAGCCCTGGCCAGGCTCGCCTAGGTGGGCCGGGTCCTTCGTGGGGCTGGGGTCCAGTGGCACATAGGGCTGTAAAGGGGATCATCAGCCCTCTGAATTGTTCCAGAACCATGGAAGCTGAGCCAGGCAGGGTGGTTTTGTGGATCAGCTCCATGTCAGCAGCCCAGCTGCAGCATTTGGGGCCCAGGGAAGAGTCCCCTAGAGAGGGAAGCCCCACAGCCCCCTGCAGTGTGAGCAACACCCAGAGCCGTGTGTGGGGGTGGGGGTGTCTTCCTGTGCCCAGCAACGGACCGCTCCTGGCTGATCCAGAGGCCCTGAGAATCTCCACGGGCTGAGCACCCCAAGGAGGTCCCATCAGGCAGTCCTCACGACATACTGAGGCAGGGAGTCCCATGGCCTAACCACCTGCTGCCAACTTTTTTTCTTATGGCAGGCTCTGCTTCCCTGGGTTGGGGACGGGTAGTTGCTGGAGGGAGGGGGAGGGAGGCTCGCAAGACTTCCCTCTTTCATGCTTTCCCTGTTGCTCAATTTCCCTTCTGCACCAGCCTCTTCCTTGAAGGCTGGACCCATTCCTTGGCCTGGCAGAGCTGCTCCTGGTCGCTCACTACAGCCGCTGGCTCCCCAGGACCACCCTTTCCCCTGCCCTGCTCGGAGACTCCCACGGAAACTTCCAAGCCCCCCGAGATGCTGCCCATTTGGGTGCCAGCCCTCCTGCTTCTGGCCCCCCTGTCCCTGGGAGAAGGTAAAGAGGAGGGGGTGAGGGTGGGGAGAGAAGGCCCCTTTGCTCGCTGCTGACCCTGACCCTGGGCCCAGTCCCTCTTGTGCCAGCTGTCTTGAGAAGCATGGGGTTAAGTCTTTATTTCATAGCTGTTGATGCTGCACCTGTGCAGGGGGTGGGGCCACCTCCAGATTCCACTTTCCATCAGATGCCCGGCAGACCCTGGATGCTTTGGGCTGGCCATGGTCTGGCTCCATCCAAGGGAGCAAGGCTTACAAGAAAGGTAGGCTGGCCGTTCCCCAGCTCTCCTGAGTTTCTGGGGGGGGGCAAAGGAAGGGTATGGCATCCCCCTCCCATACCCTGTACCCCCCTCTTCCAGCCACCCAGCCAGCTCCCGATCCCACACAGACCACGGGGGCTGCTGCTTTTCAAGGAGAGGGGAGGCCTCAGGTTTGCCTCCAGGCATCCACCAGGACATAAACTGACAACAAGCCCCCCCAAAAGGGTTAGCCCCCTCTGGGCTGGCATCAAACTAGCTTGCCACTAAACCTGTGGCCTAAAGGTACAATCCACTTCAGTGTCCTCTTTCCCCACATGTAGCAGTGGGGCGGGTGGGTGGGTGAGCAGAGGCCCTCCCCCACTGGAAGGGACCGGCAGCCTGAAACCCCAGACCATTCAGGGGACAACAGGCTGCAATAGGGGTGGGCGTGGCAATTACCTGGGAGAAAATGGAACTTTAAAAAGGCTGCCTTCTGAACTGGTCCAGCTCCGTGGGGTGGGTGAGGGTGGAACATCTGGCTGCTAAGCCCCTGGAGCCAAGGCGGGCTCTTCCCCATTGGGCCTCCTAGCCATGAGGCTGGGGCTGGGGCTGCCCAGGGCGTTGAGCTGCCAGGGTTGCCTGGCCTGCCCCCTGGACAGCCAGCCGTGGCCAAACTGGGGAGAGTTCCCACAAGGTAGGACTCGGCCAGACCACTTTTGCCCAGCAAGTGCTGGGGAGGAGGAAGAGGCACAAGCAAGCACTGTGGTGGGTTGATGACAGCAAGTGCTGGTCTGGATTAAGGGCCGGCTTCCCCACCCCCACCCCCACCCCAGGCACTGGGCCTCTTAAGAAGATCCAGACGGTCTCCAGAGGCTGGGAGGGAGACAAGGGGCTTCTGTTCCCCCCCCCCACAAAAGAGCAACCACCCTGCCTGGTGGCAACCACACAAAGCCTGCCCTCTCGCAGCACCTTTGCCAGTGGCCCCTCTGCCCACGTTGCCTGCCGGAAGCCTCACCAACACCTGCATATTTTGCATTTCTGTTGGCTGGGACTTCCCAGCTTCCCTGAGGCCCCTCCTCTGCCAGCTTGAAATATTACTGATAGTCTAGATCCATTTCAATCAGGGTTTAGGCCACATCATGAAACGAAGACAGTTCTGGCCGCCCTGCTAGATGACCTGTTACGGGAGGCTGACTGGGAGAGTGTGACCCTGTGGGTCCTCTTGGGTCTCTCAGCCACCTTTGGTCCCATTGGCCCCAGTAGACTCCTGGACTGGTGGTTGGGTCTGGGGATTGGTGGCGGGGAGCATTAGGCTGGCCCCCTCCCTTCCTCCCTTCCTCCTGGTGGATACAGCAATGTGGAGTCCCACCAGGATTGATCTCCATGAGGCCGCTGGGAGAGGTCATTTGGAGAGTTGGGGTGCATTGCCATCAGTGTGCTGATGACACACAACTTGATTTCTCCTGTTTGTCTTCAGCAGGGGAAGCTGCCCTGACCCAAGAGCATTGTCTGATGCCAGTTATGAACAGGGCAAGGGCAAACAGACTGAAGTTAAATCCAGACTAGATGGAGACCCAGCAGTTAAGAGGGCACACTGATTGGTTGGGGGGGGGGGCGTTGTTTGGTCTTGATGGGTTCACAGTCCCCCTGAAGGATCAGGCCCACAATCGGGGGTATATTTTTGGACCTGGCCTCCTCAGTGCAGAAACAGATCTTGTCCAAATCTGCCTTTTCCCACCTGTGGCTGGTTGCATCCTCTTCTTCACAGGAAATCCCTAATAACTCTGGTTCATGAGCTGGCAAGCTCAAGAATTGACTACTGGAATGCCCTTTTTGTGGGGCTGCCCTTGAAGGCTGTTCAGAAGCTGCAGCAAGTGCAAAATGGTCACTACATCTCAATATTTCATAGACCCTGGCTCACCTGCACTGGCTGCCAGTATAATTCCAGGCCAAGTTCAAGGTTCTGATGATAACTTACAAAGCCCTTTATGGTTTATTAGGACCTTGCTGCCTATTAGAGCACCTCTCCCTCAGGTCATCCTCCTTATTGCTGCAGTCGGCTATTTTTAGAGAAGGCTGGAAGTCATCAAGTACAGCCCAGGCCTCCTCAGGAGTGGGCGCCTCTCTCTCTGGAACTCCCTGCCTGTGGGGGTTGCCATTGGCCCCCACCTTCCTGAGCTTCTGAATACAAGTAAACGCCTGGCTCCCCCCCCCCCCCGGCCTTTCCAACCCCACCCCTTTGTAATATTAATTGTATGGTTTATGTGCCCTTCATTGTTCACCAACAGGTCTTCTGTTTTTATTTGACTATTTTTAAAATGTGCATTTTTTATATTTTCTGGAACTAAATATAAAAGTAGTGGCCTGTCCACTAATTGGGCAGGGTACAAAGAGAGAGAGAGAGAGAGAGAGAGAGAGAGAGAGAGAGAGAGAGAGAGAAAGAAAGAAAGAAAGAAAGAAAGAAAGAAAGAAAGAAAGAAAGAAAGAAATCGAGGCATCCAGACAGGGTCTATCTCTCCCCATCAGCCTGTACCAGAACGGGTGTTTCCCTCTTCAAAGATTTTCTGCTTTGCGTGGCAACAAATTTGTTAGCTGCCTTTCCTGTATTGCCTCACCCCAGTCATAAGGCAACTGCCCACTTCTTTTAAAGTGGAGGAAACACAAAACAAAAATGGAAAAATTAAGATGACTACATGGTGACAACAACTTAAAGATTAGTTTCTTTTTTTAAATGTGAGCTTCCATAGACAAGTCCACTTTTTCAGACCGAAGAGTGGAACTACATGGCAAATATTTATACAGTTACACATGGCCCCAAAACAAAAAGACGTCATGGACCTGAAGAAGTGGGCTTGATTGACAGAAACTCACATTAAAATACATCTTAAGGAACCACCATGTTGCTGTCTTCTTAATTTTTCCATTTCTGCCATGCCACCACAGACAAACTCAGCTGCCTCTTCTAAAACTACAACCTTTAAAGTGAGGACTGTTGGCTTTGCTTTCTGGGAAAAAGCACAAGGTACAATTCTTTAGTAGGATGGCCATCCACGAAACCATGTTTGCCCTCAAATATGCAGCTCCCGTGTGGGAGAAGATCCTCTCTGCTGCCCTCCGTGCTGGGGGCTGTGCCACATGGTGGTGTGGATGAGGTGGGTGGAAACTCTGTAAGAAGCATAGCCAGGGGAGCTGGAACCCCTGGGGGGGTCTTTGGCAAGGAGGGGAATCTGCCACTCAAGAGACCAACAGGAAGAGCTCCCAGCTGTGCCCCTGGTTGGGGCTGGATGGGCCCAGCCCGCTCCAGTTCAGGCCAAAGGGGCCACTCCGTCTGCTGCTTTCTTTGGCCTGAGGGTTTCCTCTGGGCCAGATCTATGTGGACTTGGCGTCTCTGTCAGTAACACTGATGTTCAAAAGAAAAGCTGGGCTTTTTCTTCCATGCCCCCCAGCTGGGGGCTGGTCTCAGACAGGGGCATATCTGGGGTGGAGGGGCAGAAGGGTACATCTGCCCCGGGCGCAGCAATCTGGGGGCACCTGGAAGGGGAGCAGGAGGAGGAGGAAGCCATGCAGCCTCCCGCCGCCCAGCAGTCCTCCTTTCCCCTAAGGCTTGGGGACGGCACCCCCTGCACCGTTGTGCACCAGGCGAGCGGCGAAGCAGGCAGGCAGGCAGGAGCGCGGTGGCCGCAGCCTCCTCCTCTTGCTCCTCCTTGCCTCAGTGGGAGATGTGTAAGGTGTGCGCGCACACACACGCACACGCCCGCCCGCCTGCCAGTCTGTCCACACACACGCACCCACCCCACGCCAGCAGGGTTCGCTCCTGTTGCTGGGTGGGTGTGATGTTGGGGGGGGCGGTGGCAGGAAGGGTGCAAAAATGAACGTAGTCCCCAGGCGCTCCAAATCCTGGCTGTGCCTCTGGTCTTGAACGCTGTTGGGCTTCCACCACCCAACCTCCACCACAGTGGCCATGCTGGCCAGGGACGATGACCGCTGGAGTCCCACAAGAACTGGAAAGCTGCCAGTGGGCCTCACTTGCACTAGTGACGCCCAGAGGGGAAATGTGCCTTCCTCCACCCATGCCTTCTCTCCTCTCCCAACTTCCCTCACAGAATGTGGCACCTTTGGAATAGGCTATTCCATCTGGCAGCCATGTCACCTTTCCGCCCAGGCAACGGAATCCATCATCCTGCCCTGCAACTTCAGCTACACCTGGAAGGATGCCTCCAAGCAAGACATCGGGGTCCACTGGCGTTTGGAGCACTTTCACAGCAAGACCTTCATATTCAACTACACGGTGGAAACCCCCTACACCCACCCAAACTTCTCAGGGCGGGTCTCTCTGATCGGAGATCCAATGAAGAGTCGGCAGGCTTCAATCCAAATTCTCAACCTGTCCGAGTCGGACAGCAATATCTATTTCTGCCGTATTTCTGCACAGACTGTCGAAGGAAAGAAGGAATGGCAGTCTGTACGTGGGACAAACCTCACTGTCACAACAACAGGTGATTGCCAGCCCCGCCTTGATCTGCAACCCTCCTGTCTCGCCCGGTGCTTCTCTGCATCATCATTGGCCATTGCCAGAAGGGGGTGTAGTTTCTACAGGTCACTTGGGCGGAACCCCAGCCAGGGCAGGGGGGTAGGAGGCGAGAATGAGCTGGAGTTTCCCCCACCCCCATCTTAAAGCGCCCTATTTTAGAAAGAGAGTTGAGGTGGCCCTTGGTACCTTCTGGGAGAACCGGCACTGTTTGGGGTTGGCATGGCTACCAGCCAGCTAGGAGGAGACTGGTTTTAGTTGGGCTTGTATGTGTCCGCTCTCTTTCTCTCTCTCTGTTCCAGGTGCCCCGACACAGATCTACGGAGCTCTTGGCATGGTGGCTGGGGCAATCCTAGCCATAATGGCTGTCTCTCTTGGGCTGCTGATGATGCTCCTTGCTTGGAAAAAAGGTAGCACACCCTGAGGGCTGTGGGGGTGGGGTGGGGGTAGGAAGAGCTGTTCCAGAGGAAACTATCCTCTTTCTCACTTGGACTTCCTAAAAGGGACCTCATCCTGCCCAACATGTCTCCTTCGCCAGGAGAAGGGCTACATAAAAATGAAATGACTGTCTGCTTGGCCATAACCTCCAGCTTCTGCCCTCTTAGAAAGAAAGGCAGGATCCGACAGGAGGCCAAACATGGAGGCACCGTGTTCTGTCCAGCGGGTTTGTGAGAAATTTGCCCGTTCTCGCCTTCTGATGTTTTTAGCTAATGAGCAAACTCAGAGGAATGACTGCCATAGTCATTTACATATTTACAATATTTTTGCCCCACCTTTCTCGTAAAAAGGGAGCCATAGTGGCCCTCAGCCTTGCGTGAAGAAAGAACACTCTCCTTCCTTCGCAGTCCTCTGAAGCCTTGGCTGGCTGGCTGGCTGGCTTTGGGGTCTCCCTTGGAGGGGAAAAGGCTTGCTCTCCCATAGCTCCAGGCCTCTGGCAGAGTCTAGGTTGGAGGCCACCCCAGCCTTTGGTTCCCATGAGGGACGGCTAGGTGCCCCCTTATCCCCTCCCACAGGGATACCCACAAGCAAGGCATCGGGAGGTGCCCCTTCCAGCTCACCTCCCATGGTGGCCAGGATTCAGAGATTCAGCCGCCCTGACTCCTTGCCATGGACATCTTGAGGCAGGAAAGTCCACAGAGGCGTTCCCTGAATGATCCCCAACCCAAAACCTGGAGAAGGCCTGGCTTTGTCCTCTCCTGTGCGTCCTAACCACCACCACTGCCACCGCCACCTTTGGGCTGTATGCGCTGAACTCTGAGCCCAGCGGTGCAGGAGTTTGACTGCAACCAACCCTCTGCTCATGACTTGAGTGTGATCCTGACAGATTCAGGGAGTGGCTCTAGGTGGACACAGCCTTCCATCCTCCTGAGGTCCATAAACTGAGTGCCCAGCTTGCTTGGGTGCAATTTTGTTGTAAACCTCCCAGAGAGCATTCAGCCCTATGGGGCAATTCTCAAGTTGAAACAGCAGGTAGTCTGCTCTCATTAAGGAGGCAGGAGGAGGAGAGCTGGCTCCCTGGCCACCCACATTCTCTGCATCAGATGCCATTTGCTTCTCATGGACTTGGGTTGGCACCGCCTCCTAGCTGAACCCAACCCCCACGGGGCTGCCAGACAGGCAGGGCTAGTAGTGCCCCTACCCCCACCCCCATGTATCAACCAGAGTGCTTCCAGGGCAGGGAGGGGGGAGTGTGTTTCCAACCTGCCCTGCAGCTCCTTGGTTCTCTTTCAAACCCCCCCCCCCCCCGGCAAAGCATCTCTCTGACAGGAGTCTCCCTCTTTCTCCTTTTCCAGGTTTCTGCCAGGGCTGCCTCAGAAGCACGTGAGTCTTTGCCTTATGACCCCACTGCCTTCCTTGGTTCTGTGAAATGGGCCCCTAACTGTTGGCACACTGCTGTGCCCGTGCTGTTGTTGTCGAGTCCACCCGTTGGGGCAGGGTGGCCATAGGCCCAGGTGGGTTGCTGAACTTCTCCTCTGGCTGAGAGGCAGGCTGGCTGGGTGGCTCCTCCTCCTCTCTCAATGCAGCATAACTTTTATCTGCCTCCAACATCATTGCTGCCATTCCCCTTATTTGAACAGGTGATTGCTTCAGCTTAGTGTGGGGCCTGGTGGCTCAGTGGGCTAAAGTACTGAAACTGTCGGCTGCAAAGTCAGCATGTCGGTGGTTTGAATCCTGGGTGCTACACAGTGGAGCGATCTCCCGCTGTTAACCCCAGCCCCTGCCAAACTAGCAGTTCGAAAGCATGTAAGTGCAAGTAGATAAATAGGTACTGCCATAAAAAGCTGGAAGGTAAACAGTGTTCCGTGCACAGAAATGCATTCAGCTATGCCGGCCATTTGGCCACGGACTTGCACAACAACTAGTTAGAACAGCACTGCTCCCAAAAGGAGAACTAGTTGGACAACTAGCACGCATGTGCAGGGGGGTACCTTTACCTTACTTCAGCTTAACCACAGATTTATTACTTAGGTGTAAAACCCCAGCACTTGGCATGAACTTATGTGGTAAAGTGAGTTAAAGAGTTAGATGTTCTTCACACAAAAAAATCCATTTAAAAACATATTTTAAAAAAGGTAAAGGTTCCCCCTCCCCCCACCCTTGGCTGAATGCATTTCTGCAGTACTTATTTATCTATAGTACTTGCATTTACATGCTTTCAAACTGCTAGGCTGACAGGAGCTCACTCTGCTGTGTGACACCCAGGATTCGAACTGCCAAGCTGCCGATTTTGCAGTTGACATTTCAGCACTCTAGTCTGCTGAGCCACCACGCCCCTTGTAAAAAGTAAGTGCAAAACAGATGCATTAGGCATAAATGGTTGTCTTCGAGGTTCCAGACAAAACATGTCAGACTTCAGTCAAGCTACAGGATAAGAAATGCTGCTACTTGAGCTAAAAGTCCATCCTTTCCTTCCCTCCCGCTGCCCCTCTCCTCAGCTTCCAACTCCCCAAAGTCCTGCATTCTGGCTCCCTTCGACTCCTTCTGCTGCATACTTAAGTTCTCTTCCTCCCTTAACCTCCATTATGGGCAACCCGGGGAAAGGTGGCAGCAGAAGGTCTCATTGGTTAGCATGTGATCCAAAACAACACTGAGATACCTGAGGGCAAGGGATCAAGTTCTGGATGCCCTGCCTGAAGTTTCTGAAATATCACCTGGTCTTGGGAAGTCGTGCATTTGAATTTTAGTTGGCTTTGGTTTACCATAGAATCATAGAATAGTGGGGTGGGGGGGGGTGTCCTAAAAAGCCATGAAGTCCAACCCCTTGCTCCAGGCAGGAATATCAGTCAAAGGATATCTGCCAGGTGGTTGTCCAAATGTCAGTGTTGGAAGACTCACCACCATAAGAGCCTCGTGGTGCAGTGGTGAAATGCCTGTCCTGCTGGTAAAACTGTGTTCCCAACCTGTTGGTTCAATCCCAGGTAGCAGGTCATGGTTGACTCAGCCTTCCATCCCTCCGAGGTCGGTAAAATGAGTACGCAGCTTGCTGGTGGTGGTGGGGCAACGTGTAGCCTGTACACTGTAATTAAGAATTGTAAACCGCCCAGAGACTACTTAAAGTGGTATTGGGCGGTATATATGCAGAACACTTTGCTTTTTTGCTCTTGAAGTAATTGGTGCGGTATCCAAAGCTGGACAAAATACTCAAGGTGAGACCTACCCAGTGCCGAATAAAAGGGGACGAGCACCTCACAGGATACAGAAATTCTACTTCTGCTAATGCAGTCTAAAATAGCATTTGCCTTTTTTTCCCTGGCCACATCACACTGTTGGCTCATGTTCGGCTCCTGATCTACCAGAATTCCAAGAACCTTCTCATTCATAATAGTCTCACAGAGCCAGCCCCCCCCTTCTTGTAACTGCGCTCTGGGTTTCTTCTTCCTAGGTCCAGTAGTTTGCTCTTGTCCCTGTCAAATTTCATTCTGTTGCTTTCAGCCCAGAGCTCCAGCCTATCGAGATCATTTTGAATGTTGTTTCTGTCTTCCAGGGTATAAGCAATCCACTCATTTTTTTGACATCTGCGGATTTGGAAAGCATTTCCTGTGCTTCCTTACCCGTCATTACTAAAAAAAATGTTGAAAAGCACCAGACCCAGAACTGAGCCTTGGGGTACCTCACTTAACTCCTCCCACTTAGAGAAGGAGCCATTGCTCATCACTCTCTGAGTACAATTCTGTAGCCAATTGTGTATCTATGCCTTACACTTGATCTATCCAGCCCATACCTAGTTAGCAGGATATCATGGGGAACTTCATCAATAGCTTTGCTGAAGTCAAGATATGTTACATGATCTACAACATGCCATCTGAAAGCATCCAGCTGGGCTGTAAGTGAGAGACCATCAGCCTAAATGAAACTTGTGTCACCTTGAGGAAAGGGTTGGTCCCTGCTGTAGATGCTAAAAATTTAGGAGCGTGGACACTGGGAAGCAAGCTGGGAGGGGAAGGCGGGCCATTCTTCTGAGACCTCCATCGGCTGCCTTGTGCCCGAAAATTCATGACCATTTGTGGCATTGCAAAGGGCGGCCATCCCTTTAGTTAGAGCACAGTTCTTATAGTCAGGTGACAGGATGTTTGCAGGAATACTTGATGATGAGCAGCTACATGGGCAGCTGAGAGGTCAACTGAGGCTTCCTTGGGGGTCCTTCTGGTTTTAAAGCCATCTGTAAAACATGGCCTGAAATATCAGCGAGGGGCTCTGCCAGCCTTCCCAGGCCTCCAGCCAGCCTCTCTTTCCACTATGGGTCCGTTCACAGCCACTCTCTCCAGGCCTGAGAATTCTTGGGAAAAGGCACAGAAAGCCCTCTCTATTGTCACCTTGCGCACAGTACTGGAAGTGAATGTGATGCCCCAGCAAAGGAAGTGGGGGGAGGCAGCCAAAATGGCCCAAAGTTGGAGCCATGTGTGGGCATGAAGCCATAGATGACCAGGGTGAATGTCTGGGGTCTCTTCTAGGAGAGCTGCCGGCCCAAGCAAGGAGAGGCCCGTGGGGGCCGCATGTGAAGAGGTGGGCTTCCCAGGTAAGTTCAGTGAGGGCCCAGCCTGTCCCCTGCTCCTGGCTCTCCGGTGGGTGGAGGGGGAAGGGTGAGGGGCTGGCTGTGGGGGCAGCTCCTCTCTCCCGAGTCCTGGTGCTTGGGGACCTTACCACAACTCTTTGCCTTCCAGAACTCCAAACCCCCCGCCTGGGCACCCCCTCTACCATCCAGCCCCCATCCTGCCCACTGAACCCCCCTGCACCAGAACCAGATCTCTTCTATACCACCATAATGTTCCCCGTGGCCAAGCGCAAGATCCCCAAGCCACCACAGAACGGACCAGGACACGGAGGCCAAGAGACTACATATGCCATCATCCAGCCCTGAGGAGGGAGTGGAGGAGGAGCCTTCTTGGATGCCTGGAGCTTGTCCCCCCCCCATGCTCTGCTCTCCTTGGGGCATAGTCTCTTGGGCAGCAACAGAGTCCAGAACTAGCACTCAACTGGTGTATCTCAGGGGGTGCCCCCCCTCCGCCTCAGGCCTCAGGGGCCGTGAAGCTCTCAGGGGATGGATGGCCTGCTCTCCAGGGGCCGGATGAAGATCACGTCTGAGCAGTGCTTGCCAACCTTACTTCCTCAGGGCAGCCCCTCCCCATGTTGCTGCCCCCAGAAGAAGCGACATAAGGCACAGCCGAGGAGACAACAGCTCTCTCTCTCCAGGGGAGGGTGGCTTGCGCAGGTCCAGCAGGGAGACCGGCCAACGTGGCTCTTCCATGGGGCAACAGAAAATACCAGCAGTGAGGCTGGCGGTCCAAGGTGGTCGCTTGGCTACCCTGGACTGGAAAAACCCGGAGGAGGCACTGTCACCTCCCATTTGCCCCTCTCTGCCCACAGCTGCAGCAGACGGGGTTTGAGAGCAGGTCTCAGGAAGGCAACTGGGCCCTTCTCTGCCTCCGGCCCCTGCTCCCTTCCACTCACCCCAGCCTGGTCCTCTCAGGGCTTCTTGCCATTTTATCACCCATTGACCTCCTTGGCTGGTCGTCTTTCCTGGCCGGTCTCCAGTCACGTGGGCCCCTCCAGCCACACCTTCCTTTTGCTTAGAAGTGGCCTGTCCCAAGTCTAACTTGGTCAATAAAGTTTGTTGTTTTTGTTTTAACTGCTTCATGTCTGTTTTCACGCCTCTGCACTGGAAGCGCTCAGGTCTTCCTGTAGATTTAACCCCGCCAAACTAACAATACCCAAAATTCCCGCACGCCCTCCTTCTAGGCAGGGACTCGAGAATTCGGGCAGAATAGGAGCAGCGGCCATCGGTGTCAGCGCTGCTCCCGAAAGAAGAAGCAAGCAAGCTGGGCTCCTCCTGGCCTCGGGCAGAGCGCCTTCCCTCACCACCGGCCTTGGACAGCAGGCGACGCCAACCAACCCTTGGCCGGCCGGGACTCCGCTTAGCACCGTCCTCGTTTCCCACCCGGATCGACGGCAACCCGAGGGGAGGCCTCCTAGCCTCGACGCCTTCGCGCCTACTGGGCTCACACAACTGTGGGCCAGGCACGCACCCGACGCGCGGCCCCGCGGAGGTGGGGGTGGGGGTGGGGAAGCAGGCGGCCCCGGCTGTGGAGGGCCGTCTGCTGACTACCGGGTGGCGGCAGCGAGCAGACTGCCCGAGCCTCGGCCTCCCGGTGGCGGACGTGGAGAGTCGGGCGGGGCCGATCTGGGGCTGGGGCGGGGCCTCCCGCTGACGGGGGCGTGGCTCTGCCGTGATAAGCCCCCGCGGCTTGGCGGGGAAGGGGGCTCCCTGCCTTCGGTCTCGGCCCCGCTGCGCCCGCTATGTGGGTTCAGTTCGCCCCGCTGCGCCTGCCCCTCCGGCGGCGCCTCCAGACGGCCGCCGTCCTCCAGTGGATCTTCTCGTTCTTAGCCTTGGGTGAGGAAGGGCCAGGGAAACCGGCTTTTGGGGGGCGGGGGGGGGAGAGGTCTCTCAGCGGCGGCGCCTTCTTCCCTCGAAGGCAGCCCTTCCTGGCTCCCTCATCCGAAGCAAGCCGCGCGGGAGGGGAGGGCTGTCCAAGGGAGCGTCTTGTCCTACTACCGGCCTCTCTTCCCGCGCCACCCTCGGTAACGGCGGGTTCGCCAAATCCACCGCGCACGTCTCGATTCCGGTCCAAGCTCTGTCTCTTCTACCTTGCGGTGTGTGTGGGGGGTGAGACTGCTAGCCTGTCGAGCGCAAAAGGGGTTGGAAGAGAGATCTGAAAGCAGGTTCACCTGAAACTCCCTCGCCCCCCCCCCCCGCGGGCCCCTCCTTCCGGGCTAGAGGTTCCTCCGCTTCACAGCTGTGCAGGGAAGGCGCCCTCGGCACGAGTGCCTTTGGGCATATGCAGACGGGAGGCTTTCGAGAAGGCTCGGAGCACTCTTTTTCCGGCGCGGGTCTTCGGGCGACCCCGCCTGGGGAGTTCAGCGGGAGCAGCACCCTGCGTCGTGGGGGCTGAGGGGCCCGGCGGGGGCTCCTGCCTGGGGTAAGGGAGGCGGGCCCCGATTTCCCAGGAACGCGCCCCTCAGGCTTCTTCTTTCTCTCTCTACCGACGCCCTCTCCTCCGTCTCCAGCGCAATGCTGCTTGGTGCTCTACCTGGTGCTGTTGCTGGGCGAGGGCTGGGCGCTGGCCGTCCTCTACGCCGCCTGGCTCTACCTGGACTGGGACACGCCGGCCCGCGGGGGTCGCCGCTCCGCTTGGGTGCGCCGCTGGGCCGTCTGGCGCTACTTCCGCGACTATTTCCCCATCACGGTGAGAGGGCGAGCGGGGCGGGCGGGCGGGCGGGCCAGCTGCCTGCAGCGGCCGGTTGGCGATGGTTCCGCAACAATCATTACGGCCAGTCAGCCTTTGGGGCGCTCGTCCCAACCTGACGCCCCCGGTTCCCTCCTGCCGCCACCAGCTCGTGAAGACAGCGGACCTGGATCCCTCCCTCAACTACCTCTTTGGCTTCCACCCCCATGGGGTGCTGGTGGCCGGCGCCTTTGGGAACTTCTGCACGGAGGCCACCGGCTTCTCTGAGCTCTTCCCGGGCCTCACCCCCCACCTGCTGATGCTGCCCTTCTGGTTCAAGGTGCCTTTCTTCCGGGACTACATCATGTGTGCAGGTGAGCCACCCTGGGAAGGCCTGGACAGGGCCGCGGAAGCGCCTCTGCCAGACCTCTGTGGGAGCCCCTGGGAGCGGGGTGTAAAAGCAAGCACAGCCCCAGGTGTGGCTGGCTCTTGCCCCTGCCCTGAGCAAACACCCCCCCCACTCTCTTCCCTCAGGCCTGGTTTCCTCAGACAAGGCCAGTGCCTGCCACCTCCTGGGCCAGGAAGGTGGGGGCCAGGTGGCCGTGGTTGCTGTTGGAGGCCCACCCGAGTCCCTGGAGGCCCGTCCGGGGGCTCTCACTCTCCAGGTCCTCAGCCGCAAGGGGTTCATTAAAACAGCACTGCAGCAGGGGTGAGCAGAAGAGTTGAAGGATGGGGCTGTGCATGTGCCCCCGCCACCACCCTGCCCTGTCCCCCCTTCTCTCTGGGCAGGAATGAGGTGCAGCTGGATGGGAGGGACCTGAATGCCTGCCTTGCTCCCTTTTTTGCCACCCGCCCTTCGGGCACTAGGAGGCACTGCTCCAGGCAGTGGAGAACTTAGGCCGCAGGTTCCAGGGGTGGGGGGAAGTTCAGCTCCCCCCCCCCCCGGCTTCAGCGGTGTGGATTCCAGCCAGGGAACCGCCACCACCTCCTTCTCCTCTAACTTGAGTGCCTTATGTGCTCCCTCCCTCCCTTACCCAATCCTTCTTCCCCCCCCCCAAGAGCTGCACTGGTCCCCGTCTTCTCCTTTGGGGAGAATGAGCTCTTCCACCAGGTCCCCAATCCCCAGGGCTCGCTCATCCGGGATGTCCAGGAGCGGCTCCAGAAGGCGATCGGCCTGGCCTTGCCCCTCTTCCACGCCCGCGGCGTCTTCCAGTACAGCTTCGGCCTCCTGCCCTTCCGGAGGCCCATTCATACTGTGGGTGAGTCGCAGTGGGCACAGCCTGCTCTCTCGTAGGCACCCTGAAGAGCACTGGGGTCCTGGCTCTTTGGGCATCGGGGAAAGAGAGAAAGGGAGGCCTTCGGGTGCTTTCAGACTCATTCCTCCTTTAGCTTTACTCAATGCCAAGCTCACCCTTGGCCTGCCTGGTGGAACTCGGCTGCCTGCCTGGCCCCTGGCTGGGGACTCTTCTCTCCCTCCCTTTCGCAAAGGGCTTTATATCTCCCTTTGCAGGCAGCCTTGGACTTTGCTTTGTGGTGGCCCTCTGGCAAGGCAGCGGTGCCTGTTGCAACTCCCAGGGGTCGGGGTGGGGGTGGGTGGAGGCTGGCTGCATCCATCCCAAGTGTGAAAGGCAAACATGTGTCGGAGGCCACTTTGACCCAGTCTCGGGTGAGGCAACATACAGAGCCAGGCTCATGTCCAGGAAAGGGTCATCTGCCCCCCCTCTCCGACTGTCCTCCTTCCCAATTCTCAGTAAGTCCTTTATGGGTCTTCTGGCTTAACCCCCCCCCAAGGTGGGCAATTGGATGGTACCTGCAGAGCTTCCCTGTTGTGCAGTCCGAATGCCGGAGGAGGGGGTGCAGCTGCTCTCTCCCTACTCCCTGTGATCCCCGTGGTAGTGCAAATGGGGGCAGCAGAAGCCTGTGTATGAAGCTGTTCTGCATGGTGTGCTTGAGAGATGATGGGTCACGGCCTTGCCTGTATCTTCTGGAGGGCACCCGTGTTCTCCTGCCATTTACCTGCAGCCTAGCCTATTCCCCAGGTCAAAGAGGGGGACCTTTCTCTCTAGAGGTTACTAACTCCTTGCCCACATTTCTCCTGCAGTGGGGGCCCCAATCTTTGTGCCCAAGACCCCACACCCTTCCCGAGAAGCCATTGATTGCCTGCACGCGACATACCTGGAGAAGCTGGTCCAGCTCTTTGAGGAGCACAAGGGCAAGTATGGGCTGGCGGAGGACAAGCACCTGACCCTCATTTAGAGGGGACTCTTCTGGACTCCCTGCTCTGGATTCAGGAGGGCCGCTCCAGAGCAAGAGGAGTGGCATTCACTCGCCCTCTCGAGGAAGGAGGGAAGGAAGTCCTGCTGACACGCGGGACTCTTGTGGAAGATACCTATGCCGGGGGATGGGGCGGGGGTGGGGAGGCTGGAGTCTTGGCTCAGGAAGGGATGGGTAGGATTCAGGGGGCTTGCAGGCCTCCTTGTTGAAGAGAGCCTGTTTTAAAGATCATTTTGCTACCCAGAGCTTTCTTGTGTTGTACCACCCCCCACCCCCACCCCCCACTCCTCTGTGCAAAATGCCAGCTGCTTTGCTTCTTTTCTGAAGAAATAAAACAGAGGAGGAAAAAAACCCTCCGATGACGTATGTCAAAATGCATGCCATCTTCTGTGTGGATTAGACGAAGCAAGAAGGCTGCTCAGAGGGAGGGCAGCTA
Organism: Phrynocephalus versicolor; assembly: GCA_023846285.1. Classification (NCBI taxonomy): domain Eukaryota; kingdom Metazoa; phylum Chordata; class Lepidosauria; order Squamata; family Agamidae; genus Phrynocephalus; species Phrynocephalus versicolor. The sequence goes on along the minus strand of JAHTLZ010000164.1, from coordinate 246,514 downwards.
ACGCATCATGCCTCCCCCCACCCAAAACAACATCCATTCTCTCTCCTTCTGTGCCACTCACGTCCCTGAAAAGGCGGCTTTTGCTCCTTGCCCTGCTGGCATCTGCCTCTCTAGGTCCATCCCCAGCCCACCTCACCCAACACCACCCCACTGGGCTGTAGAGGGCGACGGCCAGGCATTGGCCCTGGTTGACCTGTCTGGTGTCTGATCTTTGCCAAACAGCAGGAACAGGTCACGGTTGCTCTGGATGCTCTGCCAGGCATTCTCTAGCCACTTGATAGCCGCTTGCCAAGTGTTGCTGTTGGGCAAGGCTGCCCTTGGGAGAGCTGGAGAGGTACAACAGGGGGCACTGCTGGTGCCCCCCCCTCTTCCTGCTGCTGCACTGGGAAGTCCCCAGGCTTTTTAAAAAGGGGGAGCTCTGCAAGGGGGCTTGGCAGAGCCCAGGGCCATTCTGGACTTCACAAACAAAAATTCCTCTGAGCGAGGGAGGGGGAAAGGCAGCTCTTAAGCTGGTTCAGAGGCCAACAACAACGTCCTAGGGCCAAAGAAAACAGCGGCCTAAAGAAACCTGGCATGTGACTTCCGTGGTTCTAGGGCTTGGCAAAACAGAAACAGTGAACCTCTGGCCTGCTGGCCTGCAGCCTGAAACCTCAGCCCCTGCCCCCACCCCGCCCAGAATGGTCTGGCCAGCCCATTGCCCAATGGAAGAGAAAACAGGGATGCCTCCCCAAGCCTGGAAGATGGGCTGAACCCAGTAGTAGAGCCCAACAGGGAAGGCCAAGCCACCTGCTTACACCGAAGGACATGGGCACTCCCACCCCAAAGCAAAACATTCCCCAGAAGGAAAGGCTTCTCTGGTTCGCACGGCAGCCTGCCGGAGCTGCGCTTACAAGCCTGGCAGACCGACGAGAGTTGCTCCTTCACCTGCCTGCGGTGCCGGGGCCTCTGGATGCACATTGGAGCCACCAAAGAACCCCCCACCCTACACCTCTACAGGCCGGCCTGGCTCTCCAGAGAAGCTAGAGCCATAGCTGTTTAGAGCCATGGCAGTGCCTGAATGCCCTTCTGGATCCCTCCAGGCTGGCCGTGTTTGCTCCGATGGGCTGCCCAAAGAGCCCCC
>JAHTLZ010000164.1:211699-245384 GCA_023846285.1 Phrynocephalus versicolor | reverse complement strand
TTTTCAGGCTGCCTCCTCCTTACCCGTCTTTCATTTATGGCTCCTAAAAGAAATAAGTGCACCTCAACATTGGATGCATAACCTGTGTTCTGGGCAAGGAGCTACTCTTTGGAAAGATTATGGAGGCAGCGGATGGAGCCTCTTCATCAAAGGAGTTGAGGCAAGGGCGTGTTTATCTCCCTTTCTGTTCAGACTGTACACAGGATAGATCCTGCCGAAAGCTGGGTTGGATTCATACCCGGAGGAGTGAAAAATGGTGGAAGAAAAGCAAAGTGTGCTGTTTATATACCACTCATAGCACTTAACAACCTCCCTGGGCAGTTTACAATTTATTTATGCAGGTCCCCCCCCCCCCGTGTGAGCTGGGTACCCATTTTACCAACTTTGGAAGGATGGAAGGCTAAGTCAACCATGAGCCAGCTACGTACCTGAGATTGAACTCCAGGTTGTTAGCACAGATATAGCTGCAATACAGCTGTTGAACCACTGCACCACCAATTTAAGATATGCAGATGATATAATGGCAGAAAGCATCAGTCACTTGAAATGATGATGATTAATGAACATGAAAGGAAGGAAGTGCAAAAGCAAGAGTTCAGCTTTTAAGACAAAAACAACTACAGAAGAATTAGATAAATTCAATAGTGATGCAAAGGAAACAGAAGTGGTTAATGTTTTTTTTCCTACTTTGAGTCAATCATCCATTCATTTACAAACAGCCAGGAAACTCAAAGGTCAGGAAGGGCAGCAATGAAAGAACGAGATGCGATCAAGGATGGAGGACGCAACTACCCTCAGCCCTACTGTGATCTTCATGTGGGAAAGGGAAAGCTGGACAAGGAAGAAAGCGGACATGGGGTGGGGGTGGGGAATGAGCTCAGGTGAAAGGTGGTGCTGCTGGAGGAGAGTTTTATGGATGCCAAAGCCTGCCATCATCTCTGAAGGAAACCATGCCTTGTTTGTCTATAGAATCCTAAAAAAGTGTGTATGTGTATGTGCACGCATGCATGGGGGGGAGGGATTGGGTGGCCCCTTTGCAGCCCCCTCTTCCTCCCGACCCTGCAAGGAAGGCTAGGGCCAAAAGGAAGCCACTGGCCCAGGCCACTTGGCAAGTGGGCAGAGGCTGGGGCTCGGGTGCCCTGTGCCAAACTGAGCCTCCAAGCCCTCTTGGGTCACCCTCCGCTGCTGCTGGTGGTGTTGGGCCCCTGAGAGCCATCCAGCCCCATGAAGCCTCCCTGGGAGACGCAAGGAGAACGGCAAAAGGGTGTTGCATCTGCCTTGGAGAGACCACGGGCCTCAGGGGCAGCTTCCTGGGCAGCGGTTTGTGTGTGTGTGTGTGTGTGTGTGTGTGTGTGTGTGTGTGTGTGTGTGCGCGCGCGCGCGCACACATTTGTGGCTGACTGGGGGGATGGAATAAGTGCTGAAGCCATTGGTGTACTTCCCTAGGAAGAAGGCCGGGCATTGTGTGTGTGTGTCTGGCAGGAGGTCCCAGGAGGAGCCCCCCTTTTTATAATTTATTTATTTCCATCTAAAAAGGTGTATATTAACAATATTTATATTTGCATACTTCACAAGATAGGTTAATATATTCTAGCCATCTATATAACAATACCGAATTATATCTCCTCTTCTGCTATCCTATTTCTTATATGTAACCATTCATAGAAAGCATTCCAGGATTCAAAAAATTTACAGTCTTTCTCTTTTAGTCTGTAGGTTAGGGTGGGTGGGGGCTACAGCCTGCTTGCCCGTGGGGAAAACAGCAGGCCAGGCAACCTTTGCATTGATGCCATAGGTCACCAAAGTCACAGGCACAGAGGGCCCAAAGAGGACCCCCCCCTCCTTCCCTCCTATTGGCCAAGGACTCCTATGGGGGATAAGACCTGCCCCTGCCCCCTCCCACTGGTCATAAGGGCTGGGCTGCCTGGCCTGAAACCTCAAATCACCCTGGAAAGGGGGCAGGGGCAGCACTCACCTCTCTTGCAGCCCAACTGTTGCTGGGCATGGGCTGCCCCCCCTCCACCCTCCAGCAGCAGAGGTAACTTTCCAGAGGGGAGGGGGAAGGGACTGTGATTGCTGGAGATGGAGGGGGAAGCAGCCCTTCTCTGGGCGTGGGTGGGTGGGTGCTGCCCCAAAGGCCTTCCTGAGCCCAGGGCTGGGCCTTGCACTGTGGGGGTGGGAAGAGCGGCGGCCCCACCTCTTGGGGGGGGGGTAGGAAGAGTCCAGGACAGGACCAGTTAAAGGCATGTAGCAGCCAGAAGGGTGTGTGCACGCAGCTCCCACCCCCATGCTCCCCTGATACCCTGGAGAGTGAACCAGGAAGGAAAGTAGGGGGAGAGGTGAGGAGGGGGTTGGGAGTCTCTGCACAAAGCCGGCCTGGAGGGGTGCTGGGGGGGGCAAGGGGGGGAGGGCAAGAGCAGAGCTACATCCTGAATGGGCAAAACACATGGTATGTGTAAAAGTGGGGGTGCTCATAGTAACCTCTCTGCCTCTCTGTGCGCATGCACGTGTACACGCACACGCGCGCGCGCGCGCGCGCACACACACACACACACACACACACACACATGCATGCACAGAGATAGAGAGACAGGAGAGCCTGGGTGAACTTGTCTTTGGTGACTCAGACAGCTGGAGGCTGACAGTGTGCCTTCCTGCAGCCCTTGGACCAGGGTCGCTTTGGGGACAAAGTCCCTGATGAGAAGTCAGTACTTTGCTTTGTTTGCATAGATGCATGGGGGGGGGGTGCTGAGGGCATTGGGACCCCATGCCCACCTCACCCACCTTTGGTGCCAATAACAGACCTCTGGCCCAGACCGAGCTGGTCACCACTTCCAGGATCGGCCCCTCCTGGCTGGCCTCCAGAATGAAAAAACAGAGGCACCCCCACCGTGGAAGAAAGGGTTTAGCCCCCCCCTCCGGATCTTTTTTATGTCACCCTAGTGTTATAACTGAGGTGAAGGGGGTAGAAATCCACCCCAGTGCAAGGAAAGTGAAGGCCGAGGTGGTGGTGGTGGGGGGGAGAGAGAAGTGTGGGACCCATAGGGATCAATCCCTGCCACTGGAACTGAATTTGGCAAGGGGGGGGGATCCAGGTAAAGGGAGGAAATTATCAACCCCTTGCCACACAGAGGATGATGGAGAGGCCTGGCCGGGGGTGGGGTGGGGGGAGTGGATGGCTTTTGACAGCCACATTCTGGCCCAGCTGGCGGAGGGAGGGCTGCCCGGCCCTTCTGGCGTTTCAGGACCTGCCCTTTGCACGGTGAAGCTGAAGCACCGTCAGCAGCATTTCAAAAGCTGTGGGGAGACAGCCGAGGCTAGGAGGAGGAGGAGGAGGAAGAGGAGGAGGAGGAAGAGGAGGAGGAGGAAGAGGAAGAGGAGGAGGAGGAGGTGGAGGTGGTGGAGGAGGAGAGCCTCTCTTTTGGCATGGCCCAAGTGGCTGCCCCTTCCGAGTCAGCGCTTCCAGGCTGCGCACAGGCAGGCTTTGGGTTGGGTTGGGCCCTTTTTGTTGAAGGAGCCAAAGTGCCAGGGGAGAGCAGGCAGGCAGGACCCCCCAACACACTGGAACCCATGGAAGCTCCCCTGCCTCCTCAGGATGGAGTGGGGTGGCCTGAGCACAGAAGCCAACTGGTGGGGCAGCGAGCTGGGGCTCCACCAGCGGGCAGGCGGGCGGGTGGGCGAGCAAGGGTGAAGGAGATGGCCATGCCCAAGGGGTCTTGTGGTCTCCTTCATGCCAGTGGCACACTTGGAGCTGCACCCATCTGGTGTGGCGGGTGGGAGGATAAGGCCCTAGGAAAGAGTGTGGTGGACCTTGCCCTGAGTTCTTAGCAGCAGAAGATAAGGAGGGAAAGCTCCAGAAAGCACCTTGGCTTTCTGCAGGGTGTGGGTGGGAGCAGCAGCAGCAGCAGCACCCGGCCGCCTCCCCCCCCCCCAGCCTTTCACTGGGGAGGACAGAGAGAAGTGGGGTGCCCCCTGCCTTTCTCCTGATTGTCCAGGCATCTGCTTTCTGGACTTGGCAGGTGGTTGAGGGGGCCAAGGGTGACTGGGGGGGGCGGCAGCAGGAGGGGGGGCTAGGCTCTGGGTGTCTGCCCAGGGATGGGAGGCTGAAGGCTCTCTTGTGCTTTCACCCGCTTGTCATCTGCCCCCCCCCCCACGGTCCCTATCCTGGCCTTTCGGTTGAGGAGTCTGTGGGGGAGGGGAGGCTGGGGGCGCAGAGGCTTCGTGCCATGGGGTTGGGGTTGGGAGCATTCGCTGCCCTTGGGTTGGGGTGGGATCTGCTCCCCCCCTCCAGTGGGCCACCTCTGCCCAGGGCATGCAGCAGCTCCACACTGCTCTCTCCTGGTTGGGAGGGCGGCTGCTGCGTGGCCTGGCCTGCCGTGGCACTTAAGGTGTCTTGCCTGTTCTTTTCCAGACTGCTCGCTTTCCCCCTTCTTGCTGGACTCCGTTTCAAGCTGGTCGCAGGGGTGTTGGTGCCTCCACCCCCCCTCCTCCTCGGAAGGATGCTGGCCCTGCGGAAACACCTGGAGGCCCTGAGTGTCTTCCAGTGGGTGCTGACCTTCCTCTTCTTCGGTATGTGGGGGGCCTTCTTCCAGTGGAGTGGGACCCCCCTTCCCCTGGTGAGGGCTGTGACTCTGCTTGTGGCCCTTGGGTCACTTGGTCCTCTTCAAAGCGCCCCCCACCCCCCCACCCCCCCACCCGGCATCCTGTCTCTTGCCTGACCCTTCCCCCACAGGCCTTTTCTTCACGGTTCTCCTCACCTACCTGCTCTTCACCTCCTGCTGGTTCATTCCTGTCCTCTACGGCCTGTGGTGGATCGCTGACTGGGACACTCCTGAGCGAGGTGAGTGCCAGGCTGCCCCGGGGTGGGGTGGGGATGGGGGCACAGAAGAGGCCACATTTCAGGTGGGCAGAGGTGGGGGTGGGAGAGGATGGGCCCCCAGGGCCCCTCTGCTGCCATCTTCCAGCAGCCCTTGGGGCCCACAGCATCCCACCACTTTGGGGGTGGGGGCAGTGCTGCTGATCGAGGTTCCCCTAACTTTTCCCTACTTGCCCAAAGACAAAGGGACTGCCCCCCACCCAGACCAAACTGGCAGCAGAGTGAAATACCACCAGTCAGGCCTGTCTGTTTCCAGAGCTGCTTCTTGCCCCTCTTGCCCCCCCATGGGATCCTAAAGAGATGGGATGGAGGGGAGAGGGGGGCAAGCAGCAAAGGGGGAGGCCCCCCATGACTCCAACCCCCTCCCCAGCATCTCTGCTCCCTTCCTACTGGGGGAGGGAGCCTCTCCAGGGAGAGGAGGGGGCCCAGCGGAAGGCCCGGCTTGCCTTTAGTTGGCTCTTCCAAGATCTTCCGCCTGGCCTGGCCCGGCCCCCGAGAGAAAACAGCAAAACTTTGCCCAGAATCTCCCCTGAACTTCTTCACAGCCATATAGCTAGCCATTTTGTGCCCAGGGCCAGGGGCATCGCCTCTTCCCAATCTGCCTTTTGGGACATGGGTGGAAGCCCCCCTCTCCAGAAAAACAAGAATGTGGCCTCTCCCCAGAAGAAAGATCATGAGAGTGCTTCTTGAGAAAGGAAAGCCAGTGAGGCCAGGCAGTATCCCTAGTAGATTTTCCCCAATTTCAACCTGGCACTCTAAAATTTCCCTTAAAATGTCTTATTCCGATAGATATGTCAGGGCCTCCACCTCTCAGGCTGCTCCTCTGGTGTCCTTTGTCACTTAACAGGTGGCCGACGAAGTGGCTGGATGAGACGCTGGAGCATCTGGCATCTCCACCGGGACTACTTTCCCATCAAGGTAAGGGGTGGGAGGATGCTGGCAGGAAGTGGTAGGATGCTGCGCTCACACTCTGGAACTACCTCCCACTAGAGGCCAGGACTGTCTCATCTCTGTTGCCCTTCTGGAAACAGACAAGCTTTCCCTGAATGAGGGACTGCCGTGTGCATTTTATATGAATCTATGGGTTCACATAGACTTTGTGCCTATAACTACTTATAACCTTGTAGCTTGAATGTAATGTTGTCTATTAATGCTGTAAAAGATGTCCCTCTATTCCTTGTTCTCAAAGACTTGAACATGTCTCAATTGTACTGGACTGTATATTATCCCTCATTACTGTAAGCTGCCTTGAGTCCTTTTTCAAGGAGAAAGGCGGGGTAAAAATACTCTTAAAATAAAATAAATAAAATAAAATAGGGAGGGGGCCAGGAGAAGCACCCTCCTGTTTCTACAGGAAGGCCCCCACCTTTGGGCCACGGCTGAGGCTCCTCCGCTGAAAGAGGTCCTGCTCAGAGAAACCAGGGAAGCCCACCGTCCTCTCTTGGACCTCAAAGAGCAACCGGGTGTGTGGCCGTACTTTTTTATAGCTGAGAAATGTTCCCCAAAGAGGCGCAACTCATGAGGGAAGGACTCCAGGGGAACCAGCACCGGATTTATTAGGTAGCGCTTTGTTTCCTATGGAAGACCATCTAAGGTCAGAGAGGCTCCACTCACACACAAATGCCTTCTCCAGGCATACTCGCCTATAGGACACAGGGGATTGGGGCCACTCTCTGAGTTGATCAGGCTTTGAAACAGCGCCACTCTCCAGCCAATGCAGTCCTGGCTGCATCAGAGGACATGACAGGTGCGGGCCCGGGGTGGCGGGGTGGGGTGGGGTGGGGGCACATGTGTGCAAAGTGCTCCAGAGGCCATGGCCCGTCAGTCACAGAGGGAGGGAGGGGCTGCTGCTTTGCTTATGCCTTCTCTGGGCCGGACTTGACCCATTTTTGCAGCTGGTGAAGACGGCTGAGCTGCCCCCGACCAAGAACTATGTGCTGGGCTCCCACCCCCACGGCATCATCTGTGCAGGGGCCTTCTCCGCCTTCTGCACGGAGGCCACCGGCTTCTCCCGGACGTTTCCAGGGCTGAAACCCAGTCTGGCCCTGCTGGCAGGCCTTTTCCACCTGCCAGTCTATCGGGAGTATATGATGAGCTCAGGTAGGCCTCATTCCCGGTTTGCTTGGTAAGCCTTCATTGGGGAGGGGGCTGCAGGGGAGAGAAGGGGCTCGTGAGTGCCAGGGCGCCCCCAGCCTTGCCAAAGAAGGACTTTGGGGACCTGGCAGGAGACACTCAGGTCACAGTGGAGTTAGCAACTTCCAAGCTTCTCAACTGGTTGACCTTCCCCTGCCCACCTCTTACTGTGTGTAGAGGTGGAAGCTACAGAACAGTACCCCCCCACACACACCACCATCGCCCATCACTGAGTTCAGAACCTACCTCTAGTCCAGCCTAGAGTCCAGCACCAGACACACACACACACACACACACACACACCGTGGTTTTTGCCTGCACACTCTGGACAGAGGACTGGACAGTGTGTGTGTGTGGGGGAGAGAGCTATGTAGGCAAGGTTGAGCACTGCAGACCCCCACCCCCGACCTAGGGATGTGTTTTTCTTCTTTCTTTTCCAGGGATGATCCCAGTCAGCAAGCGAGCCCTGGACTTTATGCTCCAGGGGGGGCCTGGCAATGCTGTGGTCATCGTGGTGGGCGGAGCCTCTGAATCCTTAGATTGCACCCCTGGGGAGCAGCGTGTCCATCTTCGGGGAAGACGAGGCTTCGTCCTATTGGCGCTGCAGCATGGGTAGGGGGGACGGCAGGGATTCCAGGGAAGGGCAGCCATGGGGGGGGCGGGAGGGGAGTCAAGGAGGCACACTTTCTTGTGTGTTCTGGTAGAACACAAACCAGTGTGGCAAATGGCTTTGCACAGAAGCGCCACTGCAGGCAGGGTCGTCCCCGCCCCCCCATGCTGCTACCTTTCCACCAGCAGGGGGGGATGTTGCATCTGCAGTCCCGACTTGTTGCTTCCCTTCAGGACTGGACCACCCTGCCTGGCTCACCCTCAGAAGGCCTGGCTTCCAGTGCAGGTGGAATGGGTGGGGAGTTCTTGTTTAACCCACCCACCCACTCTCCCTCCTTCCCTCCCTCCCTCCCTCCCTCCCTCCAGGGCCGACCTGGTGCCTGTTTACTCCTTTGGGGAGAATAGCATCTTCTGGCAGGTGCGCTTCCCGGAAGGCAGCTGGGCCCGTCGGGTGCAGCTCCGCTTCAAGCAACTGACGGGTTTTGCCCCCTGCCTTTTTGGTGGCCGAGACCTCTTCTGCAGCCGCTTCTGGGGGATCCTGCCCCTGGCAGTGCCCCTCACTGTCGTCGGTAAGGAGGACCCCTCCCCTCCCTCCCCGCTCCTGCATCTATTCCCTTCCCCAAGGAGAAAACCCACAGGCTGGGTGCAGAGGCTAGGGTGGAAGGGTGGGGATGCCTTATGGCCTGCCCCCAACCCCACCAAGGGGGGGGGGGGTTAATCCTGCAGCTACCGCCAAACAAAGCGGGTGTGCCGCGGCCTTTCTCCTCGGCCTGCAGTGGGCACTTATTAGAGGCCATTGGCTTTACAAAAGCCCTCCCCTCCCTCATCCTCCGCCGTTTTCCGTCTCGCCGCCGCTCTCTCAGTCTCCCTTTCGCCTGCTTTCTTCCGTCGCTTTCAGTGGGGAAGCCGATCCCGGTGCCGCGCCGCCCGAGCCCCACGGAAGAGGAGGTGGAGCACTTCCACCGGCTGTATGTCCGGGCCCTGGGGGAGCTGTTCGACGCCCACAAGGCCAGCTGCGGCCTCTCCCCCTCGGAGCAGCTGGTCGTCGCCTAGCCCGCCCCCGGCCGTCACCCCCCACCCCGACCCACCCCCCAGCAATAATAATAATAAAAAGGAACCTGGTGCCTTTTCCGCGTCTTCCGTGGAGCGTTCTGTGCCTTCGGGCCGGGCTGGAGGTGGGGGGCACCGGCGGCACGAGGCTTCTTGCCGATGGGAGCCGCCGACAGGGGCGCCCTCGGCAATCGCACGGAGGGGGCGGGCATGTCGGGCAGGGAAGGGCGCCCACCCTTGGGCTCCTCCCGCTGGGGGGGGCGCACGGGGGGGGGCGAACACGGGGGCCTGTCCCGGTTGGGGGGTGGGGGTTGGTGGCTGTGCGGAGGTGGCCCGTCCCGTCTGGGCTCGAGGAGGATGGCGGGGAGGGGGGGAAAATCCCTCGGGCCAAGAGGCGAGAGGGGTCGTCGCGGTGACAAGCCGCGAGGGGCTGGAGGGGATTAAGGCTGGCCAAAGAGCCTCGGGTGCCAAAGGGCAGACCTGGAGGGGAGCGGGTGAGGATTCACAGGCCCCTTGAGCACCCCTCCCCCGTCCCACGAGTCCTGTGGGCCATCCTAACACGGGCTGGGCTTCCTCCGGCATCTTCCCTTGGAGGCGGCATTTACTTGGGGTCGGGTACCATGCCCTCCGCTTCCCCTGCATCCTTCCCGGAGAAGCCCCCACCCCACCCCGCTTCCAGGCATAGCCTCTCGCAGTGCGTGAGGGGGGGTCTGGGATCATATGAAATCAGGGAGTTCCGTCAAGTTCCGCCTTTTACTTTCTTCCCGTGAGGGGTTAGTTCGGTGCGGGATGCAGGAAGGCTCGTGAAGCCGGGCCGCCGCCTGCTTGCTTCGGTGCAGCTGCCCGCGGCGGCCATCTCCTGCTCTCAGCAAAATGCGATCTTGACAGCGTGCGCCTGTGTGTTCAAAATAGGGGAGGGGGGAACTAGCTCTATAAAACGGAGCACCTTCCCCACACCGTGGCAGAGGCACCGCTGGGATTCGAACCCAGGATCTCCTGTTTACTAGACAGGCGCTTTAACCAACTAAGCCACGGCGCCGCGCGGTGGTTCTTTTTCTGCCGGCCGCAGCTCTTCTTCAGGGCGCCAGGCGGCTTCCGGCGCGCGGCAAGACCCGGCCTGGATTTCAGGTTCGGGAAGGGAGGGCAGCGTCCCGATCCCTAGGAGGTGGGGGGGGGCGGTGGGGGGGGGACTCCAAGGCGGGACGAAGAAGAAGGGGGAGATGAGCATCCCGGGGCGCCTCCGCTTCGCCACCGCCTGACGTGAGCTTGGCCCGAGAAGAAACTCTTTCCACCAAGGACTCCTTCGAGCAAGGAGAGGGGATGGCTGGGCGCTGCTGCTGCCCCGAGTAGCCTGCAGTCAATATTGGGAGGCCAGGAAACGGGGGACCTTGCAGAGTCCCCCCCCGCCCCCTTGTTCTCGTGTGTGTGTGGGGGGGTGGGGGTGTAAGACGGTTAATCGGCTCGACCTCCCCTCCTCCTTTGGCAGCGGGCCTGCCTGGAGAACTAATTGGCACCTCCCCCCCCCCCGTGCCACGGAGTTTATTTCCACGCCGGTGCCTCGTTTTAACGAGGGGGTGCTTTGGGGCCAACTGAGGGGCAGGGAGGCGAAGGGCAGGCATCCCAGCCCCCCCCCCCCGGCCGCAGGGACAGGCCACACGTGAGGATGGTGGCTCAATGGAGCGTTTGTCCGCGGCGGGGCATCCGGGGGTTCTCCTCCTGCCAAGGAATGCGAGCGCGGCCTCCCGAAAGGGCCACCCAGGTGGCGGAGGAGGAGGAGGAGGAGGCGACCTCCTGTGGCCCCCCCATCCCCCCCGCGGCCCGCCCGCCAAGGGCCCCCTTTTCCCGGCGCCGGGAACGGGCGGGTGGGGCGGGAGGCCCCAAGAGCCCAGCCAGGCCGTCGGCATCGAGGGCGACAGGCAGGACCCCCCCCCCCCGAGCGCCCTCGTTCCTTCCCGCGGAGGGGCGCTGAAGTCGAAGCCCCCTTCACACACCATGGGGGGAAAAGAGCGCCCGGGCCGGAGACACGGAAGGGGGTGGGGGCAAGCTCGGGGCAAAACAGACCACCCTCGAGTTGGGGGGGGGGCTTCGCGTGACCTCGACGTGATTCGAACACGCAGCCTTCTGATCTGGAGTCAGACGCGCTACCGTTGCGCCACGAGGTCGCCGCTCTCTTGGCTCCCGCCGGCGCCCCTTGGCTCTCGCTCCCGTTTCCCTTCTGGAGGAGCTCAACCGGGGCGCCCCTTCCCGCCTTTCCAGGGCACCAGCTGGCAAAGCTGGGACGTGGGCGCAGGGGGGGGGCTTTGCCCGTTGCGCCCGGGAGTGGGGGGGCGGCGGTGGCGGGTGGGGGAAGTACCGGAAAGGGCTGGAAGGTGGGGAAAGGAACGGAGTCGCAGGCAAGCGCCGGCCGGGACGGCGGGAAGCACGGGGGAAGAGCGGGGGGGGGGAAGAGAAGGGACGAGTCCCCCCAGGAGGGCTCTTGCACCCGTGCCCCCTCTTTCTCGCTTGGGGTGGGGGGGCGCCCCAGGTGAGCCGCCTTTGCCGCCGCCGCCCCCCCTCCCGCTGCGGCTCCTCCGTTGGTGGTGGTTCGGTTCCCCCCTCCCCCAGTCGCCTCCAGGTTCAGGCGACCTTGTAATAATGGAACGAGGGACCTGGAGGATACCCACTCTCTCCCTCCCCCCCCCCAGCCCCGCTCCGCATTTTCCAGGCGCCTCGTGGTTCTTCCAACAGTTGAGGGCCTGAAAGGAGCCCCAAGAAGAGGCTGCGTTTCAAAGAGCGGAGCGGGAGGGCTGGAAATGTTTGGCTCGGGTTCCGGTCACCAGAGACGCATCCGCTTCGAATGCCCCCCCCCCCCCGCCGAGGGACGAACCCGTGTCGACACAAAAAGCGGCGGTGCCTTTTGTGGGAGAGAGGGCTGCGGGGCGGGCGATGCGAGCGGCCCTGAGGCCTTGCCTCCAAGCCATCTTGTATTTGGTCTCCCTCTTTTCCTTCTCCCTCCAGTTTTCCTCAGCATTATTGTCTTTTCCTGTGCATCTGGCGGCTTTCTTATGATGTTCCCAAGGACAGTCCAGGCTTTTGTCCAGAACGCTTCATATGCAGCAGCCCTCCTGGTCTCAGTTTTCTCAGTCTTCTGGGTATTAACACAAAGAAGCTTCGTTGATTGGCCAAAAGTTGGTTTTCACATCACAGACTGAGCAATGGCTCCTTCCAGCTGGAAAAAAAACCCATACTGTTGTCTCAAAGGAGTCCCCCTTCCTACCTTTAGGAACTGTGGCCTCAGCTGGGGGTTGTTTTGATCATCAATTTTATCAAAAATAAGGAAATGATAGGCTCTCTGCGTGGCGATGATAAACAGTTAATAATAGGAGACAAGGAAAAGGCAGAACTACTCAACACCTTTGCCTCTGTTTTCTCCAAAAAGGGAGAAAGAGATCTGCTGGGTCAAAGAGTAGATGAGGTAGGATGGGAATTGCAAGAATAGGTAGAGAGGTAGTACAGGAAAACCTGAAAACATTAAATGAATTTAAGTCTCCTGGGCCAGATGAATTCCACCCAAGCATATTAAAACAACTGGCAGAAGTAATTTCAGAACTATTGGCAATAATCTTTGAGAAGTCCTGGAGAACAAGTGAAATCCCCATAGATTGGAGGAGGGCTAATGTCCCCATCTTCAAAAAAAGGGGAAAAGAGGACCCAAATAATTACCACCCAGTCAGCTTGACTTCAATTTCTGGAAAGATCCTAGAGCAGATTATTAAGCAAACTGTGATTATTTAACAAGCAATACTGTCGGGAACTCAACACAGATTTCTTAAAAACAAGTCATGCCATACTAATTTGATCTCTTTCTTTGATAGAGTTACAGGCCTGGTGGATGAGGGGTACACTGTAGATACTGCTTATCTGGACTTCAGTAAGGTCCTCAATAAGGTTCCTCATGGTATTATTGCTAGGAAGTTAGTAGAAAGTGGGATAGATAGTGCTACTGTTAGGTGGATTTGTATTTGGTTGACTGATTGCACCCAAAGGGTGATCATAAATGGCCTATATTCAGCTTGGAGAGATGTGACCAGTAAGGTGCCCCAGGGTTCTGTTCTGGTCCAGTGCTGTTCAATATCTTTATTAATGACTTGGAGGAAGGAATAGAGTATAAGCTGATCAAATTTGCAGCCTGAGGCCAACCCAACAGCCAGAGCCGGAGCCTTCTCAGGAGGCACCATGATGGGGTTGGGGTTGGGTGGGGGAAAGAAGAGGGGGATGGTAAGCATCAGGTCAGAGAAGGGCTGCCTCATCTTAGGGCAGTACAACAGGTCCGGGGGGGGGGGCTTCCTTAAACAATGGAGGGCTTTTCCTGGGCTCTGTGGCTTTTGAAAAGTCCTCCATGTTTGGCCCAGGGCCAAATGGGAAGATGGTGTCAAAAGGGCCAAGCCACGTGCATGCAGTGACAGAGCAGTGTCCTCTCCCCAGACCATCCGGGGGGGGGGAGTGACAATACTGGAGGTTGCTTAGCTTTTACAGCAAACATTGGGGGTGGACGGGGAGGGAGGGAGTTGAGGGAATAAGCCCGAGCAGTGGAGGATAGGAGAGAGAGAAAGAGAGAGAGAGAGTAACATGTGAAGAGAGAAGGCAGGGATAGGGAGGTCCCTGTCCCAAAGTTGTATTGGCAGAAACGTGCCAGTGGGAGAGAGGAAGATCCATGTTCAGCTGTGGAATGGTCTGGGGCGGCTTTCTGGGACGGGTCTTAGAGGCATTATGTCGAGTCCAGCCACACAGAATACAAATGAAAATAATGTAGCATAAGAGCAGCCAGGCAAGCAACCAGAAATCAAACCCAAAATTCACAAAATAGATTTAATACTGCCAGGAAATCCACCTTTAGAAAGGGTGCCTCAGCCATGTTAAAATGACGACCAGGAGGGGGAGGGAATTGACGGGTTGCACTCACTGATAAACAGTCTTCCTATTCTTGTATTCTGTAAAAAGGTATCATTCCTTTGTGTAACAAGGGAAATCCTTTGCGCACACCCCTGGACTCGCCCAGGCCACTCCCTTACACCAGAGTAAACAGTCTCCTTTCCTTTGTCCCTCTCTAAGCCCATCACCAGATGGGACAGTCCTTGTTCTTACTGTGTGTTTGGCAATGGAGTCTATCTATCTAAGAACAATGTATCCCCATAATGTCAATAGTGTGAGTCACCTGTTGATCCTTTCTGTACATTGTACCCTTTGTCTTGCACTTAATATTTTTCCGAGTTCGACTTCACCAGGTTTTCCTGTCTTTTCTTTGTATTTCCATGGCCCCTCCCATGGTACAGAATTATTATGAAAACTTTGTTCCCTTGCCCATTGGGGCAGACTCCAAGCCCTTGCTGTTAGAGGTAAAGTTTTATTCTCTCTTGCCAGTGGTCATTTCAGGTTTTAACCCTGACTTGGAAGATCTGGAGGTTAGCTCCAGACCCAACAATTGTTTCACACTGGGTACAATCCTTCCTGGAGGGCCAAACTCCAAGGAGGTCGCTGCTGCTTAGACCAGAGTCCCCTGCCAGTGATGGACTAGATGAGGGATAAGAAACTGGAACTTCATCCAGACAAGATACAAGTGATCCTGGTTAGTCAACAGACAAGTCAAGGCATAGGGATTCAGCCTCCTCCCCCCCCCTGAAAAGTTAGGTCTGTAGCTTGGGGGGTGCTCTTGGACTCAACCCTGAGCTTGGATACACAGATTTCAGAGATGGCCAGGAATGCCTTTGCACAGTTAAAGGTGGTGCACCAGCTGCAGTCATTCCTTCTGATGTCCAGTCTGACCACGACTGACACATGCTTTAGTTACCTTCCATTTGGATTACTGCAACACATTCTACATGGGGCTGTCTTTGATGAGTGTTCGGAAAACTTCAGCTGGTATCCTAAGGCTCCTATCCCTCCATATGAATCAACTTACCCTTTAAAATCTGCTAAGGAGGCCCTTCTCTCTCCCACCACCTTCGCAAGCTCACTTGGCAAGGAGGACATGAGAGAGGGCCTTCTCAGCAGCTGCTCCCAGACTTTGAGATCTGCCGCTGGGAGAAACCAGACAGCCTGCCTCGCTCTTGCCCTTCCATCAAAGGCCAAGAGTCTCTTCTTCAGCAGTCCTTGAAGCAGTAGGTGGTCATCTAAGAGGTTCTTTGTTTACCAAATCTGGAGATTTTTAATTGGCTTTATCTTTGGTTTTTAGTCTTAATACTGTATACAGTATATTAAATTGTTTTGAATATAATATATTTTTAATATGATACTCATATACAGTACTCGTATTTTTAAACTGTTTGTTTTATAGATTGTGTTGTTGTGAACTGCCCTTGGTACCCTATGGGGAGAAAGGTAGCAAATAAACACATAAAAATGTAAAAAAACAAAAAAAAATTAAAGGCAGTCTTCCCTTTAAGTATAGTGAGTGTGGACAGATTAGGTTCCTGTTGCCATCCGCTTTGGACCTTCCTACTGGCCATTGGCAGGTGACCACTGGGGGCGAGATAAAGCCTTTGTTTTGGCCTGGAGGACATGAACACACACACACACACACACACACACACGCACACCTCAGTCCATCGGCTCCATATTTCCCTGATCTTGGCAATGCGAAAGCTCCTCTGCAGTGGGGGCCTCTTTTGATGGGCAGCGGCCGGCCTGAGGGTGGGGGTCTGCACCGGGCAGGCGAGGTCGCTTTGAGGGCCTCTCGCTCTCGCCTCCCTCGCCCTCCCCCTACCCCCCGCCCGCTGTCCTTGTCCCCAACTGTCCTTTGCTCCCGCCTGATCCCCATCGCTGAGGCGGCGGCGGCGGGATGGGAGGGGGGAGGTAGCGACGGGAAGATGGAGCTCACCGCCCACGTGACGGACCCCCCCACCCCACCCTGGACCAGCAAGCGAGGGCGCGGCCTATGGGGGGGTGCGCGGTGGGCGGGGCTTTTCGCCATCCTACAAGAGCATGAGAGGCGGCGGTGTCTCTGCGTTCAGCCTCGGCGAGAAGGACCCGGCGCGCAGCAGCAGCCGCTTCGGCCAAGGGGGCTCTCTCTGCCCGCCGCCCCGCTCGTCGCCCGCCCGCCCGCCCTTCCGCGCAGCAGGTACCGGAGAGAGCCGCGCAGCAGAGCGCGGAGCCCCGAAAGAGGCAGCGCACTGGGGTTGGGGCCGCGGAAGCGCTCGAGGGAGTGGGTTGGGGGGCGCATGGAAAGGAGGGGCTCCCGAGGCTGCTGCGGGGGTGGGCGGCTGTTGCATCTTCTCCCCGCAGAGCGGGGGGGGGGGCTCCTGCCAGCAGCGCCCTTTCTCCAGTCGGCGGCCCCGGGGGTGGGGGTGGTGCGGTCGGGGTTGCTAACCTGAGGTCGCCGCTGCAACCCACCTGGAGTAAAGCGGGTGCCCTCCCTCCTTCTCCCACAGCATATCTCCCCCGCACCGGAAAGAGACAAAAGGAGGGAGGGTCGCATCTGGCCCTCCCTGAAGTGTCGCCCTGCCTGGACCCTGGGAGGGGGGGGCGCTGGGGAAAACCTTGTTCACCCCCCGTTTCCCCTTCTTGGTTTTCCAGTGAACATAAGGCCCATATTAACGCCCCCTCCTCACTCAGTCCCTCCCAGGCCTGCCGCTGCCCTTGGCTTTTGGCCTTTGGGGAAGGCCCCAAATAGGCTCCGTTCTTCTAGGGATGCTCTTTCGGGGTTGGGCCTCCCCACAGATCCTCGATCCGTATCGGCTTCTCATTTTAACCCCTCTCCCAACCCCCTTTTTCCTCGGTGCAGGAACTGGTGTTAGTTTGCCTTCTCTTCAGACTTTCTATTTATAGGGTGGGCATGTGACGGTGCGGGGAGGGGGTCACAGTGCGGCGGGTGGGTAGAGGAAAGGAGGCGGAGGGAGGAAAGGAAGATGCAGGAGACACCCCCCCTCCTCCCAAACCGGATTTCCCAGTGCGATGCGCCGACCAGTTCTTGCGCCCTGGCTGGCGGCGCCTCTTGTGTGCAGAGCGCGTTGGGCTCTGGGGAGCGCCGGGGGGGGGGGGGCTGCCTGGCGTTGGGCAGGGCGGAAAGATGGCTGGGTCGGCCTCGTATTTCCCCCCCCCCCGCCCGCCCGCCAGTTAATTTCCGTTCGAGCTTTGCAGGTCCTGATTAAGGCAGATCGATGGGCTTTGGTTGTGGGCCATTATCACTGAGAGGGAGCGTGTGGAGGGTGGGAGGGAAGGATGTTGGGGGCAAAAGGCAGAGGTCACGCCAAGGGCACTGAGTGGTGGTGGCTGAGCTGGCCTGCCACCCCTGGACTTGCAGCCTCAGGCAGGGGAATGTGAAGCCTGCTCTTCTTGAACAAAAACCTCCTTGCGACCCCCCCCAGCCCCACCAGTGGACCTGGAAGCGGAGGCAGACTCAGTGCCTGAGGTGGATGAGGTGGGGGCCGCCACAGGGGACAAAGGACTTTGTGCAAGGGAGGGAGTGCACTTGGAAGATTTCCCAGGTGAGGTGGTATAATTGGGGCATGGGGGGGGCAGGGGTGGAGGAGGCATTTGCCCTGGACGATTCTCTTGGACTGGTTATTGGTTGCTGAGTCCAGCCTCTCCTCCGCTTCTGTGCCCTCCCTCCCAACCTGGGCCTCACCCTGGTGCTGGTGGAGCTCTCTGGCTGTGGAGCTTGGCAACCCAGTGTCCTGAGAGGTCTGGGGGTGTCCACTGCTATTGCCGGGGGGGGCAAATCCAGGGAATGCCATGGGGCTACAGAAAAGGTGCAGGAGTCCCTTTAGCCAATTTGCCTACCTACCCCCCTCCACATAAGGGAAGGGGTCTGCTCCCCCTCCAGTCCAAGAAGGATGTTGCTGCTCCCCCCCACCCACCCGGTACATGTGGGGAAGGCCATTTCTGAACAGCTCTCTTGCTTCCCCTGCCATCCGGTCAGCCTCACCTTTAGGAGCAGGTGCCGCCCTCGAGACAGAGGAAGGTGCTCCCGGCCAGGCTGGGCTCCACTCGGAGCACTTCCTTGCTCAGGCTGGCGGAGGCTGTTCTAGGTCTTCGGCCAAAAGAGGTGCTCGCTTGGCACCGGCTGCTCCAAATCTATGTTCAGCTCAGAGCCTCTGGGGCAGGGTGCACCTCTGTAAGGGAAGCTGGTGTTCCCCACTGATCTGTGGGCCCTGCCCCCTCAGGACATAGCTGGATGTCCTTCTAAGCAACCATCCTTGACTGGGCATCATGTCTGGTGGAGCGAAGGAGCTGTTTTGGTGTCCCCTGCAAATCTCTTCTGCCTGCCAGTCAGTCATGGTGCTCGCCTCTCTCGCAGATAGGAGTGTGCTGCCCTGCCCCCCCCCCATTCTTGTGTAGACCCCACGGTTGGATCCTGGCCAACTTGGGAGATGCAAGTGAGCTGCCAGGAAAGAAGGACCTCAAAAGACGCCTGGCCCTTGCCAAGACAGACAGGCGTGTTTTCCAAAAAAAGATAGACCCCTGAGCACCTCCTGAGGTTGTCTGTGCCGCCCCGAGGCAGCTCTCAGGGACCGAGGCAGCTCTCAGGGACCGAGGCAGCTCTCAGGGACCGCCGCCCTGACCTTTCATCCCTTGTAGTCTGTTGGTGGGCAAAGTCAGGAGAAGGCGTTTTCCATACATTCAGAAACTGGCCTTGCCCTCGACGAGCACGCTTAACCAGCCTAGCACTGGAGATGAGAGGGGGAGGGGAGCAACCCAAGCTAATTCGTGTGGTAGATCTTTCAGTCAGTGCCCCCCTCCCCCACACCCTTTCATCTGCATCATGGGTTTCTGGAGCACACAAGAGGCTTGGTTGCTGTAAAGTTACCCATGGGTTTTAGGTTCCAGAGGCCCATGGCTTCCTTGCTTCGCCTCCTGGGTGAAGATACCTCAGGTTCCATTGCACGGAATATTGATAGTCAGTGGAAGAAGAAACGTGATGCCTCCAGCTCAGGTGGGGCCCCTACCTGGACCAAGGACTCCTCCTGGGGCTGAGAGGATCATGGATGTGCATTTGCCTCATTCCACACCATCATCCTGGCCTCTCTTGAGGCAGCCTTAGGGAGTGGCCCGCTGCATGAGACTCCTGCTTCTTCTTTTGCTTTCTAGCTGGTTCTGGCCCACAAGCCCACAAATGAATTCCTTTTCCCAGGTGAAAGCAATGAAAAAAACGGCCCACAGTGGGTCAGGGCACCCGTGTGGAAGAGGTGCAGGGTGATGATGATGCAGATATGACGTTAGTCTCTCCTAGGATGTGAGGAGCTAGCAGGGTGGGAAAACGTGCCTCTGCACACACAGACACGTGCCAGATAAACATGTTCTGTTTGGTGTGGAGGTGGGGGTGGGGGGGAGGCAAGAGAGCTAATGTCATTTCCACTGCCTCCCCTCCCAGCCACCCCCAGTGGACTACATGTCGTCTCCCTTAATTGTCCCAATTTTGTCTCCAAAGGACCTGTGCCTGGATCCCTGGGTGAGGCAAGAGGGAGCCTGAGCCCCACAGGTGCACCTGCCGTGACCTCCACCCCACCAGCGACAACATCCCTGGGAGCTGCTCAACCTGTAAAGCTCAACCTGTAAAGCCATGGTTTTCTCTCTCTCTCTCTCTCCTTCTCTCTCTCCTACTCTCTCTCTCTCTCTTTCTCTGAGTGTCTGTCTGTCTGTCTGTCTCTCCCTCCCTCCCCCTATCTCCTACTCTGTGTGTGTGTGTGTGTGTGTGTGTGTGTGTGTGTCGTGATGGGTATCTGTTGAATGCCTGTAGCTGGTGTGGGAGTTGCTGGTTTTGGAGCCTTCACCTGCTGCCCCTCAGGGAACGTGGGCTTGGGAATCCGATTTGGGAGCATGGGCAGAAGGACATGGAGGGGGTGACCCAGCTGGGGCCAAGTTTGGATGCTGGGAAGGATCAGACCTCCCCCCCCCCGGAAATATCAAAGAGAGCTCCCTTCTTTGGGACATTAACTCTTTGTGAGGGATATTTTGGGGTGCAAGAGCTACAGCCCCGGGAGGAGCTCTAGGGTTCCAGCCCATTAGGATCTCCCTTTAACCCCCTGGGAGCCTCGTGGGATATGGACCTTTGGGGGCATGTTCCTATGTTCAGGAGGGCAGATGGTCTCTTAGCATGGATGTGGGGAGGGGGGGTTCCTCCTGGTATGTCCGTGTTGCTGAACAATGCGGGGTGGTGGTGGTGGGGAAGGGCCTCCGGGGGTCTCTGCCCTTTCATTTTTCTCATGCACATCCCAGATGGATGGGATCAAAACAGTGGTTCAGTGGACAGGCGTGTTCTGCATCACAACCTCCCACGCCTCTCCAGAGCCCAAACAGCCCACCACTCCTGTCACGACTGCCACCCTGTCTTAACCAAGTTGTGGAGGGACAGGTGTGGTGAGGCAGCATCCGTGGGGCTGCCAAGGCAAGCAGCTGTCCTGGCATCAGGACCCCCTGCGGGTAGGGGGCCCTGAGGTAGCCTGCCAGGGAATCCCCCCCCCCAATTCCTCCTTGGGGAGGCCAGAGGAGTCCACGTTCAGCTTTGGCCTGATCTTCTCCCTTTACTCTCATGTGAATGTAGAGCATGGGTCAGGACACCCCCATGGGTGGCCAATGTGGTTCCTTGCCCATTTCGCCCCACCCACGAAGGTCAGAGAGATGAGCGGTTTGTTGCCTTTCTGAGGAAAGGAGTAGATGGGGGTGGGGGTGGGGAGGGCTAGGCCATTCAGGGGAGGGGCTTTCATCCTGGGTTTCCTTGCTGTGCAAGTCCTTTTGTGCAGATCTGGAAAACAGCCTGATCCCCGGAAAAGCCTCCAGATGGGATGCAGCCACCCCGTTTTCAGGGCAGGCATGTTCCACACTAGTCATGCTCTGTTTTGCACTTATTTGGAGCACCTGGTCCCCCCTTGGTCCCTTGATGCCTCAAGAAGCACAATGTTTTCCCTCAAACACAGTTCTAGCAATGCAGCAGGGAGGAGTTTGTTTTGACACGCAGTTCTGCCTTTACAGGCAACAAAACACAGCGGTCTTCAAAAGACAGGCTTTGTTTATGAGCTTGCTTAAACTTCATGCAGCATTTGTTTCTTGGTCCCGTCCCTTGCAGTTCTTTCCTCTGCTCAAAGCTGCTGAGAGGGCCCGTGTGGCCTCTGGGGCTCGAGGGCCTCCAGTTCGCTGCTGATCTGGACGGATTGTTCTCCTTGCCATCCAGTTACCAAGGAGTTGGACGCAAGAGCTGTCCTCCAGCCAAGGGCCATTCAGGGTGCCAGTCAACCGATGCCACCTTGGGTACTTTCGAAGAGAAGAGCAGGATGGAAACACAGTATTTTAGATAGACAGACAGACAGCACAGCACAGCACAGCACAGCACAGCAGCCTCCCCTCTTCCTGATCCGGGCCATGGGATACTTTCGGTGTGTGTGTGTGTGTGTGTGTGTGTGTGTGTGTGTGTGTGCGCGCGCGTGTGCGTGTACAACTGTGCCGGATTCTAGGTGGGGCTGCTTTCGAATAGCTGCCAAAAGCGTGAGCTGCTGCCATTGCTGTAGCTTCAATTGTTGACTGGGAGCAACGACAGGGAGTGCGCACTCTCCCTTGTTGGTACCTCTGAGCTTCATGGAGGACCCTCCTGTTTCCAGGCAGAAATGCAAAGGGCTAGTTAGGGCTAGTTAGGGCCCTGCAAGGACTGGGTCCAGGCTCCCCAGGGGCCGTCTTCTCTCCCAGAAAACTGGCCATGCCTTTGAGATCTTCAGGGGCAGCTCTTCTGCTGGTCTGACTACACTTGCAAGGAGGCAGGGCAGAGCCTTCTCGCCAGCTGCTCCCTGGCTGTGCAACTATCTTCTGAGGGAGGCCACTCCTGCCCCCGCTTTTGTAACTGTTAGGCTGGAATGTTTTTGGTCAAGCAGGCTTTCGGTATCAAAGTTGAGCTGTTGAAAGTGGTTCTGATAAGCTGGGTGCATTTCTCTCCTGCTGTGTTTTTGGACTTGCTTTTTTGTTGTATTTATTTGAATGTGACTATTAGCTGCCTTGAGGAACACTGTGTATTAGAAAGGTGGGACAAAACAATAATAGATTCTGCTTTCCTAACCATCCAAAGTTGCTAACAAAGAGGGAAGCACATATTAAGCAATTAGCATTGACTGGCTATTAACATCCCTTTTGCAAACTGCCTCTGCTCACAACCTAAGTTTGATCAGGCAGCTGGCTCAAGGTTGAGTCAGGTTTTCATCCTGAGGTTGGTAAACTGAGTACCTGCTCACTGCCTGGGTTGGGTGTATATAGAAATCACATGAATAAATATATCAAAATGTTAGAATTGCGTGAAAACAACAGATATACTGTGAGATCAGCAACAGGCAATGTGCTCAAATAAGTCTCACCTTCCCCCTGCCCCCCCCATGGTCCCTGTATGCAAAGAGTACTTTTGCAAATCCTCACAAGACCAAGAGCATTGGGGTGGGGGCAGGGAAGGAAGGAAGGAAGGAAGGAAACCAACACTCAGCAGAGTAGAGGAGTGGTTCAGCCACAAAAACAAGACTTGCCTGTCCCATCTCCTTTCCCCCACCAGGTCTCAAGGGGGGGGGCGTGTGGGCCTGGGCTGTAGGCAGACTTCGGTCACCACCCCAGGTAGGAGAGTGCAGGAGGACCTTTTGAACAGCACACCAGCCCTTGGTTTCTGAAGGCCTCAGGAACCCGGTGGGGGGGCTTCGCTCCATGGCACCCCCACCCCTGGTGTTTTCATGGCAGTTTGTCTCCCTGCAGCCCCTCTGTGTCCTGTGTAGCCATGAAGCTGGAACACCCCGTGGCCGCCGACTGGCAGCTGGAGTTCACGGTTGCTACGGAGAAGGAGTTTGAGGAGATCCTGGCCATGTCCACGGGCATCTATGGAGGGCTCGACTACCTCCCGAGCCGCTACCATTCTTGGATCAATGAGCCCAACCGCACCGTTGTGCTGGCCAAGAAGAGCGGAGCTGTGGTGAGGAGGCGGTGGCGGCGGCTGGGGGTGGTGGGGTGGCTCCCTCTGACCCCGCCCTGAGCCTTGCCTCGGGGCCTTTGGTCTAGACAGGAGCAGGAGCATGGGAAGGGGTTTCTGGAGAGGCCCTTCATCCCTCAGGAGGCCAGGTGGGGGCTGACTTGATGGAGACCACGATGTTGCTCTGGGTGGTGATGGAGGGCAAGAAAGCCACCCCTTCCCAACTCCCCTTGGGGGGGGGGGAGCCTCACTCGGCCTGGGTCAAGAGGGAGAGGTCTGGGCTGCCTGGCGCCCCAGTGGGAGAAGGCCTTTATGGAGAGAAGTCCATGGAAAGGGCCTCAGGATGCCCCTTTCTCTTGCTTCTTGTCCCGAAGTTCCTGCACAAGGAAAGCATGACTGAAGGGAGTCCTGGTGGGGTGTTTTGGCTGCGCCTCTAAGACGGCAGAGTGAAAAGCCCTGGTGGTGTTGGTGGTCTTCCAGCCCTGGGGGTCCACTGACACTCCAAGGTGTTTCCCAAGCAGGAGGTGCAGATCTCTGGGTCATCAGAGGGCAGCATAGTAGCCACAGAGGCTTAAAGGGGAAGGCCATGCTGTAGCATTTGTGGCCTTGGAAGGCACTTGGCTGGACATCAGGCACTGGCTGCTGGCTTGGGCCGGAGAGCTCTTGAAAGCAAGGACAAGGGGAGCTCTTTCTGTCTTCTTCAGGGGGATGTGGAGCGGGTGAGCGCAACGCATGGCTCACGCCCTCAGAGCCCTTCACAACTTTGGCCCCAACAGTTACAGCTGTGCCGATGGTTGCAGGCACCCACTGCTTGCTTGGCAGGGAAGCTGGGAAGGCAGCCCGTGTGGGACACAGGTGGAGTCGTAGGCACCCGAATGGTGCACCAAGACACAAGCAGGAGGGCATGCCAGGGAACTTTCCAAGTCTCTACAGGGGCACAAAAGAAAACCCTGAGAGAGCCCATGGTTCCTTGTGGAACCGCAAGCCCTCCGTCCATGCCTGGATGTGGGATTGCCGCGCCTTAGCCCCAGCCTCCGCCACTCCAGGCCAAAGACCAGTTGGAGTGGATGCAACCACGTGGAGGATTCTGGAGACCCCAAACCTGGGGCTGTGGGTCCAAGTAGGGTGTGTTTGTCAAGGCCCTACACTTGAAACCAGGTGTGTGTTTGTGTGTGTGTGGGGGGGCTATAGACATCTCCAGCCCCGAACCCTGGGCAATCCTTGGTGCTCGCCCATGCAGTGATTCCACAGTTTAAAGTGCACTCTCTTCTTCCTTAAGGTGTCCAAAGTTGCTGGCCTTGGATGCCACAAGGGCAAGTGGAAGTGGGAGCGACTGGATGGGGGGGTGGAGGATGGGCCCTCGTTGCTCCATAGTGGCACCCCTTCAGCTTTATGAAAGAATCTCTCAGTTGCCCTCTCCCTCCCCTCTTTGGTGCGCCTGGGGAGGGAGGGTAGGGGCAGAGAAGAGGGAATGTTTCTGGGTGCCTTCTTTCCATCCTGTCTTTACATTCTGTTCTTCTCTTTGCTGTGACCTGGGGATGGGGGCCAGTGGGGAGGGGAGCTGGAGATGGTCGAGTCTGTCACAAACTCCCGTGTAATGCTGGCACTGGAACTGCCGGTGGGTTCGGGTCCTCGGCACAGTGTCATCCTTCTTTGGCCCAAGCAACTGTGAAGAGGGTTGCCAAGTTGAGGAGGAAGGCTGCATAGCAAGCGGGCACTTCCACGCACAACCAAACTCTGCACAGTTAGTATGAAGTGAGAGCCCTGGCGTTTGCTCACGAAACCCAGAGGCTGGCCTGCAGAGCATGACGGGCTTTCCCCGTGTGAGCAAGAGGGCAGTTGCCATTTGTGGGATGGTGGGGGACAGGATAACCAGAGATGTTTCCACCTGCTGTTTGGATCAGGCAAAAGTCCTGCAGGCAGGCAGGCAGGCAGGAAGGAGCAGATGATTAAAGAAAGAAAGGAGCTGATGATGGAAGGAAGGAAGGCTTTCTCTCCCCCTGCAGGTTCCTGCCAGGAACAGGACCCCCACCAGCACATAAGAACATAAGAAGAGCCCTGCTGGATCAGGCCAAAGGCCCATCTAGTCCAGCTTCCTGTATCTCACAGTGGCCCCACCAAATGTGTCCTGGAGCACACGAGACTCGATCTCTGTCTCCTGATACCACTCCCCACTGCATCTGACCTTTGAAGGACCCTGGTTTTAAGCCTGGAGATTACAGGAAGCCTTGGGCCACTCCCTCCCACAATGGCTTCCTTGGGGTGGGCAAAAAGAGGGGGCAGGAAATGGTGGGCTCCCTGCAGCCTCTTCCCTCTTTCAGGGAGGGAGTGCCAGGGCTTAGGGCACCCAGCCTGGCCACCTCCAGTTCTGGTGCAGTATTGGGCTCCTCTGTTGGGCACCTCGTGGCCCTCTTGTTTCCAGGTCCACTCTGGCTGCTCCTCCTCCTCCTCCTCCTCCTCCTCTAACCCTCCCTCCATCTCTTTCCCTCCCCATCTCTCTCTCTCTCCCTCCCTCCCTCCCTCCCCCTCTCTCTATCTTTCTCTCTTGTTTCTTTTTTGAAAGAAAGCAATGGATAAAAACCCAATGATTTTCGCTGGATTTTATTCACGTAGGTGTGTGTGGGATCAGGCCCCCGTCCAGGAAGGTGGCGGGCTGGCTCCCTCGGAGGAGGAGGACCGTGACGGGGCTGCGGCAGCGATCCTAAATCCTTACAGTTCGGCCTCGGGACTCCTGTTGCCCAAATAAATGCCTCCCTCTTTGTGTGTCTCTGCTCTTGAGACCCCGTAGCATAAAGGGCCCCGTCCTAATGGTACTAGTATGATGCTTACTCTGTGATCTTGCTACTGTCTCGCTGCTGCCTGTCTTCTCTCTTTGTCATTGCTTAATCGTTTGCCAAGACGTTTGAAATGCGTTTCCTGCTCCTGCCTCTTTGCCTCCCCCACCTTGCCTCCTCCCCACCCACTCCCCCTGCCTCACCTGCTTTGTTGAATTAACACCACCGGTTTTTTTTTCCAATTGCAGATTTATTCAAGATGGGGGGTGACCCAGCCCAGCATCCTAAATGTTAACTCTCTTTGCTGTCTCCCCTCCCCTCCCCTATACCCCCCCCCGGCCAATCGGCCTCCCAGATTGGACTCCAGTCTGTCTACATCATAGATGCTGGCCATACGGCCCTGGTGGAGGGGCTGCGGGTGGCCCCCTGGGAGCGCGGGAAGGGCGTGGCTGGGGTGTTGCAGCGCTTCTGTGCGGAGATGGTGAAGGAGAAGTACCCAGACGTCAAGGTCTCGCGCCTGACCCGGGACGACAGGCTGGGGCCCAGGGACTTCAAGAAGTACCGGGTCATCGCCAAGCAGGTAAGCGCCGGCCCCACCAGGGGTCCAGGGTGGGGGGGGCAGGGGATGGCAGACTTTCCTGATCCCAAGGAACAGCTGTGCTTTGGCAGGCTTCCCAGCAGGCAGGTGACCCTCACAGCGTGCAAGTTGGCTTCATTGCCCGGGTGTCCCCTGTCCCATTGGGGTCAAGCTGGCTCCAGGGCTGGCTGGGGAGGAGGAGGGCTGCTGGTGTGTCTCCTGCATACTTGCAGTTGAGGAGATGCTGGGGGCCTAGCCGAAGCACCCGGGCTCCGTGCCTGCTGCAGGATAAGGCCCCTTCAGGGAATCGAAACCGCTGAGGCTCTGTTTCACTCTGGTGGGTGCCCTGTTTCCCCTGATCCTCTTTGGACTCATCATCCCACCCACCCACCCACCCCAGGCACCCTCTGGTCAGTGGGGGCTGGAGAAGGGGCTTAGGCAAAGCACAGAGCCACAGTGGTGGTGGTGGGGAGTCTGGGGAGAAGACTCGAGGATGGAGCAGGCCAGCTGTGAAAGCTGCTGCAGTGGGAGGGGGTGGGAGCAAAAAGAAGGGGCCCTTTGGTGCAGGGCGGGAGGCCCTGTGGCTTTCCCTGCCTCAGACTGACCCTGGCCTACCAGCTCCCTCCCTGTTCTCCTGCCTCTTGGCTTGCTGCTGCCTGCAGGTTGTTTGCCCACCACCTGCCATAGCTTCCTGCAGCAGCATCACCCCTGCTGCCCATCTTTCTCCCCCTTCCCCCACCTCAGCCCCTGTGAGGATGATTGGCTTCCTTCCTGTGGGGCACCTTGGTAGGGCAGGAGGGAAGGATGATGGGATTGAAGAGGCTCCTTGACTTTCACTCAAAGGAAGGCCACTCTGTGTGTCCTCAGGGGAAGTCTTGTTTTCACGTCCCATCTTCTCAGACAGTGGCCTAGACTTGAAAGGATGGCTAGATCTCTAGTTGCCCAACAGAAAAAGAATGAGGAGGGACCACAGCGTGCATATGCACACGCACACACACACGCGCGCGCGCGCACGCACACGCACACACACACACACACACACACAGAGGAAGTGAAAACAAGGGGCAGAGGAGTCCCCAACAGAGGAGGATCCTCTCCTGGCCCTGCAAGACACCGGTCACGGGGGTGGGGTGGGGGGAGTGGGGGATCTGTGTTCTCTCCCCCCCCCCGCCAGGGGATCTGTGATTGGCGTTTCTAAGGGTGTTTATACATGACCCCTAAGCTCCGCTACAAATGGCTCCCAGCTCCGGAGCTTAAAAATGTTTCCCCACCAGCTCCGGAGCTAACAGAAAATTAAGTGCAACCCCGCCCACCTAAGCGCGACCCAGCGCACCTTTCAAGTACCTGCTCTGGGAGAGTGAAAAATTTTGATGCGGAGAGTGCCGGGCTCTCCTCGCTTCTTTTTGTTGTTGGTTTTTTTTTTGCCTCCTGCCCCTTTAAGAGGAACCTGGAAGTGAGGGGGGGTCGGAGCAACTTCCACTGGCACTCCGGACGTAAGAGTGCATTCTTTTCTCCCTTTTTTCTCCCTCCCCTCACGCAGACAGAACAAGGAAGTGCGGAGGGGGTGGGAACGCAGGGAGAGCGAAAACCCTCAAGATCTCTGGTCCGAATTTAAGGGACCAGCGGATCTTAGGGGTCATGTAAAAAGGCCCTAAGACAGCTTTTGGCACATGCATTCCTGGTCCCCTTATGCTTTGTCAGGTGTTGCTTCCATTTTCCTAGTGGCACTTGCAGGTGTCAAGTGACAGAGGTTTGTCATGTTTTTACAATATTGAGTGCTTTGAAGAGCCTCAGTTTGATCTGAAGGTCACTTCAGGCTTCTTTGATTTGCCTTGAATCGGTTTAGAAACAAGACACATATCTTTGTTTTGCTTTGCTTTCCAAATAAATTCAGACCCCAAGGCACATCCTTAGCCTGTGCTCCGTCAACAAAGTTGTCCAGGGAAACTCTTCTTTGGAGGCACAGTGGGACTTCAAAAGTCTCTCTCTCTCTCTCTCTCTCTCACTCACTCACTCACACACAACACACACACACACACACAGAGAGAGCAGCAGCAGCAGCAGGTGTACCATCCTAGGCTACAGTCTTCTTCCCCAAGAGGGAGCGATGGCTTTTACTCCTCTCCATGGCAGTGCACAGCATGTATGCCCTGATAGAGGAGTAAGGGGGGGCATCCTCAGGAGCTGCCCCACAGTTCTATCCTCCCAGCTTCTCTGCAGGATGCCAGCAGAATGGTCGGGCCCCAAAGGGGGGCATAGCTGCTGTACCTAAGTTCGTGTCTACTTGCCTACCCCCCAACAGCACTTCTTTCTCAGGAAGGGAGA
Organism: Phrynocephalus versicolor; assembly: GCA_023846285.1. Taxonomy (NCBI): domain Eukaryota; kingdom Metazoa; phylum Chordata; class Lepidosauria; order Squamata; family Agamidae; genus Phrynocephalus; species Phrynocephalus versicolor. The sequence goes on along the minus strand of JAHTLZ010000164.1, from coordinate 217,137 downwards.
GCAAACTTGGTGGGCAGGGGAGTCATCCTTCAGGGCTCAGGCATGGCCTTAGGCGGCCTTGTGCAGCATGGCCCCTTGGGTGTGGGTGTGTGCGTGTGCGTGGCATGAGGACTGTATCTGCTGCTGACAAAAGAAACCTCTGTGGGACGAGGGAGGGGAAGTGGGGGGAGGCTGATGAGCAAAATGAGCAGCAGTGGCCTTGTTGAACAGAGGGATGTGACCCTCGTGGGCAGGGGCCACGGGGGCCACGCCAGGCACCTGATCCCCCCTCTTCCTCCACCCCCCCAGGGCATCCTTCTGGTGCGCTTCGGTGCCCAGGAGCTCCTCTCGCGGCTGGAGGCCACCGTGCAGGCGCTGGTGGAGAGGGGCTTCCGCCCCGAGGCCTCGGAGGTCCTCTCGGAGAGCGAGGTGCCGGCGGTGGTACTGCAGGAGAGCTTCCGGAGGGAGGTGCTGCCCAACCAGACCATCATCCAGGACTGGCAGCCCTTCAAAGCCATGGAGAGCAACCTGGGCCTGCTGGAGAAGAAGGCGCTCTGCTGGGTGGTGGACAAGAAGGAGCGCCCCACCGTGGCCACCCTCAGCACCCCGCCCTTCCCCATCCCCCTGGGCCAGGGCTGGGTCTACCTGAACATCGATGCCTTTGGCCGTGACCCCACCCACGTCAAGAGCCAGCTGCTCCAGCACCTCCGCCTGCAGGTGGCCCCCCTCCAGGGCCACGTCATGTGCCAGCTCTTCCTGGAGCCCTCCCTCTGGCTGGAGCTGGCCACCTTCTGCCAGGAGGGCCTGGGCCTGGAGCTGGCCAAAGGCTACACGGAGCAGTACCTGCTGGAGTCCGACATCTGACAGGCAGCAGGGAAGGGGTCCAGGTGGCTGGGGAGTGGCCGAGGGGCCACTGCCACCGGCCCTGCTGCAGCAACCATGACGGCCGTCTCACCCCCTCCCCATTCCAGCACCCTCATCTCCTGCAACACAGCACTTTCTGAGCCTTTGAACCTTTTATCCTGGAAATACTTGGTCTCCCTCATCCCCCCCCGACAGCCCTTGATGGAGTGCCCCCCCCAATTGCTAGGAGGAAAAGAGGGGGAATCTCCCGCTTGCCTCCTGCTTCTCCTCCCAGCCACCTTCTCCTGGAGCTGGCCGTTGGGTGGTGGAGCTGCAGGCAAGGCCCACACCTGGCATTGTGGGTTTGCTTTTAGCACTGGTTGCCCATGCTTTCCCTTGCAAGGAGGGGGGGTGCAGGAGGATGGATGGATGGCAGGCAGTCAGGCAGGGCTTGGCTGCAGCATTATGGGGCTGTGAAGCTCTTCTGCTGGTCCCGCCAGGTCCGGCTGAGCGAGCCTTCCCAATGCTTGCCTCTAGCCCGAGTCAGGCCTGGGCAAGGACCAATCCAGAACCTCGGATCCTTCCTGCCCCTAGACTGACTCTGTCCAGGCTCACCCGGTCGCTCCACAGGGGCCGGAGCCTTGCTCGTTTGAAAGGTGAGGGCTCCCTGCTCTGTTGGGCCTGCTCTGCAGTTTGGGGGCAGGGGGATTGACTTAGCATGCCACCAGGGCCAGGACCCCTTCCATCAACCCCCCAGCTCTGTCAGGAGGGTGCTGAGGGCGGGCGGCATGGTGACCACACAGGAAGGCCCCCCTCCCCCCCATTCACACCACCCCCTCCTTCCCCCCCCCAGCCCTGTCCTCCCCGTTCCCTCCCTGCCTGGCCCTTCGTAGCCACTGAAAGGGTGACCAATGTCCTCCCCCACCCCCAGCCAACCTCCTGGCACGGTAACAGTGGAGCGACCCTAGCAACATGGCTGACGTACAGGGTGGCTGCACCTGGCAACGGTTGACGTGGCGATGGCGCCTAGCAATGCTGCAACTGATGGAGGGGCATCAAGGGCAGGGCGACCTTCATTCTCTCTGAAGGGAACTCTGCTGCAGGCCTTGGCAGACCCTCTCCCTCTCCCCACCCCATCCAACTGCACTTTCCCTGCATTTCCTCTAGTGCCGCTTTCAGACTGACTAATGTGCAATATTAGAATCTTGTAAATGGAGATATATTTATAAATATATGGTGTGTAGAAGACTTTGGGCCCTCCGTACAATGCATCCAGCCACCCTAACCCATGCATATCCCCCACATCTCCTGGGGGGGGGGGCGCTGGTCATCCATTCCTGAAGCAAGCAGGCCTGGAGCATCTCAGTCCAGGGCTTGGGAGAAAGGAGTGAGGGTGGAGAGAGGCTTCAACAAGAGTAATTTCAAATTTCAACAAGGAATGCATAAAAAGCTAGAAATCCTCAATACCACAAAGAAGAAAATTGCAATTTTTCAGACACATAAGGTGTGATAAGAAATACCATCTTCTGCAGGTTATCCTTCAAAGAAAAATAGATGGGAAGCATGGCCCAGGGTGCAGAAGAACATTCTGGCTTAAGAACTTAAGCCAATGGTCCACACTGAGCACAGCTGCTCTGTTTAGAACAGCTTTAGATAGAAAGCAGTTCAAGCAACTGGATATGGCCCTTGAAGAAGAGAATGAGGAATAGGGGGTGAGGTGAGCAGGCTGAAAAAGACCCCCCCCCTTATTCCACACATTGCTCCTGTTTCCCTTCCTGAGTCTCAGGGCTGGCTTACCAGTCCTGGGAAAAGGCAGGCACCCTGGTTTCTCACTCCCCTCCTCCACAGCTGCCCAGAGGCACAGCCAGGGTTTTCAACCCCGGAGGAGAAAGTTTTTTGACCCCCAAGGAACAGGGAGGGGCTAAGGTGCCACGTGGAAGGCGGTAGAGGTGGCTGAGGAGCCTTTCGCCCTGGTCCTGGGAGGTCAGCCACAATACGCCTTCCCGTGGCTCGTGGCTGGGGAGCTGTTTGGCACCCAATTTGGTGCCCCCAAATGCTGCACCCAGGGACAGATGCCCCCCCCTTGCCTCCCCATAGGTACGGCACTGCAGCTGCCTTGCCTGGCCCATCACATGGCCAAAGCACCCACTGAGTTTGAGTGGAGGTGCTTTTGAGGAATGTCAAGCAAATTCCTTTCCTCCAGTTACTTGGTTGTTTTTAATGTAATTTCCCCCAGAATTCTTTGTGACCGCTTTAGCAAGGCATTCATGGGGGTGTGGGGGAAGGGAAGGTGCAGCGGTGAGAAGAGAGTGAGTTGCTCAGGTCTCTATTTTAAAGTATAAGAACAAGACAGAGGATTTCAAACATGAGAGGGAAAGGGGAATTGACCTTTCACATCCAAATGTGGGGGAAATTGTGTGTGCACACACATGTAATGTTATGTTCTGCATCCAGGCAGTGAGAAAACTCAAGGGTCACTAGAACTTTCCTTTCGCTGCCTGCTGTGGAAAAGAAGATTGCTGCAAAGCAGAAAAGCCAGCAGTCCCTGCTCCCAGAGTTGGAGCCCGTCAGGGAAGGGGCCACAGTGGCCTCAACAGCGGATGTGGGGAAAGACAGTCTTGGGTGGGAGGCCAGGCAGTGCGGCCTTGAGCCTGGTACTGGTGAGGTCCTAATACAGACAAACATGGTGGCAGATGAGCGGGCAAGAGTGCCTCTGGGCATGCACAGCACACTGCCTTCCCATGGACACCCTTGGGCTTACAGGGTGGGGCTGCCAGGCTTGGGCTATCTGGACATGCTCTAGAGTAAAAAAAACAAAGGCCTTGGCCATCCCCAGCACCCACCCGAAAGGGCCCTGCACCTCTGCCACTTGCCAGGGCAGTTCAGCCTTTCAGGGGCTGTTGGTGAGGGGCATCCCTCTTCTCTGCCGTGTTTTCCACACCGGCCCCCCTCCCTCCTCAGCCTCCCTGGGTCTTGTACAGCCAATCCCATTGAGGAAACACCCGCCAGAGCCCCACGGAACAGGAGGCAGGCGGGATCTGCCCACCAGTCTTAACGAAGGGAGACTCGCCAACAGGCCCCATCCTCAGTTAAGGGGGCAAAGAAGGATTGGTGGCTTCCAAAACCTTTTCTTTCCTTGTAGGGCTTCTCTAGGGCCAGCTTTGGGGTGTGACCACGCCCTCTCATTGATTGTTTCTAGCTTTCAAAAAACAACACTGGGCAGGCGTCCAAGTGCCACAGGATCAAGTGGAATAGAGACAGTAACTGGGGGGGGGGGATGGGGGTTCCTCCATTTCTGTTTAGGAAGGCTTGAGAGCTAGGGCGGTGTAGCGAGCAGAAGGATGGGCTCAGACTCTGCACGCTTGGGTTCAAATCCCTGCTGCACTCCTGGCACTCGCCAAGGGGGCTAGTGTTAGCAGCACCACTCTCCAAACATCTCGTATCACCTTTTAGGCCAGATGAGCAGGATATAAATCTAATAATAAAAATCAAATAACTCTGCCTTGAGATTCCTGGCAGGAATGCCGTGGGTTGGAGACAACTTGTGAATGCAGTGGGAAAGCCCTCGCCCTCTGCCCATCTTGCCCGCCCTGAGGCCAGAGGACGCTTGACCCTCGGCTGAACTGGCCTTCTCTCTGTGGAGTGGGGAAAGAGGCACCACTCCTCACTGGCACCACCCCTTGGGGGATTGTGCCTTGGAGCTGCCCAGGGGATGACCATGGCAGCGCTAGGAGATCTCCATGAAAGCTCAGGCAAAAATGGTTCTGATTTGGCTTCCTCTGTCCTGGGTTCTCCTGACTGCTGGCATTCCTAGTACTGCAAAAGCTCTGGGGGGGCATGGAAGGCACTGTGAGGTGTGGCTCATCATGGCACCTGCAAAGGGCCACGTTCATCAAGGGACAGCAGGCCCAGGTCCAGCATACAGCCAGTGGAGGCAGCTGCCTTGGGGGGGGGCACAGTGGAAGCATCTCAGCTGCCATCATGAACTCTCGGGCCAATGCCCCCTTTTGCTGGAAGGCAGAGCAGTGTGGGCTGTGCCAGCTGCCCTGGGTCCCATAAGGCAAACTTAACTTGGCCCTCCTGTGACTGAGTGCTGGGGGGGGGGACGGCTGTCCAACCCACATGGATGAAGAATGGAAGATGAGTCAGCTGTGCCACCTCCCCCCCCCAACCCCCACATATTTTATGGAGGGAGACAATCTAATCTTTTGGTCCAGGCAGCCAGCGACCTGGATCAAATTCTGACAGAGCATCAGGGGTGCCCTCATTGTCAAGGATTCCTGAGCTATGAGACTCGACCCACAAGCAGTGGTAGGTCGTCTTTGTGTGCCTACCACAGTTGGCACCAGCAGCCCTTTCCAGCACACATTGTGGCTTAGCTCATCCTTTGTATAATCAGCCTCTGGCGGTGGGGCCAAAGGGCCGGAGTCTGATTCCCGGCTGGGCCTCATTCCCTTCCAGCTCTGCCCTTCTAAAAATATGATCTTCCTCATCCACACAGGAAACCAACTTGGAAGGAATAAGAGACAAGCAAACGAAATCTGCCCGCTAGAGGTCACTCCAGCTCTCTTATTTATTTATTTATTTATTTATTTATTTATTTATTTATTTATTTA
>JAHTLZ010000164.1:187721-207608 GCA_023846285.1 Phrynocephalus versicolor | reverse complement strand
ACACACACACACACACACACACACACACACACACACACACACACACACACACACCAGTGCAATGGCATTCATTTCCCCGGTGCTCACTCCCCCCCCCCCGCGCCGCCTCAGGGCGAAAGGGAAAGTGGCAGGCGGCTGATAACAGTTTGAAACGCAGTTAATCTGCCTTTGTGATTCATCACTTCCTAAAGCCCCGGGAGAGCGAGCAGCGCAACTGGGAGGAGAGGTTCCGTACCTATTCTAATTAGCGAACTTTTCCCTCCCACCCCATCCATTACAGCGTAGGGCCCCCTCCCCCTCCCCTTTCTTCCCGCAACATCACATTCGTAGAGTAAAGTGGAACCCACGGAGTCATGCTAAAGAGCGCGTTTCTGTTACCACAGAATGGCTCTCACTGGTGACTACCACCGTGTTTAGAGTTGTGCTGCATATTTGAGGCCAGGGTTTCCTGAAGACCAAAGAAGAAGAGCCGTCTGGGGGAGAACCGAGGCCGGGGTCCTACGGCGCATCAGCCACCGCCTTGCGTCTGCCCGCAGGAGCCCAGGCGCCCGCGCCGCTGTCCGAGGTGCTGATCGAGCTCCGCTCCCGAGGGCTGGAGGGCGGAGGACGCCGCGTTTCCTCCAGTTAGGGCTAAAGGGGGAGATCTCGAGGGCAAGCGGGTCCTGTGAGGGTCTTCGCAGTCGCAAAACGAAGAAGGAGTATCCGGGGCTGAGCAGCCCCCCACTCCAAAATGCACACATAACCAGCGCCTCTGGATCACGAGTCTCCACAGACATCTCCGCTATCCCCAGCCCACCCCCACAAAGGAGAGAACGTGGTTCCGTCAGAAGGCGCGGGAACCAGCAGGCAGGGCAGGGCAGGGCAGGGCGGGCCCATGTTTTCCAGGAAGCTAGAGATGCCTCTGCAAATGATCGGAAATCTTCAGCCCCACTTCCGGACATATAAAGCAAATGGAACCCCAAGTGTGCCTTGTCCTGCCAAAAGGAGCGAGGCGTGAGAGGGTTGCTGGCACCCTCAGCCTGCCGTAGCCTGGCTCTGGCTCAGCTGTAGGGGGCAGGGGTGAGCCTCACACACCCCTGGCGGGCCTTCCTCCTTCCAATCCCCTTGGAGCAAGGTGGGAACGCTCACTTCTGATTTTGTGCACCCTGACTGCAGGACGGAAACGAAACACACCAACAGGGGAGGAGGACGTTTGGGGTGGACGGGAGGGGGCACACTTTCTCGGGATGCGTGAAGGGCTCACTGGTAGAAGGAGTCTGTTTAGTAGGAGACCCTGACCCAATATTCCACTTGAGGGGGAGGTGCTCCCCTGCACTTTTGGCAAGAACGGAGGGAGCCAGTTGAGGGTGGGCGAGCCCCTCCCGCAGCGCCCTTGCCACAGGGGCGCATTTTTAAAAAAACTTTTCGCACGTGCTGCGTCACTGCCGCCCACCAGCCTCACAGACAAGCGCACAGGGAGAGAGACGCAGGCACCGTTCGCGGGATGTTTCCTGATCTCTTCCTCCGCCGCTGCACCCTGGCTCGAAGGAGGGGAGAATAGGAGGGCCCGGGGGACATGCCAATCCTGACCTTCGGGGACACTGTGCGTGCACTTGGCTGAAACTTTTGCGGCCATTCCCCAACCCCCACCCCGCGTGCCGCTTTTTTTTCCCAGCCAGAGACGACCGTGTTTGCAGTCTCATTTCAGGCTTTCACCCGGAAGCGAGCGAGATTCTGCCCAGAAAGCCGCCCCCACCCAAGGCTGAGTTCCCCTGGAGCTCCAACGCCTCGGGCTGGGCGAAGGCAGGCACAGCGCCCCTTCAAAAGCAAAGACAACAACAACTAGGAGAATAAAGCAAAAAGGCTGTGGATGCAGAAATTCTCTTTGGCCCACATGGCTCCCAGCCACAGGTGAAGGGTCTGGTTTCAAATGACTTTTCCCCTTAGTGTCTACTACACAGCACCCGGTGGCAAGGAGTTCCGTGGGTCACATAAATGCCTGTATGATACCTTGTCTCCTTGAGGCTACCCCCCCACACCCTTACTTCCATTAGGTGGCCTTGTCATCTGGGAAGGGTGGCTGTCTGGACACAGACTGCTATTTGCGTGGTAAATATTGTTCAGTTCTTCTCTCCCCCACACACACCCCTCCCCAAATACTGGTCCAAAGCTTCTGAGGAGGAGCTGGGAGAAGCGGCAGGCTCTCCGACTCCAATTCTTCCCTCCGCCCGGCCCAGCGAGGAAGCGGTCAGTGGTTTCTGTGGCACTGCCTCGGCCTCCGACTCGCCCGTCGCCCCTCTTCGCTGTGGAGCTGGCAGGAGAGCGGCCTGGAGCCCCTCTCCCTCCCCGCCCTTCCCAGCCAGATGCTATCATCAGCCTCGCCTAATTAACCGAGAAGGCTGTCTCATCCTCCTGCCTGGCTCGCTGGTTGCCCGCTTGTGACTCACCGCCGCCCGCCTGGCCCAGGGAAAAGGCGCGCGCATTCAGCGGCAACCTTCTTCCGATTGAGAGAAAGCGCGCCCCCGCTGCCTCGCGGCCTCTTCCAGCACACATAGACTGGGGGAGGCCTGCCCATCCCATTTAGAGCTCTATTCGCCTGGAGAAACACGCGGGGGCAAGCGGGGGGGGGGGGCTACTGCTCTGCCTCGGGCCCCAGAACATGCCAGCAGCTGGCTACATTCCTGCCCAGCAATGCCGGCTGCTGCCCCCGAGGCCAACCCTGACCTTTGAGTCGTCGTCGTGGAAGGCTGGCCTTGCGACGAAGGTTCCAGTGGCCTGCTCTGGAAAGCTGCTGGCAAGGATTTGGGGTGGGGTGTGCATGGGGCAAATGGAGGCCACCCCTTCCCATGCAGTCCTGGCTTCATCCAGCCTTGGGGCTCCTCAGAGGTCACGGGTTTGATTCTGCCATGGTTACAACGGGATCTCAGGTCGTTCTTTCCCTACACTCTGGAACAAACTGCCCAGTGAGATTCGCCTTGCAGTCCCTGCCTGCCTTTAACAGAGGTGTAGCTCGGGTTTTCAGTGCCCCGGGACAAAGACAGTTTTGCACCCCCACCCCCACCCACCTTCTCAAAAGGAGGAACCCTGCCCTCCAGCTGCGCTCTTCTTTGCCAAGCAGCTCTTAGGAAGAGAAGGTGAGGGCTTCTCTCTGCTTCCTCAAGAGAGCCCTTTTCCAGCCTCTCTGGGGAGCAGGATCTAGGGGAAAACAGGAAGGAAGGCAACCGCACTTCTGGAGGGTGCAGAGGGGGGTGCTTCTTGCCCACAGTCTTCCCTCCAGTGGCCCCACATCAGCCAAAGAAAACTTTCAGAAGGGCTAGACACACCCTCCCCTCCTGGGGATAAGGGGCCCAGCCACCATCCCAGATTGCCCAGAAGGGTCTGGAGGGGGCGCAAGCCTTCAGCGTCAGTCTGGCACTCCTGTGAGGGCAAGTCGAGCAACGTGCAAGGAAGCCAGAGCATGCGTACAGGCCCAGCGCCAAAGTAAAAGGCAGATTTTTGTGGATCATCTTGATTTCATTTGATTTTTGTATGGGATCCTATCCAAATCACCATCAAATTATACATCCCATTAACATCAAAATACTACACATTAATAATCATGGATCTCCAGTGCATAGCTATGCAGGGGCACAAAAATGGATCCATGGAACAGATCCACCTTATTTCATATGATTTTTTTTACAATGGAGCATAATAAAACCACTCTCACATCATAGGCCCCAATCTCAGCCCACAGATTACATACCAGGAATCATGGATCTGATTTGAGCCAGATGATTTGAGTCTGTGTGTGAGACCAAGAAGACCTACTGCTGAGAGAGCAAAAGAGAAAGAAGTGAGCACTGGTAAGTTTCTGGGTTGGAGCAATTCAACTAGGGCTGCTTTATCTCTGCCTCTGCTAACTTTAACTGCTCATTTAAATACAAAGAGCCATTAGTCAGCCAAACAAAGGAAATAGCTAGGAAGCAGGGGGTGGTGCCAGACTAAGCCTTCCACTGAGCTTGGGGGTGGAGTTACACTAAGTGTATTCCCCTGAAGAAGAAGGTTAGCCTCAGCATTTGAGCCTGGTGTGTGAGACCAAGCAGAACTACTGCAAGATTTCATTTTAACATCAAAGGAAAAAATAGTATTAGATTATTATTTCTAGATTAGTAGCTAGTAAAACTGTAACTTTTTCAAGGCCCAGAATACTGCACTCATTAAAATGGAGTCTGAGGGAGCAGCTATACCTGTAACATTTGTGCCATGTTTGTCATCTTGACAAAGCGCACGGAGAACTACACTTGCTGCAAGTGCAAGCTGGTTGCACTATTAGAAGAGAAGGACCAGCAGCTAGAGGCCCACATATCAAACCAGCAACATATTAAGGAGCTTGAGCTGTTCTTGGACAGAGCGGAACAGACTATCCAGGTCAAAGAAGAGACAGGGCACACTTCTGAGGAAGAGGTCACTTCCCCAACTCAGGAGGTAGATGTGTGGAGGAATGTGACTCAAAGGAGTAGAAGGCCAAGGGATCGCTCAGAGAGTCTCATATTGCACAATCAATCTGAGGCTCTTTCCCTCATCACACCTCATGAGGCATGCACAGAGGAATAACTAGTTCCACCTGAGGATCTCTCTGTCATCACAATTGATGAGATACAGGATCAAGGGCATGTAGATGAACAGGCTGCAGGAGAGAAGCTCCTTGTACTAGGGGTTCTATAATTAGAAATACAGAGGGATGGATTTGTGAGCAGCATGATAACTGTATGGTCACTTGCCTGCCAGGTGCAAAGGTTGCAGACATCACGAGAAATCTAGATAGCTTGTTAGAGAGAACTGGGAAGGAGCCAGTGGTCATGGTACACGTTGGTACCAATGATGTCAGGAAGACTAAGCGGTCAGTCTTGGAAGCCAAATTCAGGTTGTTAGGAAGAAGATTGAAGCCCCAGACTTCCAAGGTAGCATTTTCAGAAGTGCTGCCTGTTCCTTGTGCAGGACCCACCAGGCAGGCAGAGCTCAGAAGCCTCAATGCGTGGATGAGGCGATGGTGTCGAGAGGAGGGCTTCACATTTGTCAGGAACTGGAGAACATTTTGGACAAGCCAATGGGTTGCACTTGAATCATGATGGGACCAGATTGCTGGCACTCAACATCAAAAAGGCTGCAGAGCAGCTTTTAAACTGATAACTGGGGGAAAGCTGACAGGAGCTGAGTGGCATCTGGTTCAGAACACCTCATCCCCATGGAATGAGGTTGGAGAAGGTAGAGAATCACATAGAGATGACATAGCAGGTATTAGCACTGGGAGAATAATGGAATGTGATAGTTTGTCTACTGAAAATAAAAGCTGTGGCGGGGGGAGAATAAAGCAGCAGCTGTTATTGGGGGATCCACTGTACAGGTGCTTCTACACCAATGCCTGAAGCCTCCGAACAAAGATGGGAGAACTTGAACATTTGGCAGCTAGGGATAACATTGATATAACAGCCATAACAGAAACCTGGTGGAATGTGGAGAACCAGTGGGATACAGCAATGCCAGGCTATAAACTCTATAGAAGGGATAGAGAGGGGCGGGTTGGAGGGGGAGTGGCCATCTATGTCAAAGAAGAGGTAAAATCCAGCAGAATGGAGATTGACAGAGGGTCTGACTCCACCATAGAATCACTGTGGGTTAAACTACCAGGTCCAAGGAGTGATGTGATAGTTGGGGTATGTTATCACCCACCAGATCAAAAACTTGAGGAGGACCTTGAAATGAGGAGAGAAATCATGGAGGTGGCTAGGAGAGATAGGATAGTAATCATGGGGGACTTCAACTATCCCCACATCGACTGGGCCAATGCGAGTTCAGGGCAAGAAAGAGAAACTGGGTTTCTCAACTTGCTGAATGACTGTGCCTTAGAGCAGCTTGTCATGGAGCCCACCCGAGAACAGGCAACTCTGGATCTAATACTGTGTGATACTCAGGACCTGGTCAGGGATGTGAATGTCACTCGGCCTCTGGGGAACAGTAACCATGCTGCAATCTCCTTTGCCATGCATGTTGGAGGAAGAGTGTCAAGCAAATCAGACATAAAAACCCTTGATTTCCAAAGGGCAAACTTCCCTCAGATGAGGAAACTAGTTAGAAAGAAATTGAAAGGGAAGGTTAAAAGAATCCAATCTCTTCAGAGTGCATGGAGCCCGTTTAAAACAACGGTAATAGAGGCCCAGCACAAGTGCATACCACTTTCCAAGAGGGGCGCCTGCATGGTTAACGAGTGGAGTTAGAGAGGCTCTAAAGCACAAGGAGAGGTCTTTCTGTAAATGGATATCCTCCCCAAATGAGGAAAATAAAAAGGAACACAAACTCTGGCAAAAGAAATGTAAGAAGATGATAAGAGAAGCAAAGAAAGATTTTGAGGAACACATGGCTACCAATATAAAGGGTAAAAATAAAAGCTTATTTAAATATGTTAGAAGTAGAAAACCTGCCAGAGAACCAGTTGGCCCTCTGGATGGTGAGGGAGGAAAGGGGTAGGTTAAGGAGGACTTGGAAATTGCAGAGAAACTAAATTAGTTCTTTGCATCTGTCTTCATGACATAAGACCTTGAGCAGATTCCGCTGCCTGAACAGCCCCTCTTGACTAAAGAATTAAATCAAATACAGGTTAAAAGAGAGGATGTTTTAGGACTAATTGATAAACTGAACATTAACAAGTCACCAGGCCCAGATGGCATCCACCCAAGGGTTATTAGGGAATTGAGAAATGAAATTGCAGATCTCTTAACGGTAATATGCAACTTGTCTCTTAAAACGGCCACAGTGCCACAGTGCCGGAGGACTGGAGGATAGCGGATGTCACACAAATTTTTAAAAAAGGAAGGAGGGGGGACCCGGGAAACTACAGGCCGGTTAGCCTTACATCTGTCCCAGGTAAGATGGTGGAAAGCCTCATCCAAGAGAAAATCTTAAAACACATAAAAGAACAAACCTTGCTGAGAGAAAATCAGCATGGCTTCTGTAAGGGTAAGTCTTGTCTGACAAATCTTTTAGAATTTTTTGAAAAGGTCAACAGGCATGTGGATTTGGGTGAACCGGTTGATATAGTCTATCTGGATTTTCAGAAGGCTTCTGGCACAGTCCCTCCAAAGGCTGCTGAGAAAATTGCACAGTCAGGGGATAAGAGGGCAGGTCCTCTTATGGATTGAGAACTGGTTGAGATCCAGGAAACAAAGAGTAGGTGTCAATGGGAAATTTTCACAATGGAGAGAGGTGAAAAGTGGTGTGCCCCAGGGCTCTGTCCTGGGACCGGTGCTTTTCAATCTGTTCATAAATGACCTGGAGACAGGGATAAACAGTGAGGTGGCCAAGTTTGCAGATGACACAAAACTTTTCCGTGTGGTAAAAACCAGAGAAGATTATGAAGAGCTCCAGAAGGATCTCTCCAAACTGGGGGAATGGGCTGCGAAATGGCAAATGTGATTTACTGTAGCCAAATGTAAAGTAATGTATATTGGGGCAAAAAATCAAAACTTTATCTATCAACTCATGGGATCTGAGTTATCCGTGACGGATCAGGAAAGAGATCTTGATGTGTTGGTGGACAGCTCCATGAAGGTGTCTCCCCAATGCGTGGCAGCGGTGAAGAAGGCCAATTCCATGCTAGGGATTATCAAAAAGGAGATTGAAAATAAAACAGCCAGCATTATAATGCCATTATACAAAACAATTGTAAGGCTGCACCTGGAGTATTGTGTACAGTTCTGGTCACCACATCTCAAGAAAGACATAGTGGAATTGGAAAAGGTGCAAAAGAGAGCAACTAACACGATGACTGGGCTGGGGCACCTCCCTTATGAAGAAAGGCTAAAACATTTGGGCCTCTTTAGTTTGGAAAACACATGCCTGAGGGGGAATATGATTGAGACATACAAAATAATGCAGGGCATGAGTAAAGTGGATAGAGGGAATCTCTTCTCCCTCTCACAAAATACCAGAACTAGGGGACATACACTCAAATTGTGGGCTGGGAGAGTAAGAACAGACAAAAGAAAATATGTTTTCACCCAGCGCGTTGTTAGTCTGTGGAACTCCCTGCCACAGGATGTGATGATGACACCTGGCCTGGATGCCTTCAAAAGGGTATTGGACAGATTCCTGGAGGAGAAGTACATCACAGGTGACAAACCATGATGGAGATGTGTCATCTCCAGGCTTAAAACTGGGGTACTTCAAGGGCCAGATGCAGGGGAGTCATATCAAGAGACAGATATCTAGTCTCGTGCACTCCCAGATGCATTTGGTGGGGCCACTGTGAGATACAGGAAGCTGGACTAGATGGGCCTTTCTTGGCCTGATCCAGCATAGGCTCTTCTTCTGTTCTTCTGTTTTATGTTCTTATGTTCTTATGGGTCCATCAGCACAAGGCTCCACATTTCATAAGGTAGACCACAGGTGGGACAGAACAACTCCCAGATGGATTTGCAGCTGGCTAAGCAATCACACCCAACGTATGACATCTGACATCTGAGAGATTAACTTTAAACATGCTATTAGATATATAGGCTTCTAAAAACATGACACCATCTTTTTCAACTGTTCCTTTACTTTTATAAAAGCACACTTTAAATCCCTTTTCTGCAAGAACAGAAGCACTGAGAAGACTACATTTCAGTTCTGGTACATATAGAACATCATTCACATTGTTTATGTAGGTAATGTTTCCTACTGTACATGGTAGAGAGCCAGATCCTGGTGCCTTGGGTCTTTGCTGCTTTTCCCAGTTGCTGCTTTGATTTCTCCATCAGCATTTGGTTGAAAGTTTTTTAAGAAATTTAGCTGGTTTGTGATATAATGGCTTGCCCCACTCACCAGAATTGATATATTTGCATGATCATTTAGATCAAGGGCAACTTTACAAAGTACACAAATGCATGGCTTGGAGGGGCTTTGCTTCTATGGCTTCCTGACCTGAAGATGTAGCCTGCTTTTGGTGCTCCTTTTGTCCGGAGTTAGGGGAACTGCCTTTGGCTGCAGACTCTGCAGGCATAACAATTTTTGGCTCTATGTCCAGCCTTGCCATAAGACCAGCAAGCATTGCGTGATTGGTCAGGAGGTGTGGCCCTGCTATGGCCTCTAGTTTGAACCATGTAACCCAGGCATGCCCAAAGTCAGGCTTGGGGGCAAAACGCAGCCAATTTTCAAATGTGGAGCTGCCCGCAGCCTCTCCTCCCTGCTGGCTCAGCCTGTCACACATCCCCGCCAGCTGGCCCCTCCCCATAACAGATGGAGAGGTCAGCTTGCAGCTTTACGGTTTGCCTGTCCTCCCTGCCTACGTCCACCCCCCTCACCCACCCACCTGCCCAGCCTACTGCCCCCTGATCCATTGCTACAGTATCCTCCCCACCTCCTTGCATGTCCTAGACACTTGTCCAAAGTCTGGCCCGGGGGCCCAATGTGGCTCAATGATTGGGCCCCACATATTTTCACCTCCCCAAATCTGGCCCTCCTTGCAAAAAGTTTGGACAGAGAGGGTCAGAGAAGGAGGAAGCTGCATTTTCCTTGCATTCCTCCCTGGCAGCTTTAATGCATGCATGAAAAGTCTATTTTTGAGCATTAATAACAGAGCAAAAAGCACTAAATTTCTCACAAAGCCATGAGAAAGAGTCTCATCTGTTCATCACTGAATGCAATGCCAGTGATATTCAGATTGTTCACTAGATCAAGAAACTGAGATATATGCCTTTCTGCATCCCTTTTATTATGCAGACGTAGCCTAACCAATCTCCTTAAAGGGGCAACTTGAGACTCCTGACTTGAAGCCCCATAAGCTTCTTCTAATTAACGGCTCGTTTCTGTAGCTGTTGCATAGTTTTGAATATAGTGCAATTGATTATCTTTTAAGCTTCAAGCAATAATGAACTGAGCTTTAACATCCTATTTTCCCCACATAGATTTAAGACCTGCATCAGCGGGCTTCTCATTTCTCACACAAGACTCAATATCCAGGGCTCTCAAAATTATTAAAAGTTAGTTCTCTGCATAATCAGAATTTGGAGGAGGGCAAAGAACGCAATCACTTGTTAAAATAACAAACCACAAAAATACTTCTATGTTGATCTTTCTTTTGTCAGCCTAAAGACTGGGCCCCATGACCTGTTGGCAAAACTTGGGAAAAGTCAGTTTGAACTTCCCTTTAATATGCAGCAGAATTGCGGCTTGGCCTACGTGAAAGTAATCAACTTTAGAAGTCCCCCATCTCTCTACCCTCTCTGCAAATCCTAGCCCTTTTAGAATAAATACACGAGAAGCCTCCTTTTGGTTTAAAAGAGTATAAAAGAGTTTACTTACCTATTTCTCTAGCAGGTTTTTTTTTCTAGCAAGGCACTAATACAGCTCAGGTAAAATGCAGGTTGAAATAATGAAAGAAAAGACAAAAGAATATCCCAAAAATAAAGTTCTGTGCCTTTCTGCCCACACAGTGAGGCAGAAAAGGCACACACAGCAGAGACTATATGCTCTCTGTGTGGTGGTCAAAAAGGTAATGGCTTCTAGTCAAAGGCTACATGTGGGAAGGAGGAAGTAGATGGCCGTCCTTTACATCTAATTGGTCCACATGCAAATAGACCAAGGATAGGAGGTAACATCCATTGTCCTTCCCTTGTGAGTTGAAATCAATGCGATAGAGGGTAGCCCTATGGAAGAGCAATCTCCAGAAGTATCAATAAAAACATACACACCACACGGCATTTAACCACCTTAAGTAATAACTCACACTGCTTTTAAATTAAAAAGAGAACAGATCTTTACTCACTGAAAACTTGCAAATTGGAGCCACAAGGTTGATTGAATCTGCAGTAAGATACACAGTTGACATTGGGTCCCCAGGAGATAGCAAGAATAATAGAATCATAGAATCATAGAGTTGGAAAGGAGACCTCAAGGGCCATCTAGTCCAATCCCCTGCCATGCAGGAACCCCCATCACAGTGCTCCTGACATATGGCCATCCAGCCTCTGCTTAAAAACCTCCAAAGAAGGAGATTCTACCACCCTTTGGGGCGGCATATTCCACTGCCGAACAGCTCTGTCATGAAGTTCTTCCGAAAGTTCAAATGGAATCTCTTTTCCTGTACAGTAGTTTGAAACCATTGCCCCGAGTCCTAGTCTCTGAAGCCATGGAAAACAAAACAGTCCCTTCTTCAATGTGACATCCTTTCAAATACTGTATTTAAACATGGCTATCATATCCCTTCTCAGCCTTTTTGTAAGGCTAAACACTCCCAGTTCCCTAAGCCTCTCCTCATAAAACATTTCTTCCAGACCTTCAACCATCCTGGTCGCCCTCCACTGGACCCGTTCAAGATTGTCAACATCCTTTTTAAATTGAGGTGCACAGAACTGGACACGGTGCCCCAGGTGGGGTCTGACAAGAGCAGAATAGAATGGTACTATCACTTCCCTTGAACTAGACACTATGCTTCTGTTGATGCAACCAAGAATCCCGTTGGCTTTCTTGGCTGCCAAATCACACTGCTGACTCATGTTCAATTTGTGGTCCACCAAGACTCCCAGATCCCTTTCACAGGTACTATTTTCCAGCCAGGTGTTTCCCATCCTATATCTGCGCAATTCATTCTTTTTACTAGATGCACCCCCCAACATTTCCCTCTGTTGAACTCAATTCTGTTAGCTTTGGCCCAGGGTGAAAACCCAAGAAATAATGGCTCAAAAGGGTGAAATAGTCAAAGACGACAGTAACTTATCTCCGACTACATGGCAGAGAGAGAGAGTGAGAGAGGGAAGACCATGGACATAAGGAAGGAGGTCAGTACAGCTTCCTCTCACTATCTTGCCCCCAAACCTTCTGGTATTTAAAACAGAGGCAATAAAGCAACTGAGGGTTAGAGGACGGGGTGATCTTTGGCTGTCAAGAAGGAGGGTGAGTTAACTGATCAAGGACAGCTGGGCATCAGCCTCAGAACCCAGAATGTTAGCAAGCAAGCACCGTCTTCCTATCTGGCAGTCATGCACTAATCATGCACTAACCAGACTCTGGAACTCCCTCCTGAGGCCAGGACTGCACCATCTCTGTTGTCTTTATAGAAACAGGCAAATACCTTCCTCTTCAGGCAACCTTTCCCTGAAAGGGGGACTACCTATTATGTGTCTTTTATATGAATCTACCATACATGATCACACATATTTTCTTTACAACCACTTATAAGTTATAACCTTGTGTGACTGCACTGATAGTATGTTTTCAATGTTAGTTTCCATCCCTCATAACTTTTACATGGAATTTTTACTATCTCTAACTGCTCTCATTCTCTTGCAGCCTTAATGTTGTCTTTTAATGCTGCAAGATGTCTCTCAATTCCCTGTTCTCAATACTAGAATGTTTCTTAATTGTACTGGACTGTATATTGTCCCTCTTTACTGTAAGCCGCCTTGAATCTTTTTCCAAGGAAATAGTGGTGGTGAGGGGTTAAAATACTCTAAATAAAAATAAAATAAATAAATAATTTATATGGTGAGCTGTTAATTACTTCCAGCAGAATTCTCAGCAGACAGATGAGTTCTCCAAGCAGAAGGACTGGGCAGAAGTAGAGAAAATGGCAAGAAACCCAAGTGGTACTACAGACCTGTAGCAGGCAACACCAGCCTGCATGATAACCAAGCCTGACAGACTGGGCAGAGGATGATGAAGGTGAAGAGGTCTGTGAGGAGACCATGGGCCCTATTGGTTTGGCAAGCAGGTAGCAGCCCAGGGTTCCAATGTCTGTCACAGACACAGAGTGGCCTGGAGATGACCTGTCTCAGCAGACTCTGGAAGGACTTCTTCAGCACCACAGGGCCAGGGCAAATGGAATCATTTAAAGGCAACCAAGGGTGCAGAAGGATTGCCGGGGGCCAGAGTCTCAGACCACACATGAACAACCATGATGGCATAAAGGTGCCCCATCCTAGAGAGATGTGAGGAAAGGGGTGTCTGTTGAGGTGACTTCCTGCCCAAGGGAAAAGAGGGTGTCTGAGGTCAGGGCAAAGCCATCAAGCGCACACAGCCATCAGATGGCATGGGAGAAGGTTGGAGTGGGCGGCAGGTCCACCGTGGCAGATCAGTGAATGAGGGGAAGAGAACTCATGGAGCCTTCTGCTGGAAGTGCCTCCTCTTCCCACCTGTGGGCCACCAATGTCCAGAAGAGGCATCTCAGGTGTCTGCCCTTTGTTTCTTCACTTTCCTGTTGCTCCAAAGAGGAGACAAAATAGCCCACTTCCTCTTCTTTGGCCAGGCATCCCCTTCTTCCCCACTTGGTGAGACCCAACTCTGGAAGGTACGGCTATGCCCCTCCCAGCAGCACCTGAGCCCCCATGTGGCACACTGCCAGATGTCTAAAGCAGGACTTGGGCTCTTCTGTCAACACTTTGTCTAAATGATTTTTATTAGCCATCTTTTCTTTAAGCTCAGTCACTGCCTGGTCTATTATTCCAAAGAACAGAGAACCAGTGTGGGTTTAAATGGTTATAAAAGACATATAGACTCCTGGACGCCTAGAATCACGGGGTTGCATAGAAAAGGCCTTAAAGGCCAAGGAGTCCAACCCCCCCCCCCCAGGGCAGGAATCTGACAAAGATGGCTGCCTAGCTTCCTTTTGAATGCCTGGAGTGCACTCACCCCCCTCCCTGTGTCTCTTCTGTCAGCACAATAGATCCCCCCCTAAGTAAGACATAAACCAAGAGGGGTGGGAGGGAGGGAAGAAAGAAAGAGTTCCTGTGTGAATGGAAAGGGATGGACCATAGAGAGGAGGAGGAGGAGGAGGAGGAGGCGGCAGAGAGGCAGGAGCTGGTCTTGCTGGTGAGCCAAGAGACTCGCAGGGTTGGGCAAGGCAGCAGTCAGCTCCCTCTTGGCTCTGAGCTGAGGCAGCATGCCATGGCAGGCCGTGGCGGGAAGCAGGCAGATGTACCTGGTGCAGGTAGGCCAAAGGCAGACTCCCCCTGGGAATGGGGAAGAGAAGCAGGAAAGGAGACCCAGGGAGGGGGAGGAGGAGGAGGCTCCTGACTGGCATGAAGGCCAAAGGGGCTGTGCAGGCTGCCAGAGCTGCTCAGAGGGCAACCCCTTAGGATGGGCTGGCCCCCTTGCTCAGTGGGAGCCCGCAGGCAGGCAAAGGTGGACTATGGCAAGGGCAGAAGGAGAAGCCCACCAGGACTCAGCCTGAACTCTCACCCACATGTGCCAGCACCTCACCTGCCCTCCTGCTAACTCCCTTCCCCCCGCATGCACATACACACAAGAACACGTGCACGCACACGAGCCAAGCCACACCAAGCCATTCCATGGGCAGATCCAACCAACCAAGTGCAGGACTGGGCAGGACACCCATC
Source organism: Phrynocephalus versicolor (assembly GCA_023846285.1). Lineage (NCBI taxonomy): Eukaryota > Metazoa > Chordata > Lepidosauria > Squamata > Agamidae > Phrynocephalus > Phrynocephalus versicolor. Next base: position 193,278 of record JAHTLZ010000164.1, on the reverse strand, counting down.
TGGCCTTTGACATCTGGAGCACAGCAGCCAGCCTGCATACAGCTCTGTGGGTCGGAACCACTGGGTAAGGGAGCAAAAGCTAAGCTGTCTGGAAGGGAGTGAAGAACCAAAAAGTAGCAGCGAGGCAGGGAGAGGGGGAGAGGGGCTTTATTTCTAGGAATCTCCACCACCACCACCCCAACACACACCCCACCACACACGCATGCTATTGACCTTCTCCTGCCTCTCGTGGTTCTCTTGATTTAGCCTGCCTGGCTGGCTGTGAGCCCCCAGCAGCCAGGAAAGGAGGGTGGCCAGGCCAGCAGGAGGGGCAGACCTGGAGAAGAGCTGCACGGATCCTGCCTGGGGACACCTGCTGGAATTCACCCCTTCACACAAGGAAGAGCTGGATGTCTGGGACCCCCTGCTGGTCCCAGGGATGAAACCTGCAAGGGTGCACCCTTTCTGCTTTTCAAGGCCCACCATGTGGCTGCAATGATGGGAGGGGTGTGGAACTTACAGAGAAGTAGGAATGCCTGAGGGGCTCCCCCACTGTGTTTCCTGTGAGGAGAGCCAGCCCTGGTGGCCTTGAGCAGGCTGCACAGCCCCAGGGTGTCCCCAGGAGAAGAGAGGGCAAACCACTCCTGACCATTCTTCATCTCAAAAACCCTGGGGACCCTTGGGAAAAGTAGCCATGTGACACTCCCACCCCACCCCACCAACCCCGCCTTAGAACTGAGACTGGCTGGGAAGGTTGCCCCCCCACCCCTTCTGTGGGCTGGCTGGCCCCTCCCCCTCTTTCCCATTGGTCTCAGGATGCCTTCTTTGGCGGGGGGGGGGTCTGAGCCAGAGGATGAGGCTCCAGCCTAGCATCACACCGAGCACCACCGATCTGGGCCCCTTGATTCATTCACACAATCAGAGGCTTCTGCTGCAAGAGTGACTCACCAGCAGGCATCAATCTAAGCTCTGACAGCCCGGAAATCCGGCACCAGCCAGGGAGGGAGCAGCTAATTTACTGCGATAAAGGATGGGTAATGGTGGAGAAGGAGGAGGGAGCCTGGATGGGCAGGCACGCACCCATGAATGTGCGCACGTGCACACACACACACACACACACACCAACAACAACAACAGAAATAGTGTTGGTGGAGAGGGAGGGAGGGAGGCCAGAGTGGGCTGTTTACACCATAGCCCCCACCCAAGATTATGACCTCCAAACAGGCAGACCACCACCTCGCATAACCCCACCCCGTGTCCAGCCCCCTCTTTCTTGGCCCACCTCCACTGTCACCATGTCTTCATTTCCTTTACAGGACACACACACACATGCACACACACACACACACAGAGAGAGAGAGAGAGAGAGAGGGTAATTTCACCCACTGTGGAGGAATCCTTGGTAGGGTGCCAGAAAGAGCCCTCTGTGCTGGCAGAAGGGGACTGGCAGTTGCCCTTGGGTTGAAGACCCTCCTCATGGGGAAAGAAGGCTGTCGCAGGAAGAGCCAGGGAAGGGTCCTGCCCTGGCTGCCATTTCAAGCAGGGACACTGCCGGGGGGCGGGGGCTTGGCCACCTTTCCGGCCTGAGCCCTTGGAGGGTCGGTCCTCAGCGGCCAGCAGCACCAGTAGGGTGAGGCCCAGTTTCCACCTCTTGCCCAGCCCCCTAGAGCCCAGGACCCCCTTCCTCAGCCCTGTTGGCACTACAGTGGGAACTCTCTTGGGCTGCCACAGTGACCAGGGCCCCCCTCCCTTCACTCTGCTGCAGTTGTACAGAAAGGAGGGGGCAAGAAATGGTGCTGGGAGATGGGGAGAGGCCTTTTATGGACTGCAGAGGTTTTTTGAGTGAGGAATCCTGCTGTCCAGTAATCTCAGGGTCACAGGACCATGAAGCTGGGCGGGTCCTATAAAGGCCATCAAACCCACCCTCCCTCTCCATCCATGCAGGGATACAAATCAAAGGATAGCTGGCAGGTGGTTGTACAAATTTCTTGTGAATGCCTCCAGTGTTGGAACGCTCACCATCCTTTGAGGTCCCTGGTTCCATTGCCACACTGATCTAACATTTAGGACATTTTCTGTGACATTCCACTGATCTGGAAAATTGAAGAGTCTTAAAGGCAATGAAAACAGAGGGAGGGTTCTGACCTTAAATTCAGGGGTATGTGTGTGGGGGGTGGGGGGTCTGCTTTGTACAGAAAATAGCATGCCAGTCATAGTGAACCAGCTGTGCAAACAGAGATGTCCAGGTGTGCTCGTATAGCATGTGGTTTCTGTAGCCCAGTGGCTCTGCAGGCACTTCTTCTGGGGTGGGGGAGCCAAGGGGGAGCCCCTTTTCCAGGCAGAGCAAAGGAGGCCATGACCTTGCTCGCCTGGCTTCAAGCCCACAGAGGAGCATGCCTGCACCCAACACTCTCCTGGGAGGTGAAGCCTGGAGCAGCCTGGCCTGCTCCTTGCTGGGTGTGGGAAGGAGCCTCCCCCAGCACCAGCACCCCTTTGAAAGTCAACACTGGCCAGCCCCAAAGGGACCAGGGAGCTGCTCCAAAGACAACAAGACCTTGTGATGTTGGCTTTGAAAAGGGTGCGAACATTCGCAGGCAGAGATGATGTTCAAATATTTCTTCTAAGGACTTGAGATGTTCAAAAATTTCACTTGCAAATCAGGTGCCCCTGCCGCTGGCTTCTGAGAGAGGGCAGGGGTGCAGTCGAAACCCCCTGAATCTATTTGGTTGTTTGAAACAAGAGAGGGCGGCGGCCAGGAAAGGACCCCAGGTGATACAGCAGAAGAGAGGGGAGGGTGGTCGGTGCCCTTCCTTAATCCCCCCTCTGCCTGAGCCAGAGGAGGCTCCCGCCAGAGCCATCAACTGCAGCAGCTGGGGGAGGGGGCGGAACGGACCCCCCCACACACACACACACGCTGCAGTACAATGCTGGGGTGATGGAAGCTGGCAGCGGCGGCGGCGGTGAACGTGTGTTATGGGCTTCTCCTTCCGCCACATGTTGGGACATTTTGACAAACAGAAATCTCAGCAGACGCTTCTCCCCTCTGCCCACACCCTAACCCCGCCAAAGAGGAGGGAGGGAAGAACGCAGCGAAGGACTGCAGAGACAGGGGGGGGAGGGAAGGAGGGGTGACTCATCGCCCCTACCCCGCCCCTGTCGGCTGAAAGTGCCCTCGGAGGTGCCCCGACGACATTCCAGAGGCGGGGGGGGGAGCTCAGGCGGAGACCCCAAACGAGTCCCGGGTAAAAGCGAATGCTGAGCTAAAAGGGTGGCTGGGAGGTCAGACTTCAGAGTGCGGGTGGAAAGGAGGGGTGGGGGAGTGGGGGAGGGGACGGTCGGAGTAGACAAGATCAGAAGCGGGGGAGGTACTATTGGATGGGAATGGTGGGTCTGGATTGGAGGAGAGGGGCAGGCACGACAGAGATGCCGGCAAGACCACCGCAGGGTTCGCCCCATCGCCCGCCCTCCCCCGCCGCCTGCAGCAAGGAGAAGGCGTGCACCGTGAGCGCAGAGACAAAAGACACCTGCAGCCCCCCCGGAGGTTTACTCACACGTGCACGAGTACGCCCGGATAAGGGAAAGCAAGGAGCCCCAGGCGAATCGCAGGTTTAAACGCCTCCAGCACGCGCACCACAGGTATCGCAGGCAAAGCACACGCAAGCTCCCCCTCCCCCACCTTCCTCAATCCTGAAGGCTGCTTCCGTACGCGGAGCAGAGAAGAGGCCCGGCAAGAAGGCCGAGGGGACTGGTGTGCCCTGAAATTCAGAGAGCAGTCCCATCCTGGGGACGTCCTGGCAGGGCCGGAGTAGCCTTTTGGAGAGGCAGAGGCCTCCTGGACGCCACCTCGTTCGCCTTCCCGGCAGGCAGGCCGCGTCCCCTTCCTCCTTTTCGGCCTGCATCGCGCAACTATCATCCACGCCTCTCTTTCCCTGCCTCTCCCTCCACCCCCGTCCTCTTCCTCCTCTTCCTGTTCTCTCCTCTTTCGGTCGTTTATTCGCCCAACCTGCCTGTTCCGTTTTTTTCATTCATTCATTCATTCATTCATTCATTCATTCATTCATTCATTCATTCATTCATTCACTCGCTTTCTCACTCCAAGGGCTTTTCCCCCTCTGCGCAGCCGCAGGGCTCCCCTCCAATCCTGCTCCAATTTTATGAATGAACACTGACGTCAATGGAGCCCCCCACGTGGGTCTGGCCGGAGGTACAAAAGCGGCTGCCCAGCCCTGCCGCTCTCCGAGGTGCTGAACACGAGAGCCCAGCCAGGAGAGCGAGCGCAACGTCCGGGCGAGCGAGCGAGCGAGCAGGCGAGAGCGAGAGCTCGAAGCGGGCGCACCGACCTCAGGCGGGCGGGCCCAAGCTTCGCCGCCCCGGTGGCCTCTTCAGAGACGGTAACGAGCCCCTTCATCCCTTCAGAACAGCAGACCCCCTCCCCGCCAAGGCGACCGCATCCCCTTACCTACCGCTAGACGGCTGCAGCGAGCGGGCGGGCGGGCGGGCGCTGCTCGGGTGCGGTCTCTCAAGGCGGCGTTGGATGCCCGGGCGGGAGGTGGGGGAAAGGACGCCTCCAACGCCGCGAGCCCGGAGAGATCGGGCCGATCAGAGGTCTTTCCGCTCGGCTTCACGGAGAACGGCAAAGCTCCTTTGGAGCGGCTCCGGGAGAGGAAACCCCACCAGCAGTGGGGAAAGAGCAGGGTGAGGTGGAGAGGAAAGACTGACGCCCTCGGGAAGCGCCCAGGAGGTGGGAAGCGAAAACCTCAAGGAGGGGTTCAGGATGGATCGCCAATGAGTGTGGTCTCCGAAAAGGGGGGAGGGGGTCTTGAAAGGCAATGACGTTTTCTAGAAGGAGGGGGAGGGGAAAAGAGGAAGAGAAGGTAGAATTAGGTATCCCCCTGTGGAGGGTCCCCAGGGAGGGGGTGCATTTGACGCAGCTTAGGAGCAAGGGAAGAACGTGGGAACAACCGAGATTGCGAGGGGGGGTCACAAATGCGAATTCCAGGTAAACAGAAAGGCCTCTTCAAATTAGCAGGGTGGGGCCAGGAGGCGGCAGCTTGCAAGGGAGCCTCCGCGTGAAGGGCAGTGGGCTGGCTCTCTTTTCGAGGCAATCTAGGCGATGAGATCAGCTTTTTTAGGGGTTGGGGGTTAAAAAAATGGGTCGGAGGGAGGGATAGGTGGTAGCGGTTGCTGCAGCCAGCCCTCCTTCCCCTGCATGTGTGGGCGGTGGGTGTGAGTACTGCAGAGATGGGGGGAGGGAGCTGGTCCTTCTTCCCTAATGCTTTGCTGAGAAAGGCTTCCGAACTGGCACCTTCCCCACTACCAGGGACCCTCCTCCCGCTGGAGTCTGGCTGTCGGGAAACGTCTGAGTAGAGGGGGCCTCTCTCTGTTTGCTGGGAGAGGGAGGGTACGTCGCGGGTGACTCTTACTTAATAATAATAATAATAATAATAATAATAATAATAATAATAATAATAATAATAATAATAATAATAATAATAATAATAATAATAATAATAATAATAATAATAATAACAACAACAACAACAACAACAACAACAACAACAACAACAACAACAACAAC
>JAHTLZ010000164.1:173642-187711 GCA_023846285.1 Phrynocephalus versicolor | reverse complement strand
ACAACAACAACAACAACAACAACAACAACAACAACAACAACAACAACTCCCACATTACCCCCCTCCCCGACAGTCCGTCCCTTCTGTCGGTCAGGCGGTGGTTGAGAGACAGACTCGCCCGGGTTCCTTCAATGGGTAACTTGTGAACCAAGGCAGCTGGAGAAGGCTTATGCGCGGAGCCTGGGGATGATGGAAGGGAGCCCCCGATTAATTTTCTCCTTAAAGGATACAGCTGAGCGTCTCAGTGGGCAGGAGGATGGGAGAGGGGGCTGCCGCATCAGTCACGACCGAAACTTAACCGGTCCCGCCGTCATCATCACTACAATCACCGTAACGAAACCGTTGGTTTCCAAGGGTTTCAAACCAACAGTCCCCCGCCCCCTCCCAACACGTCCAGCGGAGAACGCCGAGAGAGGGCGGGCGTGCAGCCACATACTTGAGGGGACCATGGAGCGGGGGGGGAGCACAGAGATATTCCCTTTGAGCCCCGCCTCCCGCACGTATTTGGCTCGGGGCCAGCAGATGCCTAGATGCCGCTGGTCAAGGCGGTCCCCTGGAGCTGAGGGAAGGCGATGATGCTCCGAGGAGGGAGACGCGATCCTTGCTCTCCGCCGCGGGGGGAACCTTGCCAGCCCCCACCTCCCAGGGCAGGAATCCCCGAAAGACCCTTCGCAAGGCGGAGACAGAACTCTCTTGGCTTCCCGGCAGGCAACTCCGCCAAGAGGAGCCTTGCCCGGGAACCCGCCCCAAGGCACGGAATGAGTCCGGCGGCCCCCCTTGCAAAGGGTTAGACCGCTGGCTTGGTTGTGATGACAAGGACGACGGCGATGAAGAAGGACCGGGCCAGGAGTCAGGGCTGGGCTCCTAAATCCCAGGATGGAGGGGCCCAAAATGACCCCAAGGACCGGATAGGACCCCCAAGTTGCAGCTAGGAGCAGGTTGCCTCTGGGACCGGGCAGAGGGTGGGCTAGCGCTGCCCTTGGTGGGCCTGGGTTCTTCGCCCAGCGCAGAGGGATAGGAGCGGCTCTATGCCGGTCCTTTGGAGACTCTGGCGAGCCCTGACCGCCTCTCTGTCCCTGTTGTTTTGTCTCCCCCCCGTCTCCCCCCCTCCCCAGGCAGCTCCTGTCTCGCTGGCGCCATGATTTGCCCCTCGCAACTCCGCCGAGCCGCCTGCCTCCTCTCCCTCTGCCTCCTGACCCGGTGCCGCCTCCAGGTCGCCGCCGCCCCACTGCCACTCGGGGAGGAAGCACGATGGGGCGAACCTTTGCCCAAGGTGCCCAGTCTGCCCGCCGGCGGTACGCGGTGGCAAGCCCTGCCCGAGGAGGCAGAAGCGGCAGGGCAGAACGGCGAGGAAGCAGGGGACCTCTTCCAGGACGTAGACCCGAAGGCCTTGGCCGCCGTCCTCCTCCAGGCGCTCCAGCCGGAGCCCGAGAAGCCAGGCGAGCGGCACCGAGCCAGCACCGAGCCCGACGCTAACGAAGAGAAGGTCCCGAGCAAGAGCGAAGGCCGAGAGGGGCCCCCGCCCGAGGCTCAGCGGAGCCGGGCGGCCAGCCAGGAGAAAAGGCAGGCCCCGCCAGAGGCGTCGTCGTCGTCGTCGGAGGCGGCCGCAGGGACCTCCAGCCGGCGGGAGGAAGTGGCCGATCTGAAGTCGGCGCTGCGAGAGCTGCAAAGCGGCAACCCAGCCCTCCAGCGTGAGGAGGCGGCGGCGGCGGCGGCGGACTTGGGTGCGGCCGGCGGCAGCCCGCGGGACGAGGTGCTCCGGGAGCTGGACGAATACGAGCGCCTGAAGGTCCCCAGCAAGCGGAAGGCGCCGCCCAGCGAGCCCTGGGCCGGGGCGCGCAAGCTGAGGCAGCAGCAGCACCTGGAGCACCAGCTGCTGCAGCGGCGCTACGAGGAGCTGGCGGAGAGCCGGCGGCAGGCGGAGGAAGCGCGCCGGGCGGCGGCCGAGGAGGAGCGCTTGGCCGACATGGCCTCCGACCTGCTCCTGCAGTACCTCCTGAAGGACGGCGACGACGAGGAGGAGGAGGGGGGCGAGGGGGGCGAGGGGGCCGCCGGCGGGCAGGCGCAGGGCCGGCAGCAGGGCGCCCAGGCGCGGGGGGAATCGGCGGAGGTGAGCCGCAAGGGAAGCTCGCTGCTCTTCGAGGACGACGAGGCCGGCAACGTGGCCGAAGACAAGCGCTCCAACGAGGCGGTGGCGGCGCCGGAGGAGGAAGAGGAGGAGGACGACGAGGAAGAGGACGACATTGACCCCAACACGATCGACCGACTGATCGAGCTGTCCAGCAAGCTGCACCTGCCGGCCGACGACGTCATCGACATCATCAACGACGTGGAGAAGAAGAAGAAGGAGGACCTCCTGCTGCCGGAGGAGCCCCGCGGCGGGAAGAGCGGCAAGGCCAAGCCGCGGCCCGCCGCCGCCCACCGGGGGGCCCCCGCCCCCCGCCCGCCCCCGCCGCCCCTCCCCAAGCCCCACTACTACTACACGCCCGCCTACTACAAGCCCTCCGGCCGCTTCCTCCCCAAACAGGAGGAGGCCTCCTGGAACGAGGTCCTGAAGGGGGACGAGTTCCCGCCCCCCAAGTGGTCCCGAGCCCAGCCCAGCCCCAAGCTCTCCAACGCCATCAGCCCCTGGACTGTCCAGTCTCCGGCGGCCGCCTCCTCCGTCTCCGCCTCCTCCCGCCACTACCGGCGCCTCCCTGGGCCCTTGGTGGTGCAGAGGGACAGGTACTTCGGCGGCGGCGGCGGTAGCCGCGGGGCCCGTGACGAGGAGCTGGAGAACTACCTCGAGAGCGTCCTACTGAAACATCCCCAAATGTTCCCGTGAAGTGGTGGGTGTAGCCACCCCTGCTGCGCCCCCTCCTCCCAGAGAAACTTGGCCACTCACCGTGTTTCTGGCATAAATCCAGGTTGTTGCATGAATCAGGAGAACACAGTCACCCCACCGCCCGAGAGATCCCTATGGAGGGCGCCCTCCCTCCCTGTCCGCCTTCTCTGTCACCAGGAAGGGAAAACCCGCCTCCTAGGCCCCCCCTCCCCTCAGAGAGCTGCCCCCGGGCTCAGCCCTGCCTAGGAGCTGGCAGGGCTCCCTTGCAGGGGCCCAGTAAGGCTCTAGCTGCCCTCCTTCTTCCTTGCCTACCCCACATCCACCAGGCCTGGGGCTGGCCAGGCACCTGTGCCAATGAATGAGAAGCAACTGGTAGGCACGTCAGGGTACCTGGCCTCAGCCTCCACCACCACCTTTGCAACAACTCAAGAAACCATTTTGCCAGCAGGGTTCAAACCGTCTGGAGGGGGAGGCAAACCTAATAGCGGATTCCTCCTCCCTGGCCTCCTCTTGACCTCATCCAGAGTTGCTTCTCTTTTTTCCTCTGGCACTTGAAGCCAGAAAATCTACATCAGGAGACTCTCCCTGGAGGTCTCATCCTGTAATGAGAGTGGAGGAATAGCAGAGCTGTCTAGCTCCAAGGCAGTCTGGGTCACTGAACCTCTGAGCATGCCAAGAGCTCCACAAAGACACAGGGAGAAATCAGGTTGCACCCTTGCAACACCAAACCGCCTTCTGGAGAAGGTCAAAGAAGGGTCCAAGTGGGTGCCAAGGGTGGCATTTGCCCAACAGGTGTGAGGGCAGATGGGGAGCATCCCTGTGGGTGCTGTTCAACTGCTGCTGCTCCACTCAGCTGTGGTTAGTTAAGTCAACAGTGAGAAATGCTGAGCCACACAGCAAGTTCAACTCTTTGAGCTGCCCACCCCACCTTCCCCCCACCCCCATGCTCAAGATAGCATTTTTATGTGACCATATGTTGGCATGAAAACAAAGTCATGGAGTGAAAGAAGGAAGGAAAGTCCTAGAAAATGAAGTCCTAGAGAAGGAAGGAAGGAAGGAACGAAGGCTTAGAGAAAATAAATATCCCATAAGGTACTAATGAGTAAAATCATTTTCTGTTAAATATCCCAAGAGCGCACAGAGACTTCTGATGGATGCAAATGAAAGTAATTGCTGTTATATTTACAGGTCCTGCCACCCAGGGAAAGCTCTTATTCTTTTAAAATAAGAAATATCAAAGCCATGGCCCAGGAGAGACATAGCAGGTCCATGGGAGGTTTAGAATGGTATAGGGATGGGGGGGGTGTTGAGGCTGGTTGGCTGTGCCCCCCCAGGGGCCCCTTGGTGGCAGGAAGCCTCACAACAGCCCTGACAAGGTCCAGAGTCCTTTCATTAGCCCCCACCCCCCACCCCCCACCCCTACCCCACCTCTGGCCAGCTCTACCCTGAAGCTTCACCAAGCCTTTCAAAGGCAGGAGAAATCAGGACCTGTTTTTCACCAGGAACTAAACCTCCATCTTATTTTTCTTCTAATACCAAGAGTCTGTCTCTCTCTCTCTCTCTCTCTCTCTCTCTCTCTCTCTCTCTCTCTCTCTCTGTTCACACTTTGGAGAATGACCCAGACCCAACTCTCCTCCCTGACTACCAGCTTTTCAGCTGGAAACAGAGCAGAAGGCAAGGGGAAAGAGGGGGGATTTGATACCAACCTGCCTTACTCAGTCCCTCGCAGCCTTTCCCCCACCCATTTATTCGGGGGTCAGTGGATCAGCACCCAAGTTTGGCAAACCGGGGAGCCTTGTACCCCCAGACAAAAGTGCCCCTCCAAGGGGAGCCAAGGTGGGGTTTGAGCATGCTCCTTCACACCCAACTGTCTACGTTCATGACCATCCAAAGTTGCAGCTAAGGAATCCACTAGGATGGACATGCCCCTCATCAGAGGTGGAAGGAAGGGGAGGGGAGGCGCCCTCTGCACCTGTTCAGAGACTTTTTCAGTGACATCAGTCCTAGAGTGTGTGAGTTTCTTCGCTTTGTGACGTCTGGTCCTGTAAAAAAAAGAAAAAAAACGGGAAAAAAAAACAGAGTTGTCTCCCTGTCCTGATCCATTTTGTTGTACTTGAAATAAAACACGTTTGGCCTGTTGTAAATAGCATGTGGAATTACTAGTTTTGCTAAGAAATAAAAGCAACTATTTTATTATGAGTAATTCTCATTATTTACAGATGGAGGCACAGCCTTAAAGTACCCCCCCACCACCACCCACAAGATCCGAGAAGTTTTGTCTTCATCTCAGCAGAGGTACCCAGGGGACGGGCAGTGGAGGAGCTGCCAGTAGGGCCAGGGCTTGATGGCCAGAGAGGCGAGAAGCCCCCTCGGGGGCCCTTTTGGCATCCACTCGACTCTCGGAAACCCCGTTAAGGGAGAGGAAAGACCGCAAGTCGATCGGAGGGGGCTTCTGTGACCCGCGGAGAGAGGCCACCTCAAAGGTGCCGGGGGGCCGGGCCGGAAGGAGAACCGGAGATAAAGGGCCGCACGCCGGACCCCCCACCCCCCCGACCCAGGTCTCCTCCTCTCCGGCTCGTTCGCCTTCTACTATGGAGTCGGAAAGCGGGACGGCGGGAGGATTGGTGGGCGCAGAATCGGGTCAACGCCCGGCAGCCACGGCCGGCCGGGGCAGAAGGAGGGGGGCGGTGCGGGGGTTCCTCACTCTGGCTGCGGAGAGCACGCCCAAAGCCTCCCTGCCGAAGGGGACCGTCGGGCAAGGCGAGGGGACCCGCCCTCGCCTCCCCCAAGGCTGCCCACCAGGGAGCTGCGGAGAGTACGGCGGGGTTTCCAGCGCCTTCCGACTGGGGCCTGGTGGGCGCGGGGAGCTGCCCGAGGCAGAGGGGGCGGCGGAAAGGCGGGCGTCCGGTTGGGGCAGGGGAGGAGCGGGAGGAAGGCCACCCCAGAGACCACCAGGCTGGATCTGGGAAGCAGGACAGGCCAAGAACAGAACAGGTTCCGGGGCAGGGAAAGAAGCAAGAAGAAAAGGAAAAAGGATCTTCCTCTCAGCCCAGGGAGCTGAAAAAACAAAAGAAAAAAGAAAAGAAAAGAAAAGAAGGGGTGTTTTAATACCCTTTGGACTGGAGAGCTGGGAGGGCACTGTTTCCTTCCAAGTACCTACATTTACTCTTTTGACAGCTGTCTGCTCACTCTGTTTTGGTGAACTCATTTTTCCAACACTCAGCATTCCGGCAGCCACAGCTACTTGTGTGTTTGGTGGTGGTGGGGTGTCTGGTAGTGGTACAAAAGTGTTCCTGTAGCTGTTCTGTACTGGCTATTTTTTGGTAGGGTTTCACCGTCCTCTCTGGCTTTCAGAAAATCTGTTCCCATGTGTGTTGCAACACTATGATCAACCTGAAGGCCTTGTGCCTCCCTGAGCAAAACTATCATTTGGGTTCTGGTTCAGCAAATACACTACCAGCCATCTGCCTCTATCTGAGTTTGAAGGCCCAAATAGTACATTGCATCTCTCCACTCCTTTATCTCCACCTCCTTGATTAATTTGTGTACAATCCCTTTGTCTTCTTGCTCTCTGCCTGCAATGATTACGAGGTCATCAACATCAGTGAAATAACTGTCAGTTGTTGACAGTGATAGCAACACCTTGTTAGTAGCTTTGCTGAAGTAGCATCTTCCTCCATTTCTCATTCCAGACTTAGGCTGTGTGCTTTACCCATACAGGCCTTTCTTTACTTTGCAGACATAATCAGGGTGTTTCTGGTTGACACAATGTAGAAATGCAATCTGGAAGTCTAGGTAGGTGCTTGACTTGTACCTCAGTTGGGTTGCAATAAGCATCCGATTGCTAGCTCTGGAGCATCTTATGGTGAAGGTGCCTGTTCCAGTTCAACAGACGCAACACCTGCATCTCTGTCCCCTTGTTCTGCTTTACTATATTTACCTTGGATGCCCATCTTCCTTGTGTTGCAAAGGCTCTGACACTTTTGTGTCTAGGAGATGCTGACTGTAACGAACACCACCCCTCCTTGGTCAGCTTTTATTCATCATGGTGTACAACATATCTTGTCCTGATTTCGCCATTACTCTATACCGTAGTTTTAATGTTTGCTTGTTTGCTTTTACCCCATATTTCTCCTTTAAAAGGACCCAAGGGGGCTTACAAATAGACAATATTTAAAAGCAAAAAATAGTATGCAGATATTTAAAAAGATTTATATTAAAATGGACAATAAAATCAATACTAAAAAAGACATTTAAAAACAGAGCACTACAAACTATTGAAAAACCTTCAGGTTATAACTCGCTAAGAAAAACCAGGAGGACATCAAAGAGGGTGGTGGTGGTGGGGGGGGCTGAGCTTGTAGTAGGAGGGAGTTCCAGAGCCTGGGAGCAGCCAGACAGAAGGATCTCTCCTGTGCCCCCAACAAGCATGCCTGTCAAGGGGGGGGGGGACAAAGACAAATGCTGCTCCTGAAGATTTTAATAGCCAGGAAGGCTCATAAAGGGGGACACAGCCCTTGTGATGGCTCGGACCCAAGCTGCTTAGGGCTTGATAGGCTTAAGCCAACACTTTGAATTGTGCTCAGAAATGGATTAGTAGCTGGTGGACCTGTTGTAACGGGGGGGGGGGGGGCGCTAAGTGTTCTCAGTAAGTAGCCACAGTCAGCAATCTGGCTGCTGCATTTCGGATCTGCGGAAGTTTCTGAACACCTTCGAAAGGCAGACCCACGAAGAGCTGGTTAGAATAACCCAGCCAAGGTCTGGCTAGTGCTGCTGTTTCCCTGATGGAGGAGGGAACCCATGCTTGCCAAGCATCTCCAGCATGGACCTTTCCTCAGCCCCAGGGGGCAAACCGGCCAGAGAGCTCAGGGGCTTCAAGCTTTTGGCTGCAGAGCCAGAGGGAGGGACGGGTTCAGTTCTCCACCGGGTCTCCTTGGGAGGGGCCGGCGATCCACAGGGGCCCTTCCAGCTCTCCAGTGCAAAGGGTATTAAAAGATGTTTTCTTTCCCCCACTTTTTCCCCCTACTGATCTCAGGTGCTTTGTGAAAGCAGTGAGTAAAACATATGTTTCTTTTTACCTTAAAGTGGTGTCTCACTGATTATCTTCCTGGGTAAGGCAAAGGGGGCTGAGCATTATGAGGGCTCTTCCATTGTGCAACTAAGGAGGGATTAAAGAGTCCTACTACGGTGGCAGATCCCACACGGAAAACAAGCAGAAAGCCACAAAGAGGGCACAGATTAAGCCTGCAAGTACCGGGGGTGGGGGTGGGGGCTTCTGTTGATTTTAAGGGTTGTGTTGCCACTCCTGCCCCCGCCAAATGCAGAGTTGGCTGAAGAAACACCATTTACCTCAGAGGGAGGCAAGGATCAGAGGGCAGAGTGATATGGCAAATTGTGGTAAACTTTGAACACTTGGGGGGGGGGAGTCTCATAGTTAATCTGAAAACGCTGAGAGTTTATAAGTGGAGAGAACCTGGAAGTTGAGTCATGGCAACTGACTTCCTTTTCTTGCAAGTTCGAAACGTTTCACTACTCATCCAAGCAGCTTTGTCAGTCTGAGAAAAGTCAGTGGCAAATCCTCCAATGTATAGTTCACCTTGATTCCACATCACCCTGGTCTGAATAAACTAATTAGGAGGGCAGTGGCCTGAATGTTAGATTACAATGCCCTGGGGGTGGCATTGAAAGTTGCACCTGGATCTCCCCACCCCACCCCACCCCACCCCTGGGACCACCTAACACGATGCAGCCCCCAACAGGACGGAGGCCCATACAGGGACAAGAGCTGACCTTGGTGTAAGAATTCCAGCCCAATAAAAGTACCTCCCACTCTTACTGTGGGTTTGTTTACCCCCACAAGTAACTGCAAACACCTTTCATCAATTCCACTGCTACTTCTTTCACTCGTTCCCCTGTCTCGCCCCTTCCTCTTAAAGGAGCCGCCGCCGCCTTTTAATCATTTCCCAGCATCACCTCTTCTAGCACCTTTTCCACCTGAGCAGTCTCTGAAATCATGATACAGGAGTCATTCCCGCCAGGTGCCACTGGGTTCTTTCATGCCCCCCCCCCGCCGCCCACCTCAGCAGTGTGATGTGGCGCCCAAGAAAGTGAATGCGATCAAGGGAAGTGATAGTACCACTCTATTCTGCTCTGGTCAGACCCCACCTGGAGTACTGTGTCCAGTTCTGTGCGCCTCAGTTTAAAAAAGATGTTGACAACCTCGAGCGGGTGCAGAGGAGGGCAACTGGGATGACTGAGAGTCTGGAGGAAATAACTTACGAGGAGCTGCTTAGGGAGCTGGGATAGCTATGTTTAAATATTGGAAAGGATGTCACATTGAAGAAGGGACTGGTTTGTTTTCTATGGCTTCAGAGACTAGGACGTGGGGCAAAGGTTTCAAACTACAGGAAAAGAGATACAATTTAAACATTAGGAAGTTAGACGGTTAGAGCTGTTTGGCAGTGGCATAATATGCTGCCCTGAAGGAGGGTGGTGGAGTCTCCTTCTTCAGAGGTTTTTAAGCACAGGCTGGGTGGCCATCTGTCGGGAGTCCTGTGAAGGGGGGTTCCTGCATGGCAGGGGGTTGGACTGGATGGAGAGAGCGAGCGAGCGAAGCACATGCCCCCCTGGTGCTTCTTCGGAGGCACAGCCTTGCTTCCCATCACCGACCATAAAAAATGGATAGCTCACGGTGCAAACGAGAACCTCAAAGCTCCTATTTAAGGGCAAAGCCTACGGCTGTGTCAATTTGGGTTTCTGGGCAGCTATTCCAGGAATGCTGAAGTAAACGTGATCAAGCCTACGCATCTCATCCAGGGCCAGTCCTGCCCCTGCTAGGCAGTCTCTCTCTAGGTCTCATCTCTCCAAGGTGGAGCGAAAGAAAGAAGGTGCATCAAGGACTTTGCTTCCACGCTTAGAAGGATGTGAGGAAGAAGGGAGGGCCCAGCCATGAAGAGTTCAGAGGACATTCCACCCCATCCGTCAAGGCAAAACCCCAAGGCTTCCTAGGGCCAAGAGCCACAGGTGGGGGTGGCACACTGCCCCAGCACTCCCCGAGATACAGGGTCAGGAGATGTGGGCTGCTTGCTGCCTCTTCCACCCGCCCTCCACAGGCCCAGGGGATGCCCGTCTCCTCCTGCTACGGGAAGGAGGGAAGGGTCAGAATCCTCCACGGCCAGCCACCCGCTACCCCTCCGGCATCCTGCCACGTGTCCTCTGGGGCTGAGAGCCAGGACTCCCTCTCCGTGCAGGCCAGGGTTCGGGGCCTGGGTTCTGCCCGTGGTTGCTCCAGGGGTGGATGAGTGAACAAGGCAGGTGCCTCCCCCGCCCCCCCCCCAATGGGTTCAAGGACCACAGCTCTTCAAGAAGCTCCCACACATGTTTTATTCCAAAAACCCAGGCAGGGAAGACACATCTGGTCCCTTCAGGGTGGAGAGACCAAGGCTCCACTTGGAGGGGAGGAGGCGGGGGTCTAGAAATGCACACCCCCAGGCTCACCCTTGGAGGGCACCTCCCGACCAGGAGGCAAGGGGAAGCGGCTGTCCAGCTGGGGTCCAGAAGGGCCTTCCCGACGGCTCCCAGCACCAACCGCAGCTAGAAATGGGTAGGCGTGTGTGCGCGTGCGAGGGAGAGACAGGCACACTGTCACTGCCACCTGCAATCTGCCGAGTGCCGCACTGGGTGAGTCACCGGTTTGGGGGCAGGAGGAAGAGCCACACTGACGGTGTGAACAGATCAGAGGCAAGCAGGGGCCGCATGGTGAACAGCGGAGGGGGGAAAGTAGCAAACAGCTAAAGCCCCAGCCCAGCCCCACACGGGCCAATGCTTTCCCGAAAGAACTCCCCTCCCCAGAGAACGAGGGGTCCAGTATTTACACAGCAGGGGGTGGGCTCCTTCAGCCCACACCAGAAGGGCCCTTCCTTCCAAGGGCCGTGGGCCCCCGCCCCAGGCAGTAGCAACCCTCCCCCGGGTCCCTCGTGCCACAGGGCTGAAGTCGCGAGAGGGGCGCGCACTGGGGCAGCGAGGAGAGGCAGCCGCTGGGATCCCTCTGCGGCGACCAGCTAAGCCAGCCCCATCTCTTCCAGCACACTTCTGGGAGACTCGTCCTCCTGCAGCAGGGAGAGAAGGAAGGGGAGAGGCCAAGTCAGTGGGGGGGAGGAGGAGAGAGGTCAGTGCAAGGACCCCCACCTCCTCAAAACAAACCCAGAAAGTCCACACCAGGGACACAAAGGGGAAGCCCTTCTGGAGGCAAAACTCTTAGTCCCAGGGACTGATTGGGGGGGGGGAGCACTCTGTATATGCTCAGAATTACCCCTCAAGCTTCCCTGCCCTCATGCCCTGAAAGCAACAGGAAGGCTTGCCATCTCCACCCACACCCTTCGGAGGGCCTGGACAATGCTGGTGGAGAACGGCATCTGGGGGTGGGGGTGGGGCGCCTGCATACTGCGCACTAACTCCCCCCCCCCCAAATCCTAGTTGATTGGGGGAAAAGACGAAGAGGGTTTGTGTGCGTGTGAATAGAACACCAGCCTTCTCCTGCATCTCCCTCTCCCCCCCCCCACTCCTAATCAGCCCACATAGTCACAGGAGTGCTGGCTGGCGGCAGGAAAGAGGCCAAGTCGCCCACGCTCACCGCATTGAGAGAGAGAGAGATTGAACAGAGCCAGGCTCTCCTTGGGTGACTCACTGGATGCACCAGGGCCAGGCAGAGGCTGGGTGCGCGCTGGGTAGGAGCTCCTCCAAGTGCAAGCCGCCTCCTTCCCTCTCTTCCCCCGCCATGACGCCGAGGCAGCAGAGCCGGGTCTGTCCCCCCCACCCCCACCCCCACCCCCCTTGGGCATGCAGAACCCCATGCAGGGCCCCACCTCTACCTCCTGCAAGAGGTCTGCCTGCTCAATTGCCTTCAGGACACTCTTCTTGGAGGTGTCTTGCACCTCGCCCCCCATCAGGAATTCATCCAGGATGAAATACGCCTTCTCAAAGTTGAAGATGATGTCCAGCTCACACACCTGAAGGGGAAGCGGAAGAGATCAGGGCCGATGGCTGACACCCTGGGCTCCAGGTACTGGAACCAAGGGAACATCCTCCCACCCTTCCCCAACTCCCATTAATCCCCTCCCTCTCTTTGCCAGGCAGGGGGGGTTGATCCACACAGGGGAGAGAAACGCACCGCTCCCTGGCATTAGCAGGAATTACCCTGGGTGGGTGCCAAGACCTCCTTAAAGCCAATTAGCAGCCACACTTAGCTGGATTTCATTAATGTTGATGGGCAGGGATAAGGCTCGGATTTGGGGGAGGGGGTGTCTGTGGCTGCCAGGAGCCAGCTTAGGAGAGGGAAAGAGGTGGCAACTCCACTGGGGAGCCAAAAAACAAAGAGGGGGCAGGCAGAAAGGATTAAGGAGTCAGACGTAACGCAGGAGGGATGAGCGCTGGGCATCGACGCCACTTCCATCCCTCCCTCCCTCCCTCCCTCCCTCTCTCACACACACACTCGAGTCCTGCAGGCGACGGCAGCCACAGTAGCAGAGAGGCAAAACCAGGGCCTGCCACCCTGCCAGGACTGAGGCCACTGCCCTGGAAGAGCCTACCAGAAAACCAGCCCCTGCCAGCTTCCCCAGAAGGAGGGGGCAGGGCAGGGGTGCACCTTGGGCCCAGGAGAGGGCAGGCCGAGACACGGACCCAGGGAGATCCACCCAGGCCTCGAGGCCCAAAGGTGGAAAGGGCAAGGGAACCAGCCAAGGCAGGAGATGCTCCACCACTCCCCCCCCCCCCTGGGTCCCCCCCAACCCCCACCCTTTTGGCACTCACGCTGCCAAAGTACTTGTCCAGCAGCTCCACATATCGGTGGATCAGCTCCAGGGTGATGAGTTCGTTGTCTTGGCCTTCAATGGCGCAGCAGAAGTAGAGGCTGGCATACCTGGCGGGAGGAAGAATGGGAGGGTGTGTGTGTGTTTCATATGACATCCCCTCCCAGCTCACAATTAGCTGGCAGCCAGCCCACCCGCCCCCACCAGACGGAAAGCAGCCCACCTGCCAGAAAGCTCTGACTACCTTACTCTTCCCCCCCCACCAGCCCCCGCCAAGTTTTTCTCTAAGGCTCTCTCTGGGAAGGGCCTTTCCTCCCTCTTCTGAGCATCAAAGGAACTGGGGCAGAGGGGGAAGGACCAATGCACACACCCATTAACAGCCCCACCATATGTGTATATATGTGTGTGTGTGTGTGTGTGTGTGCGTGCGTGCGTGCGCGTGGCAAAAGTCAGAGAGCATGTGAGTCTCTTCCCCTAAATCGTGGGGCCGTCTTAGGAACTGTTCCCACCCAGGGTGGACGGTATCATGACAACCACTAAGGGCCCTCAAAGGCAGCCAGGTCCTTTGAAAAGAAGAAAAGATAAGGTCAAGGACTTTCCCCATGGTTCACCTCTACCCCTGCCGGGGGTGGGGGTGGGTGGGGGAGAAAAAAGAACCCCCTCCACTACCAAGGAAGCCTCCTTCCTGTCCTTGAGAGTCGTCTTGGAAGCAGCCCGCTCCAACCCCACTGCCAGGGGGCAGACAAGACAAATGGGAGCTCCAGAGACGTCCCTCATGACTGAGCTGCCAACAGAAGCCAGCATTTGGCCGGTGGGGGGGGGGGGCTTCCTAGGGCAGGAAGAGCTGAGCACCTCTGCCCCTATTGATAGGCCAAGAAAGAAGGGCGGGAGAGCTGCCAAGCAGGCAGCAGTTTGGGGACACGGGAAGCACTCAATCCATGAAATGGTGGGGAGGGGGAGGACAAAAGGAGGGCTCTTATTTCCCCCCCAAAACTAGGTGGGTGGATAGCACAAGGCCTGGATCTGAGCTGGCGGGGGGGGGGAGGTTTGGAAAAGCTTTCCCCGAATGAGGGACTACCTACTACTGTGTGACTTTCATATGGATTACCATGCATGATTTCACTGACTGATTTCATAAGAACACCAGTGCTTTCCATGTTAGTTTCCACCCCCATAATGGATTTTTTTCTTTTTGTGTGTTCTTGTAGCTGTAATGTTACCTTTTCACATTCTAAGATGCCTCTTCTAACCCCCTGTTCTTAACTTGAATATGTCTCAAATGTTCTGGGCTGTATATTGTCCCTTGTTATGGTAAGCCACCTTGGGCCCTTTTCCAAGGAGAAAGATGGGGTAAAAATATTCAAAATAAATAAGTGAATGAATAAGCCCTGGCCAGGCAGCAGGGACAGAGAGCCACCACCAGACGGTGCTGATCCTCC
>JAHTLZ010000164.1:152327-165338 GCA_023846285.1 Phrynocephalus versicolor | reverse complement strand
TGTGTGTGTGTGTGTGTGTGTGTGTGTGTGTGTGTGTGTGTGTGTGTCGGGGGGGCTTAAGAAAGAGAGGCCTTTGTTCTTAGGGTGCCACCCAAGTGTACTACCTCTCACTACAAATGGCGGTGCAGGTACCACTTTGGGCCAGTGGGCTGGCGGGGGGGGGGGGAGCATCTTCTTCCCACTGGAAAGGATCTATATCTGAAAGACCGGTCGCTCCACAGGAATTCCATATTGGGTGACCTTTGCACTCTGTGCTCACTGAGTTCTTTTCTTTTCTCTCCTCTTTTTAAAAAATAGGAGCATGTTTAAATCCTTGGCACCAAACGAGCAAAGGGGATTCCATCTGAGCAAGAGTCAAGTGATGCTTTGGGGCCTACGATCCTTTGCATGGCCAGCAGGAAAAAGGATGACAAGCGTTGACACAGCAGGGACCAGCCAATGTGGATGAACTGACGTCAGCAAACAAGATGGTCGGCAGGATCCCCTCTTATGCTCATGGCCATTGATCTACAAGCAGCAAGCAGGGATGTAGGCTGAACTAACTAAACCCTCCCCCAAACCCAGGGAGACTGCCGCAGCTGCAAAGAGGTTGTGTGCGTGTGTGTAGGGGGGGGGGAGACTCATGAAGGAGGGCTTGGTCGTTCCAATCCTCCTTGCAGGAGATCCTTTGGGACCAGGGGCTGGACAGCACAGGAAGGGAAGGTGGCCGACAGCGGCTGGCCTGGGCCTGGCTCCGTAAGGCTTTTTCCAGGCTGTGCCCCTCAGAGCCTGAGCGGCCCCACAAGGGATGTGGGCGAGCGTTGTCAGCATTGACCCCCACCCCCCATCCCGGTGGCTGTGGATGTGAAGGGGGAGCAAAGGGAGTGGGGCAAAGAAGGACCAGTGGGGGGTGGGGGTGAGGTGCATCAAGCTCAGGGCCCGGAGTGCCCCCCCGGTGTTCCAGGGGCCCACTGTGGGCCAGTCCTTCAAGTTGGTAGCCCAGTGCCCTGTCCCTCACCATTCAGTCCATATCCCATGGCTTCCTTGATCTGACGGCGGGTCTCTCCTGCCGCAGCCATCTGTAGCATGGCCAAGACAGAAGCTGCGCAGTACGGTGAAAAGGCCACGTTGTGGTCCTTGGAACCCCTCACCACTTCCTGGAAGACCTTTATGCCAAAGTCCGTGGAGAGCCTGGCCAGGCGGGAGACTCCAGGGCCCGGGCGGGCCAACCAAGCCTGGGTGAGGGCAGCGCAAAAAGCCCAAGCTAGGAGGGGGAGGGGCTTCTTCATCCTGGGGAGGGGGGGAAGAGAAGGAGGGGAGGGGAGAGAGAGAGAGAAGGGTCAAGAGAGGGTGAAGGGAGGGGCCTAGGTGGAATTTCTCTGGAGAAGGGGGAGGGGGGGCTAAAGAGGTCCAGGGGCCCAGCGTCTGTGCCTCCTTCTTGTTCTCCTTCAGAAGAAAATCCACTCCACCAGCTCTTCCGCCAAGCCTGTCCTGGGCTGGGGTGGGGGGAGGGGGCGGAGGAGTCTCCCCCCCCCCATTTCCCTGATTCCATCACTCCCTCGATCTGCGCCCTTCGTTGCACACACGGGCCGAGTGGAGCCCCCCCCCCGCAGGAATAGGGTGCCTCCTGGTTTCCCGGGCGCCACATCCTTCTTTGCAAAGGAACCCCCGAGTGAAGCATCCGGAAAACATGGGGAGCCGGCACCGGATGACAATAAGGGCCAGAGGAAGGGAGGAGGCAGTGGCCGCCCTTTCCTGGACACGTGTCGGCATGACCCGACGTGCGCCGGGCAATGGGCGGGTTTCCCGGGGCCTCGGCTCCTCCGGGCCGCACCTGATGCCCCGGCGGGTGGGCGAGCGCTCCCATCTCTCGTTCGTTACCTGTGAGCTGAGCCGAGAGCGGGCTTCTCCTTTGGGGGAGCGGCGGGTGCCTCGACCGGTGGGGCGGGTGTTGTTCCCGGCGCGGCTGCTTCTGCTCGCCGCCCGGACCCTCCTTTTATGCTCGCCCGTCAGCCGCCGGCCAGGAAGCCGCGATGAAGTCACCGCCGCTCGGGCCCGCTCCCCCCCCGCCCGCCCGGCACTCCTGCCCCCCTCCCCCCACCACCCCACCCCCTTGGGCGCATCAACAGACCGCGCCGCCGCCGCCGCCACCCCCTGCGCTCCCCGGGCCGGGTGGGACCGTCTCTGAATCACGGGCAGAGTGGGAAGGAGACGGGCTGGATGAGCGCTTATTGGGGGGGGGGGGGCTGGTCGCCTAACCCTAACCCTGGCTGCCTCCCCACACCCTTGGTGGAGAGCCGCCGGGACGGGGGACGAGGGGAGCTCAGGGGTGAGAAAGTGTACTGCGGGTGGGAGCAAGGGGGTGCCTTCGGGCGGGGGGTGCACTGGGGGGCGGATCCTCGGAGATGCGGGGGGGGGACGCGCGCCGTGAGAGACCCAGGAGAAGGAGGTGGCGGGTGGACCCCTGGGTCAGGCCGGAGGAGCGGCCCCGATCCTGGGCTTTGGGTGAGCGTGCAGGCAGCCTGCCCCCCCCCCACCCCACCCGCCTCCTCCGAGAGCGATCCCTCGCTGGCTTCTGTCCCGTGGTCTCACATGCCTTCGCTCTGGGGTCCCAGCAGGGGCGCCTCACAGGGTCCCTTCGCTTTTGGCTCTTCTCCCACCCTCCTCCGTCCGGGCCACGTCACGTCCTTCTTCTTCTTTAGGTGTGTGTGCGTGCGGGGGGGGGGTGTTCTGCGGTAGGGGAGGAAAGTATGGGTAGGTGTGGTGCCACTTGTTGGGGGGGGGGGCGGGTGGAAGGGCAAATGGCCAGATGCTGGGGATGTCCTGGGCAGGAGGCCTTCCGGCCAGTCAGGGCTCCTGCATTCTGAAGGGCTCACTTACCCTTCCAGGGCCTTGGTCAGCCTGAGAGCCGGGAGCCCCCGTTGTTAGCCAACAGGCACCCTGACACAGCAGGCTGGGAGGGGTGTGTGAGTGGCCCAGGCTGGCTGCTGAGGCAGCTTTCCCAGTGACACCCCCCCCCCCAGCATAAGAAGGGAACCCAATAACCCTGCTTGGGATTCCCCCCTCCACACACACACGACCTCTGCTGGCCCAGGCCTTGGATTAGGCAAGGCAAGTCCCTGGCAGGAAGTTCAACTAGTGGGGCAGGAAATATAGGGGAAGCCCTTCTGAGCACATGGGGGTGGGGGTGGGGGGAAGGGAGCTCCAACTGGGGCATGCACAGCTAAGGAGGCTGTTGGTTGTGGCTTCTCCAAAGGCAAGCACGCGTAGGTGGCCGCCTTGTGCCGCCTTGCACTCAGGATGGAGGGCTGGGTTTTGGAAACTGTGAAGACACCCCCAGGGGGCACCGTGGTCCAGTGGGTGGATGGCGTGTCAGCCAGCACTCCAGAGGCCCAGGTTCAAATTGCTGTTTGGCTCAGCCATGACAATTGGCGGTTAATTTCCAATGCCCTGTTAATTAATAATCGGAAAGCACCCATTGCACATCTCTTGTATCCTGCACAAAGCCTGATTAGGGTATCTGTGATTTAGAACTAACTTGACGGAACGTGACAAGAAATACTGCTGAAGAGAGGAGGGTCCGTGTCTGCATTTGTGGGAGAGAGTACTTTCTCTAGTTGTAAAAGGAGGGGGAGGGGGGAGGCAGGCGTTCAGAGCTAACCTCCATCTCTCTGGACTCTGTAGGAGCGAAAAAGCACGTGCCCTTTTGTCATTCTCCTTCAAAGAGCAGCCCAAGGCTCTGCCAACTTCTTGGCTCAATCCAGCTGCTGCTATTTCTGTCCTCTGACCCCCCCTCCGACTCCCGCCCTCAGCTCCTTCACTGGCCCCAAATAGCGCCACATGCCTCTCCCACGCCCCCGCGTAGGACACTCATCTGCCAAACCTCCCAGGAAATGGCAAGTCGCCTGGCCTGTGTCAGGGGAGGGGACCTCCAGTAGCCCCTTCCCTCAATCGGTGGCTGGGGACGATCCTTCCAGTCAGGTGGGCAAACCGCTTCCCTCTGTCTCACAATTCCCTGCCCCCCTGCCCCTCCTTCCCCCCCCCATGTCCAAAGGAAAGGCCAGAAACGTCTGCTACCGGCCACAGGGAGCTCAGGCACAACCCCTCCTAGCCCCCACCCCGCCCCCAACAGCCTCACAGAAGAACATTCCAGGCTGCCTGCTCAGCCTGGTGGTTGGGGCCCAGGACCGATTCCCCCATGGAAGCAGAGGAATCCACCGTGTCATCTGCCTGTCACAAAGCAGAGAGAAAGAGGGGGAGCTTGCGCAGGGAGGCCGGGATTTTCTAGCACAACAGCACAATTTCCACTCTCACACCAGAGGCCCCGCCAGAGACCACAGGGAAAGGGCAGCTGGCAAGCAGGGCCCCTTTTCCCGGGGAGCCCCGAGTTCATGGAAGAGCCTTGTCGCTCCTCCAGCTTTTCCAGAGACATTGGAACACCTCTACTTCTTGCCTTCTCATCTCAAAAGGCCCCACAAGGCCGTCACCCCTGCTCTGTGACTCCCCTCCCATGTGCCTCCTCCTCCTCCTCCTCCTCCCTTGATCCTTACTCGGCCTGGCTCATAAAAGCTACCAGACTGGTTACTGAATGGACTGGGGAAATAATCCATGGGTTTCTCCAAGAGGGCAGGGTTCCCCCTGTCCTCAAGGAGACTCTCATTTGGCCCATTCAGGAAAAAACTGAACGTGGCAGCAAACCAAATTGACAACTTTCAGCCTGTCGCCAGTATTTCGTTCATGAGCAAGGTGTTGGAAAGGGTGGTGGCAGGTCACCTTCAGGGACTCCTGGATGACACTGATGCTCTCGTTCCATTTCAATCAGGGTTCAGGCCGCATCATGACATAGAAACGGCATTCGTTGCCCTGCAGGATGACCTTTTGAGGGAGGCTGAGGGGGGCAAAATGTCCCTGCTAGTACTCCTCAATCTCTCAGTGGCCTTTGATTCCGTGGACCACAGTATCCTCCTGGGTAGGCTCACTGAGCTGGGGATTGGTGGCCTTGCCTTGGCATGGTTCCAATTCTTCTTGGAGGACCGTCTCCAGAGAGTATGCTCTGTAATATCTCTAGGTGGCCTCTGGGTGGGTCATCAGAGGGTATGGAGCTTCGTGTCATCAATATGCAGATGACACCCAGCTCTATGTATCTCCTTTTCACCATCTGCAACAGATGCTGTTCTGTCCTTGGAGCTCTGCCTGGATGCTGTGCTGGAATGGATGAGTGCCAACAGGCTAAGACTGAACCCGGGCAAGACGGAAGTCCTTCAGGTGGTGACCAAACAGTCCCATCCCCCCCCCCCAGCATCTGTAGTTTGGGAGGCTCCCTCTCCGTTGGGGGAATGGCTCTCTCTGGGAAGGATGAGGTCCGTAGCTCGAGTGTCCAATTGGACCTGATACTCACCATGGAAACCCAGCAGGCATTGGTGGTCCGATCAGCACATTTCCACCTGTGCCAGATTGCCTGCCTGTGGGCCTTCCTTGATGTTAGGGCTCTTACCATGCCAGTTCATGCACTCATAAGCTCGAGATTTGGCTACTGCAGTGCACTCTACGTGGGGCTGCCTATGAAGTTAGTGTGGGAGCTGCAGCTGGTGCAGAATACAGTGGCCAGGTTATGAACAGGAACTAAAACGTTCCAGCCTAGGACTCCTGTTCTGGCCACTCTGCACTGGCTGCCAATACGCTTCCGCATTGACTTCAAGGTTCTAACATACAAAGCCCTAAACAGTTTGTTTTCTGTCAGAGTGGCCTTTTCCAAACTGAAAGGCCCAGACCACTCGCTCCTGCCAAGCTGGGCATGTGAGAGTGCCTACACCGAAGGAGGCCCATAAAACATCAACCAGAAATTGGGCCTTCTCGGTGACAGCCCCTCAGTTGTGGAACAAACTGCCAGCGGAAATAAGGTTGGCTCCCACTCTCGATAGCTTTAAACGACTATTAAAAACATGGTTTTACAGAGAAGCTTTCCTGGAAACTTGGTTCTTTTAACCTGAAATATCCAGGAATCTCTCCCTCCGCCTCTTGTTTTGTGTCTCTGAGTTTCTTGACTGTTGTAACTTAACTGTTAATTTTGTTTATTTTTACTATAGTTACATTGATTATAGTTATTTTTGTTATTTTGTATTTTATTTATATCTGATATATACTGTGTATATATACTGTATATATATATACCGTATGTGTTTTATCATTTTTATTCTTCACCTTGCAAACCGCCCAGAGTAACCTTCTGGCTAGATGGCTGTGGTATATAAATCTAATAAATCTAATAAATAATTAAATAATTAAATAAATAATCCAGTGCAACCCTGTCGTGGTTCACCTGAAAGCCAGCCGTCCCTCCTGCTGCTACCAGTCAGCGGGGCAGTGGCTGAGGGCGGAGGGGAAGGTGTTTAGGAGAATCAGAATCTGGGGGTCCTGCAGGAAAGACAAGGGCATGGAGAAGGGTGTGTGTGGCTGGTTTTTTTTGGGGGGGAACCCCATGGCCTCGATGGGGCCCCCTCTCCAGCACGGGTTCTTGCAACCTTTGCCTGGTGCTTCTCACCAGAGGGGGGCACTGGGAAGGATCCTCTTCCACCCAGGGCACCCCAAGTGCATGCCGCCTGTTGCCGAAGGAGGGGGAGGAGGAGGAAGAGGAGGAGTGGAGGCAAAGGGCCTTTTTGGGGGGGGGCAGTCCAGGCTGGCTGTGGACAGCTCCACCTGCCCTCTCCCAGAGCCCAGGAGTTGGCCCGTCCTCCTGCAACGAGCTCACAGGGGCCGTGCTGTGCCTTGGAGCCCCCCCCCCATGCCACCCTTCAGAAGCACAGACGGGGTGGGGCGGGGAATCCTCCACCCCCACCCTTGAGCTGCCTGCCCTGGCCAGGGAAATAAAAGATGAGACCACAGTCGGCTGACAGCGGCGGCTGGTGATGGCAGCGGTGGGCAGGACGGCTTTGTGGTGGTTGAGACCCCCATCCCCAGTGGGACTCTTTATGTCCCGGCAGCAGTGGCTGTTGAGGCCAGCTGGGGGAAGCCTCTGCTGCCCTTGTGCCCCAACTGTGGCCTTCTCAGGAGCTTCTAGTGGGACACAGGTTGCAGACTTGACCAGCCCTTTGCGACGACTGAGCCAGGCTCATCCTCTTCACCCCCTCCCCTCCCACCCGGCAGTTCCTTTATGGAGGCCTCCTCCTCCTCATTTTCCCATCAGCTGCCAAGGAAGGTGGAAACCCACCCTGAGGCTTCCTGAGCTGGTCAACCGGAGCTCTGCTGGGAATCTCTGGGTTGGCCCCAGCTGTGTTTGTCAAGGGCGGGGCCCTCCCAGGGCCGGCTGGCTGGTGGGCAAATATTGATGGGTAGGCGGCCAGAGGTGACCGAGTGGGCTGGGTCACTGCACACGCAGGGAAAGAGGTGGGTGGCACCCCATGTCTAGACAGCCACCCAAGCTCAGTGCCCCTCCTTCCACTCTGGTGGGGGCCTTCTGCATGCGCTGTTCTTAAGATAGAAAGGCCAGGCGGTCAGACCCCCCCCCCAAGCCTTTATCAAGTACCTGCTCCAGAAGAGACTGCAGTCGTCTGTGACTGTAGCTCCCCATTAGGCTGGAAGAGGCACCTGGGAAACCTCCTCTGCTGGAGACCCCTAAAGACCTCCAGAGAACTCAGAAGTCCTGGAAAGCTCCCCCCCATTGCTGCCCCCCCTCCACAACCTTGGTGAGGCATCCTTGATTCACTGGTGCTCTTCCCCAATTCATCTTTCCAGCCGCATGGCTTTATCTCTTCCTGCTCCCATGGGGACCTGACTCAGCATCACATCATCCCCAGCTCTGATCAACGCGCCTGGAGGCCCAGGCCAAAGGGGCACACAGGCCGAGCCCGGGGACCTGCCCCAGCAGTGCCTTAGCCCCTTGGTGTGGTCTTCTGTGCTGAAACCAAGAGGCATGGGACCCTGGGCAGACTTGGGAGGGCGTTGGGGCTGCTGAGTCAATGAGAAAGGTACTTTACACATGGGTAGAGGCTCTACGTTGGTAACCATTAATCCTCCTCACGACTGGAGCAACAGCGCTGGCCGCCTGGTTAAAGAAGGAACTGGCAAACTGATAGGTTTCCCTGCCTAGTAAGACCCACTCCTCAAAGCTCACGCCCCCCCTCCCTGCTGCCAGAACCAAAGAGAGTCCCTTTGCTGGATCAGACCATTCCCTTGCCGGGGGGGGGGGGAAGAGGAGGGAGGGCACCTCCACCCCTTAGGCAGCAGCTCCCTTCTGCCTGGGCTCACAGCTGCCCTCTCTCTGCCAGGGTGGCTTCCCTTTGGGGCCAGCGGCCTCCCACTGCGGGCGGGGGGGGGGCTACTGGCCTTGTGTGGATGAGCAGGTCTGCCCTTTCCCCAGCAGCCTGAGAAAGAGGACCCTCCAGGGAGGGGCAGGGGAGGGGCCACAACCCAGAAGCCCTTCTGGACGTGGGCGGTCTTGGAAGCTTTGGATCCTTTCTCTCTGGAGGGCCTCAGCTTTGGAAGACCAGCCAGATCAACCAGGACGGGGCCTGAACCTGGCATCCTCCAGACGGGCAGTATGACAAGCTCCACCATTCACTGCCAGCCCTACACTGGGGGGGGGAGAGGGGAGGGGGAATGTGGCCCCACAAGTCTCGAGGAGAGGTGGGGCTGCAGAACTGGCTGTGAGGCCCACCAGACAGACAGACCCAAGAACAGGAAGCCGGCTGCTTCAGGGGCAGCTGCCAGGGCCACCAGCAGCTATCAGCCTTTCCAGTCAACAGGCAATCCTGGCTCACTGCCAACTCAATTCCCCCCCCCCCCAAAAGACTCTTTTCGTATCATGGGTCACTTTGAGCCCCCTCTTCTTCAGGAAAGCTGGGGAGTCCCTGCCTCCCCTCCCATGTTGTCACCGGCAAAACATCTGGGCCGCCTTCCTGTGCCTGCCATCCTAGCCCTTGGCCTTTCCCAGGAGGGCCTGATAGGAGGCCTCCTCCTCACTTCCTTGCTGCTTCAGATGTTTCCGGAGGGAGCTCAGACATCTGCAAGGACCAGGGGGGGGGGGGTCTCCCAGCAAGGAAAAGGTGGCTGCCAGGGAATTTCCAAGCGGGGATGCGTGACTTTTAGGATGGCAGAGCTGGCCCGGACCAGCTGCAGAGGCCAAAGCGGAGACAGCGGCCCTCTCTCTTCCCTCTCCTGATCCCATGTTCATTTGGGATGGGCAGCTCAGCTTGCCTACTGGTGCCTTCTGGGGCCCCCCCCCCCGCCCCAGGAAGGAAGGAGGCTGGCTTGCTGGCTGAGGCTGCATTCCCTTTGCAATGCTCAGCTTTGCCAGGTTGGGGGTGCACTCCTAGGCTCCCCTCGGAGCCTGGGTGGCCAGGAGGACATTTGCCCCAGAGGCAATGGGCTGGTTAAACGACTGGGTCTTCAGTTGATCCATGACCCCACAGCCAGGCTCTTGGCCAGGCCCGTTAGACCCAAAGGACTGAGCACTCTCCTCCTTGTCCCGGCTTCATTGGCTGCCCGCCTGTTTTCAAAGACAGTGCCAAGTGCTGGTGATAAAGCTCAGCACAGCCTGGGGCCAGGCGACTTGAAGGGCCACGTCAGGCAACGGGAGGCAGCCTCCTGGGCCGTGCGATAAGCTGGAGGTGACGTCTTGCAGTCCCCCCCCTCCTGGGGTTCATTTGGGGGAGGCCCAGATTCCCAGGGTGGTGTGGGAGACAGAGTGACAAACGAGGACTCTGGAGAACAGGTTTAGAATCCCCACAAGGGAGGGGCCTCCATGGCTGGATTTCGCCAAACAGGCACCACCAAACCCCACAAAGGCCTCGTCTGCTGAGAGATCCCATGGAAATGTTACCAGTTTTTATGGATAATTTTTCATGCTTGGCTCGAAACCAGTGTCCAATAATTAAGCTGAAATAAACTAAGGAAGTGCAAACATTGTGCCGTTTAAGTTTGCTTTATTGAAGCCAAGCCAAAAAGTAACAGTCAGTGGTCTCTCACCCCGGATGGTGTGGGTGAGCCATGATCATTGGCTCAACATCAGTTTTTATCCATACAAACCAGTTCAAGGTTTCCCTCGATCTGCAGTGGTGGGTGATTGTACAGTTTTTCCTGATGATCCAATTTCCTGAGCCATAAAGCACTTGATGGTCCAAATCAGTGGTTCTCAACCTGTGGGTCCCCAGATGTTCCTGGACTGCAACTCCCAGAAGCCTCCACCCCTCGTTGTGCTGAAAAGGATTTCTGGGAGTTGCAGTCCAAGAACATCTGGGGACCCACAGGTTGAGAACCACTGGTCCAAATCCTTGAGTAAATATTCCATGGGTTGTGTCCTATTGTTCAGCTAGGCACCGTCTGGCAGAGACAGGGAATGGGGAATTCCAGGCAACGGGGCAACCGCCTGTCCCTCAGGCACCGTTGACGGGGGGGGTGGTAATCCAGGTGCTCTGCCACTTCTTGGAGCTGTTGCATACTTCCAGTAATTTACATGCATAATGCATTCAAGTTCCTATCATTTATCCGAGCTGGAATAAATGTTTTGGAGCCTGATTTCTCATGGTATCAGAGAGGAAAGACCTCTCCTTACAGCTCAGTACGTAACATGGAGGCACCCACTGGGCTGGAGAGCTTTGAGATGAGACCCGAGGCTCCCATTTGGGTGCTGGAGTCTTCCACAGCTACTCACCAGGTGGGCTGCAGGTCCCCTACACCGCATGGGAGGGAGGGGCTCGGGAAGGGTTTGCACGGGGCGGGGTGTGGGGTGTGTGTTGTTCGCTGCCACTGCCACATCCTTCCACATAGGCACCTCCCTGGGGCATCCGTTTAGCTGCAAGGTAAGGAGAACATTGGCCCAGGGAACCTTCCATGGATCCAATCCCTCCTGGAGGTGAGGCCTTGCCTTGCCAGCATGGAGAGTGGGGCACCACTGGGAGCCAAGGGGAAGCCGGCACTGGTCCCTTCCAGGAGGAGGAACTGGGCAATAATACTCGACCCCCGCCCAGCCCCCACCCCACGGAGATGAGTGGACGCAGGGGGTCAGGGGGTCCCCTGTCTCCACCGCACCCACTCTGGGCCCTGCTGAGCCACAACCCGCAGCTTCACCGTACATTAAAATATGAAAGTTAGTCTTTAAGGTGCCACATGTGTCGTGTCTTTTGTTTTGCTTTTCTTTGATTTTTGCCTGAAATTCTTGAAAAGACTATAAACACAGCCACCTTCTCTGAAGCCTCACCAAAGCCTCCCCTTCCTTTGCCTGAGAAGCCCCTCAGAGACCTGGCAAGAGACGGGCAGACAGGCAGGCTGTGGGCGCTCAGCGCCCGACCCCCTCCCTGGAGCCCCTTCCTGACAAAGGACAGGGGGCACATCGCCTCTTCCGTGGGGGGGGGGGGTGGCAGAGGAGAATCATCCTAAAGCAGGCATGTCCAACCTTCAGCCCTCCTGATGTTTTGGACCACAACTCCCAGAATTCCAAGCCTGTATTTCCAATGGCAAAGGACTGTGGGAGGTGTGGTCCAAAACATCTGGAGAGCCAAAGTTTGGTCAAGCCTGTCCTAAAGGCTCTCCTCCTCCAGAAGGCCTGAACAGCCCTAGCCTGCCTTCAATCGGGGTCAAGAGAAGAGAATTGAAGAGGAGAGGAGAGGAGAGGAGAGGAGAAGGGGAGGGGAGGGGAGGGAAGAGGAGGGGGCTTCCGAGGGTGCCCCATCCATCATCCACAAGGGGCAGCAGTCCCTGAGCGACAGACTCAGCCCCAAGGAGCCCTCCCGCCTCCTGCTTTGTACCTAGACATCGCCCTGCCCCCTTTCAGACAAAGGCCCGGGGCATCCTTGGGGAGAGTGAGGGGGCAGCCTGCGGGGTTGGGGTGGGGTTGGGGGTGGAGAGAGAGAGAGAGAGAGAGAGAGAGACCCTCCCGCTGTGCCTGCCCAGAGTTAAGAGAGCCGTCGGAGGGGCCAGGAGTGGAGGCGCTAGCCGGCTGACCCGAAGGGCCCTCCTTCGAGCGTCTCTCCCTTCGGTTCGAGCAAGGCTTTGGTCCGGCAGCTTGGCGAGGGTTTGGCGGCTGCCCCCCCCCCGCTGCCCTTCTTCTCCCCCAACCACCGCTCCCCCCCCGCCGTGTCGGCCGTGACTCACGAGGCTGGGAGCGGCCCCTCCCAATCCCGCCCTCCTTTTCCCAGACGGGACACTCATTCCCGCGGCCGGCCGTCTGGGCCCCGGGAGCCGCCTCCGCTTTCTCCCGCCTTGTTCTCGACGAGCCCTCCGGGCCGAGGAGGGGGCCAGGCCTGCCCGTAAGCCCGACACTGCCCGACATACCGCAGCTGTGATCTGGCCTCCGCGGGCCCGGAATTGGGGGCCGGGGGGGGGGAGGCTGACACGTTCACAGGCGGGTGAGCTCCAGCACGTGGAAGGACACGGGCCGCTCTCTGTGCATGCCTTCCTCGCCGTCCCGTGCGTGAGAGCGGAGCACGAGGGGGCCCCTCCCCGCTCTCACGCGCCGCCGCCCCCGCACCCCAGGCTGTTCTGCCGGTTAATCCTTCCGGGAAATCCTCCCCGGACAGAGGTTCCCTCGGAGGCCGCGAAAGTCTCGTGCGCTGGCGGGGCCCAAGGAGTTCAGCGGGACGCCCTCGCGGCCCGCCCTCGCCATAACCCCCCCCCCCCGCCGCCGCCGCCGCCCTCGTGAGCCCGGGAGGAGGGCCGGGCGCTTGGGGGGAGCCGCCGGGGCGGGGCGGGGGCCTCCTCGGGGACCCGGGGTTCGCCTGGGCGGCAGGACCGGAACCGAGACGCAGAAGCCTGCACGTGTTCTCGTGGGAGGCTTTTAGATCCACAGGGAGAAACACATCCAGAACATTTAAGCGCAATCCCGACGAGGAGCCGGGAGGGCCGCCAGAGCCCGCCTCCCTCCCTCCCTCCACAAGGTTGCTGGTCCCTAAATCAGCGGGAGAGCCACATTCCAGAAGAGGAGGGTCCTCTGTCACGGTGGCCACATTCACGGCGTTTTGGTGGTGGTGGGGTGACCGGTGGTGGCCTGGGCTTCTCAGTGGGCGAGGTAGAACCTCCACCCTCTGGACACCCCCCCCC
>JAHTLZ010000164.1:111771-152317 GCA_023846285.1 Phrynocephalus versicolor | reverse complement strand
CCCCCCCCCATGGCTTGGTTCAGAAGGGCCATGAGGGTGTTGGGCGCTGAGGGGCAGTCTTCTTCCTAAACGTTGAGCAGGCCCAGGGCCAGAACAGGTCTCACGGGGCTGCACCAGAGGCAGGAGAAGTTCCTGTTTTGCCCTGCTGCCCCGGGCATGCCCCCTCTGGCTGGTGGCGGCGGGGGGGGGGCACGCTCCTGCTGCTGATTCAGGCGGAGAGGGATTCCCTCCATCGCCACCACCTACTACGACCTAACTGCCATCTCCTGGAGAGGTGGGGAACGGGCAGCCTTCCAGCTGTTCCTGTGCCAGCAGCAACCAAGGATGAGCAAAGCAGCCGCAGGGCTGCATCTCAAAAAAACTGGTGCTCTGGGTGCCCATTCTCCCCCCTCCCCCTGCTCCCCAGGTGCTGCTCCTCCAGGATGTGCCTGCCTCCAGAATCTGCCCCGCCCTCTGGAAGGGAGGTGATGCCAAACCACTCCCACCCCCACCCACCCCGGGGAAAGGCCCCCTGGAGGCCAGGCCTGGGCTTCCAGGGTTCCGGGCCAGCCGCCCCCCTTCTTTCGCATCATGTCAGGAGGGCTGGAACGTGCGAGAGGTCAGGATTGCACAAGGGGTTGTGTAACATGTGGTTGGCCTAAAGTGCATGTCATGGAAAGAGGGCAGGGGAATCCCCCCCCCACCAGGCAGATCTGCTGAGTCAGGGAGCAGGATGTCCCCCAAATCCCAGGGCAGCGCTCCAGTCCAGCAGAGGTCCCCAAAGCCCTCTGCTCCTGAGTGGGAGGGAGACCCTGCGTTCCAGCTGGGAAGGGAGAGGTCAGGAGGGCACAGCCCCCCCTCCCCAGCAATGGCTCCAGGCAGGTGGCCTGGAAGACCAGGCTGCCTCGGACCCCTGAGGTGCTGCTAAGGTTCTGCGGATCACAAAGGGGCCCCCACCCTCCCACCCACTTCCTCCCCTGCGGATCTGTTTTGACTCCTCTCTAAATGTGGCCCAAGCTCAGGCCACGGGGAGTTTTGTGGAAAGGCTCTGTTACCCCCCCCCCCAAGCCACCCCTCCCCCAATCTCTCTCTCTCCATCCAAGCTATCTCTGTCTTAATTCTGCCCCCTGTTCTGGCCTGGGCCAACTGGATGTCTACCCCTGTGGAATTCAGCCCCACAAGCTACAGGAAAAGAGATTCCATTTGAACATTAGAAAGAGCTTAATGACAGTTAAGAGGACCTGTCCGGCAGTGGAATAAGCTGCTGCCCCAAAGGAGGTTGGTGGAGTCTCCTTCTTTGTGGAGGTTTTTAAGCAGAGGCTGGATGGCCATCTGTCGGGAGCACTGTGATGGAGGGGGGTCCTGCATGGCGGGGGTGGTGGATTTGATGACCCTTAAGTTCTCTTCCAAGTCTATGATTCTATTCTACTTGGTCTAAGTGTCTCAGCTCAATGTATTCTCGAAGGCTTTCATAGCTGGGATCTGACAGTTGTGAGTTTTTCGGGTTGTTTGGCAAACCAACTTTCTCAGCTCACTTTAAGGTCCCTGGGCTGATGGGGGGGGGGGCGATCCTATTTGAATTTCTCCCTCTGGCAGCCAAAGGCCTCCAATGGACATGGGAGTCTGAGCCAGCCTCTTTCAGGTGTTTAGGCCTAGATGGTGCAATGAGGTCCCTGACACAGAGGGAACAGGCCCCATTCCTATGGGGTTGGCAAGGAGCCAGGTTGTGTGGCATTTCACCCCAAACTCTGGCAAGCCAAGAAGCCCAGGCCAAGAAGGGGCGCTCGGGGGCCGAGAGCAGCCTTGCCTCCCTGGAGACCTCGACTCCACCCTGGCCCTTGAGGGTGAGCAACAGGCCAGGATCACACCAGACTGTGCAGCAACATCTGGGTCCCTGAGAGGACCCTTCCCAGGACACCAGCCCTGCCCCCACTCCTCTGTCCCAGTTCAGGCCCTTGCGTGGACAGGATGTGCAGTGCGCGTGAGCTGTCCAGTGCAGAACTGCACAAATCACTTTAGAAACCAGATTTATTAGACAACCATATTTGTCCAGAGGGTTGGACTAGATGGCATCTGCAAGGAACAGTTGCAGTGCGTTGTATGAACAGGAAGTAACAGAAACATAAAATCTTCAATTATTACAGAAGGCACCAATGGAACACCCACCACCCACAGAAGGGGTTCTCTTTGTTTCCGCTCAGGGTAAGCAGAGGAAGAGAATGTCACAACCTCCTTTGTGTAGACCAAGCCCCACAGAGAATCTTCCTGATTCCCCCCCCCCCCAAAACACACACAAAGAGACACGGCAGGGCTGTTTGGTAAGTGGCAGCAGCGGCAGCAGCAAAACCCTGAGTGAAGTTAAAAGCACTTGGGATGGACTCCAGGCAGCTCGGTGCCACCTGCCTGGGACCATGGGCTTTCCTGAGAGCAGGAAGAGAAGGCCAGGGACCCATTTTCCTGGCTTTAAAAGCAGTTATAAAAATTGTGAGGACATTTCAAATTGGTCCCTAGTATTGCACTGTTCCTCCCCACCAGCCCCCTGCAGAGTCCCTGTCCTTAATTCTTACACTGAGACTTGGCTTTTAGACCAAGTAAGAAGGAGCCCCAAGAAGGCTCTAATAGGCTCAGGTTGAACCCCGAGAAGCCTGAGGTTCTTCTGTTCTTTGGAGGCTCCTTTGACGACTTCTGTGGCCCTCTGCCCTGTCTTGGAGGGATTCCCTCCAGCTGGCTGAGAAAGTAGAAGAAAGAAGGTGTGCCTTCCTCTTTGGAGGGACCAGCTGAACAAGGAGACCCCGACCTGCGGGAGGCTGCTGTAAAACCAGTGACAGGAGAAGCAGGGGGAAAGGGTCTGATGGTGGGAAATGGGGAATTAGCAAAGGAGGAGGCGGGGATGAAGGGAAGAGAGATGGCCCTCGGTCTAGGCTAGGAGGTTGGGAGGTCAAGACTGAGGGACTAAAAGAAGATCCGCGGACAGGGGAATGGGTCACGTTCAAACTCCTGTGGGGATGGAGAGGGAAAAAGGCAGACAAGCCGCCATATTGGGGCCAGACCTCAGAGAGGGAAGAACTTAAGCAGGCTCGCGAGTTCTTTGACCAGGAAGAACGGTGGAGAGAAAACCGACACAGAGTGGGAGAAAAGGCTCTCTCGGCCGTGGGGAGAAGCAGAAGAAGGTGAAGGAAGAGGTGAGGGAGAGAGGCTTACTATTTCTGTTAGGCTACTTTAGCTTTGTACCTGCTCCTTATAGGAATGGGGTATGTTGTCACTTGTCTTTGTATATAGTATTTGGATGGCTGTACTGTATTAAAGATTTGTATTGTATCAACTTCACAGAGAGGATGTTGCTCTTTGACACCTATCTTTTTCTGCCTCCTCAGAACTGGGCCTTCTCGGTAGCTGCCCCGCAGCTTTGGAATCCTATCCCAAGCGAGATCCGCCCGGAGCAATCCCTGTCTGCATTTCAGAAAGCCTTAAAGACCTGGCTTTGCCAAGAGGCCTTTCGGTGATTGCTTCTGGGGCTGCCGTCTTTGTGGGGTTTTGCCCAGATGCCTTTAGTTTAGCTTGTGCCTTATGTTTTTCCTATTTTGATGGGTATTTGTTATATTGTTTTTTATTGCTCATTGCCTATTGTTTACCTGCTTGTTTGCTTCTGTGTGTTTGTACACCACCTTGAGTTGTTTTTATACAAGCAGGCGATCTATAAATGTGAAATAGAGTAAAGTAACCCCTCCCCAAAACCTTCCAGGGGAAAGTGAGCCCCCAGGTGCCAAGTGTCCTTATCCCCGGGACCCAGTCTTTGGCTGAGGGCTCCCAAGCGCCATCTCCATCCACCACTTCCTCTGTGTGCCAAGGCCAGGGTTGGTGGCGGGGGAGGGGCAGGAACTCCTCCTATGCAAAGTTCTCCCTGCTGCCCCAAGGGGGGACCTGGCACTGCTCTGCCCTCTGGTGGCCATTGCCCGACATGGGCTTAGTCCCCACGGAGGGCCTGGAAAATCCCAGGCACTGGTTTTTATCCGGTTGGTTTATTGTTTTTGTTTTCACTGCAACAGAGGAATCCAACAAACCTCTTGGCAATGAATTCTAAGGAGTCTTCCTAATTTTCACCAGCCTCTGCTAGCCCCTGTCAGCCTTATCTGTTGCCCTCCCCCCCCCCCCCCCGGCCACCCTTCTCCCCTTCACTTGCGCTGATACCTGATTTTAAAGACATGCACTGTGCCATTGCTCAGGGCTACCACGAAGCGCCCATCCCCAGCCACCGTGGCTACCCGTGGCCGATCAAGGCCGTTGGAAGCTGTGAGGAAGGGCCCCAGCTCCTCCCCCTGCTCAGAGAAGGCCACCACCTTGTTCTGCTCCCTCAGAACCACATAGACGGTCCCCACGGCATCGGCGCAGATGGCACCCGGCTGGCACGCGTTCAGTTGGTCCTCCTGGTACTCAGCCACGAGCTCCCCTTTCCTGCTGAAGAGTACCACGTGGCCCTGGGACCAGTCAGAACCCACGAAGCCCCCTTTCCGGCCAGCCAGGAACACCAGGCAACGCTCGCGTGTGCCCTCCGGCACAACCTTCTCTACCAGGTGCCCCTCCAGGTCGTACACCTCAACGTGCCCAGCGACGCTCACGGCCAGGCTGTCTCCCCCAAAGGCCGTCAAGGCATGGCTGGCCTGCCCCCGCTTAAGGGCCTTCCGCCATACAAGCCCCCCCTCTCCATTCAGAAGGTACAGCTGAGAGCCAGCCGTGAAGGCCACTTTGCTGCCCACGGCAGCCACACTGAAGGGAGCCACCTCACTTGGCACTGGGACTGTGCCCTTGAAGTCTCCTTGCAGAGAGAAGCGCTTCAGCCGCCGGTTCTGCTCGTCCGCCACCAGGATCTCTCCGGCGCCGTAAGGACAAAGGCCCGTCACCTGTGGGCGCTTCTTGTCTGTGGGGGTCTTCACCCAGAAACTGCAGGAGAAGATGGGCTGTGGGAGCAGCAAGGGAGCTCTTGGCCCCTGGGTGGGGAAAGGAGGGACAGGGGCTCCCACATGGGTGTCCGGCCCCTCACTGGGTGGCCCCTCCTGGCTGAGGGTATCCTTGGGAGGGGCAGGAGGGCTGGGCAGGTCTGGCGGCGGCAGTTGCTGCTGCTTGGCTCCTTGGGTGGTGCTCTGCTCCTTTTCCTCCTCTGGTCTCCTCCTGGCCGGCAGCTCCTCCTCCTCCTTGAAGGTAAGGCGGAAGAGGCTCCCAGTGCTCTGCAGATCCGGGCTGGTTTCCAGCTGGGGCCGCGGGATGGCCAGGGGCTCCCAGGAGAAGTCCCGCAGCTGCTGCAGCCTCTCCGAGATCAGCTGCTCCAGTGGGAGGATCTCCGTCTCTTGGCCCAGGCTGAGCACCTTCTGGGCAAAGGCCACCGTGCTGGAGGCCACCTGCTCCTGGAACTCCAGCTCCGAGCGCAGGGTCTCAGCCGCCTTCTTCTGCCTTTCCAGGTAGTCCGAGAGCTGGGCCAGCACCTCCTCCTGCTGGGCCAGCACCTGCGCCACCACCCTGGAGCCGGTCTGCTCCACTGCGTCCCGGAGGGCAGCCCCGCGGGCCTCCAGCGCCCGCACCTCCTCCTCCAGGCTGGCCCGTCCTCGGCTGACGCGCCGCACCGTCTCCTCCACGCCCGCCAGGAGGCCCACGATGACCGGCCGGCGCTCCTCCGCCGCCTCGGCCAGGGGGAGGCAGGGCTGGTGCTGGAGGTGGGGCCCCAGCCGGCACTCTCGGCACACGGCGGCGGCGCAGGGGGCGCAGAAGAAGCGCAGCTCCTCCCCGACGTGCTCCTTGCACCGCGAGGCCTGCCGCTGCCGGACCTCCTCGTGGTACTTCCCCGACAGGAAGCCCTCCATGTCCACCACACGGTGGGCGTGCGTGAGCCGGGAGCAGCGGTGGCCCCGGGCACAGGCTTGGCACATGTCGTCGCCGCAGTCCAAGCAGCGGGAAGCGGCCGGCCGGCCGGCGCTTCCGCCTATGAGCGGGCAGAGGCTGCACGTGGGCCGCGCCTTCCCCGCTGGGCCGACCAGGTCCAGGAGCCCCTGGATGAAGAAGTTGGCCTTCAGGCCGCCGACGCCGCCCGGCGGAAGGGGCACCTCCTGGCGGCACTCGGGGCACCGCAGGGCCCGCGCCTGCCCGCCCCCCGCGGCCAGCTCCTGCAAGCACGGGTGGCAGTAGGTGTGCAGGCAGGGCAGGATCTTGGGCCGGCGGAAGCGCTCCAGGCAGATGGCGCACGTCAGGAAGCCGCTGGCCAGCGCCTCCGCCAGGGAGGGGGCCTTCGCCTTCGCCATCGGGTTGCCCGAGTGGGGCTGGCGGCCGTCGGAGGGAAGCCGGCTGCCCTGCAGGGAGGGAGGAGGAGGTGAGCGGGGCTGCTGGACAGGCCCGCCCGGGAGCGGCTTGAGTTGGCGGGGACGCTCCGGGGACCCTCGTCGGGCCACGGCGGGAGCCTCGGGCCCGCGGGGCGAGACTGGAGGCGCGCCGCTCGGTCCCGGGGAGGCACCGGCGCGTCCCTCGCACGTTGCGGGTTGGGACTCGGACGGGGGGGGCTACTAAGGGGGCGCCCCGCAAGGACTGGGCAGGGAGCAAACTTCCCCCCACCCTCCAGCAATCTCCCCGCCCCGAAGGGCGAGGCTGGACGGCAAGGAGAGGGGCGTGCTCGCCTCCGCAAGCGGCTCCCGGGTCCCTCTCGGCTCCCGGCTGGAAGGGAGAGCGCGCGGAGCTTTACCTGGGGCTGCCTGAAAGCTCGCCCGGCCTCTGTGGCGTCTCTTGCCCGGTCCGTCCTCTGCTGGCCTTTCCGCGGCAGCCGGGAAGGAGAAAAGGAAAGCGAAAGGGGCCCCGGGGAGGCGGCGAGCCACGGAGGGCGGAGGCGGGCGGCTTTCCCTCCCCGAGCCTCCCTTTTCGGGAAGGACGCGCAGCTCCCTCCATCCCCACCCCCACCCCCACCCCCCGAGGGCGCCAGCAGGCGCGGGGCCGCCCGGTCTCCTGCGGAAGGGAGTTCCAGCCGCGGGCGGGGGGGGGGGGCAGCCACCTGA
This sequence comes from Phrynocephalus versicolor, assembly GCA_023846285.1. Taxonomy (NCBI): domain Eukaryota; kingdom Metazoa; phylum Chordata; class Lepidosauria; order Squamata; family Agamidae; genus Phrynocephalus; species Phrynocephalus versicolor. Next base: position 145,310 of record JAHTLZ010000164.1, on the reverse strand, counting down.
AGAAGGCTCTGGGAGGCGTTGGGTGGGCGCGAACCTGGGCAAACCCTCACCCTGGAGCGCCCGGCACAGGGTGGAGCCAGGCCGCTTGCAAAGCACAAGGAAGCCCAACGGGTTGACACAGGGACGGTCAAGGAATATAGTTTTGACAAAATGTCTGAAGTATATATTCAACAGATTACAACATGGATTCTGTATAAAAATGCCAGGTCATGTGCCAGACAAGGGAGCGTATTAGGTCTAGGACACAGGGGCAAGGAACACTTATCACTGTAAGGTCAGGAGGGTGGTTAGGCCAGGTGGTAGGTATGGCATGATCACCTCACCTCATGTAGCATGATGTGATTGGTCCACAACATCTTGCTATATGTATAAACCTCTCAGGCAAACCAGTGTTTAATTGGGACTGTCCAGGTGAGAGAGAGGTCCTCACATTCTGTTATTTTCTCTGTGCATATGTGCTGTGCTTTGTTATTGCTTATTTTCTCTTGCCCTGCGTACATATGCAATATATAAGTTTTATACTAAGTTCTACTGTCTTATTTGTCTGCTAGCTCCATAATCACTAAGTGCATTTATTTTTCCACACCACTGCTAGTCTCTGCTAGTTTATTTTTTTCCTGGAACATAATTAATCCCTATCAGTCACAATAGGACTATGTCTTAACAGGAACCGAAATGGAGAAGGAGGAGAGTGGATGGGAAGGGGCCCAAAGAAGAGGTGCTGACACCTCCAAGCCCCCAGCAGGTGGATTGGGCCCTGGCGGGTGCAGTTGCACCCCACCCCACCCACCCCACCCCCAGGGTGGAAGGGAAGGCCTCTGAGGTGACTCCCATTGCCTGGCACGTCCTGTGGCTGAACTCGGTTGCCAGCCCAGGAGCCTAGGAGCACCCCTCCACCAGCTCCCAAGCGCCCTCTCCTTTCAGACCACTTCCTCGACACAGAGCACAGCCGCACCCAGAGTCAGCGGCAGCCGAAACGGGCATCCCGAGGACCCGCCCCTCTCTTCTGGGTGTGGGAGTGGGCACGCCAGCTGCCTCTCCCAGGTGGTGGGGATGGGAGGCTCGGAAGGGATCCTGGGGGCCCTTGGCCTCCTCCACAGGAGGAGGCAGCAGGTGCCTGAGGCAGGGGAGGGCCCCAGAGGGAGAGTTTTTTCCTGCTGTTCAGCCAGCAGAATGCTGGGTTCTCTTCAGCCCCTGGCTGTGCGGGCTGCACTCTGGGATGACCGAGAACAGGCCCTGTCCCTCCTCCTCGAGAGGCTTAATCCCCTTGGGAAGCCCTCAAGGAACACACCCAGGCGGCGGCATGGCAGCCGGGATGGCCCCTTCCTCGTGAGCTATGTGGGAACGCCCCAGCAGCACACATGCAACTCCAGGTGATTCACACAAAGAAAAGACCAGCAACCACACAACGGAGAGTTGTCTATTGTTCACATGCCTCTGGCTTCCCCAGCAGGGTTTTCAAGGGACAATACATATTCCAGGGGTGACAAGGTCACAGCGAGTTTCCATAGCCAAGCAGAGATTCAGCCCGAGGTGTCCTCCTCGTCCCTCCCTCTGTCCTCGGGACCCTGTGCCTGCTGGGAAGGGCACGGGCTGGGCCTTGATGCAAATATTTGAACAAGGGCAGAACTGTCTTGCTCGCCAGCACCCACAAGGCCCTCACCAGACAGGACGGTGAGAGAGGCGGGAGGCTGCATGAGTGGGGGGGCACCCCCACCCCACCCCCCAGGATTTGGACCAGACCACCCTCTTTTTAAAATCCTGCCCCATGAAATGTCTGTTAAGATTCCCAGTCATCCAGGTGAGTTTATCTGGAAGCTGAGTCATGGCATCTGGAATTATTTTCTTGAGAGACTGAAATGTTTCTCTGCTCATCGAAATAGCTTCATCAGTCTGAGGAAAGCTAGCTGTGAGTCCTCCATGTGACCCTGGTTTGAAATAGCTTCATAAGATGGACAGTGGCTTGAATAGATGTCTTAGGTGGACAGTAGTCTCAACAGGCTCCATGACCTTCTTAGGCCACTGTCCACCTAAGGAGCCTATGGAGGCTTCTGTTGCTGCTGGTCCTTGGGACCCTGCCGTGTTCTGCTGCTGCCCCATTCCGTGTGGCCAGCAACAAACCCAGGCTGTGGGGGAGGCCCGTCGCTCCAAAGGGGTCTGGCCAACACGAGGCTCCTTCCTTACCCTGCGGGTCTCCTTGCTGCTCACCCATTTTCCAGGCTGCAGCCAGGCCAGCCCCAACAGCTCCTGTTTGCTCCTGGAAGCGCATTCAGCCAAGGGACAAAAGTTGGGCAGATTCCCAACCCTCCCCCCTCCGGTGGCCCCTACGTAGGTCAACTGACCAAAGTGGAGGGCATGGGACCTTGCCCTTGGCCGGTGCCTGCTCCCTCCATGTGCTGTGGGGCAGGGCTGGTTGATTTATTCATTACATGACATGTATGTCCTGCCCACCTAATGCCATAGCACTACCTGGGGCGGGTAGCAACATTAAAGTACCACCGTCCCAGACCGCCCGCAAAGCCTCAAGAGAGAACCAAGAGCCATTCAACCCAGGATACCCAAGCATCAAGGAAACCTGAACAGCTCATTGAAATTGAAATGAACTCAAGGAAGCAACTTGCACTAATAACAGGTGTTTCAGATGTTTCAAAAGGCTTCTTGACACAGGAGGGGTTTGACCTGTTTCCGGAAGGGCAGGAGGGAGGGGGCCTGGCATAGATTTGCGTAGCATTGCAGCTGCCAACACAGAGAAGGCCCAGGTCCTCCCACTGGCTGGCCTATCAGCCGGGAAGCCAGTCGCGCGCACATACACCCCTGACCTTCTCTCCTCCTCCTCCTCCTCTTCCTCCCCCCTCTCTCCCCTTGGAGGGCAGGGGCCCCACGGCAGTGGCAGCACCAGGGCCTGAGGGTCGCGTCAGGCGGAGGACCAAGGCTTCCGGGCTTGTACCTGGAGGGAAGGAGGGAGGGGAAGGAGAGGGCTGAGAAAGGGGGCCTGGGAAGGAGGGGGTCCTTTATCCTGGCGGGAGGACCCAGGTGCCCCAAAGGGCCCTTGTGGCCTCAGGCTGATGGTTCTCCACATCAGAGGCTCCCTTTTCTGACTTCCGTTTAGCACCTCCCACAAAGACACTCTGCCCCCCCCCATGGGAAAGCCGGAAGGGGGGCAAGAATGAGCCTCCAGGACCTTTGTTCCGGAGGGGACCTCTCCCCACCCTCTCTCCCAGGGCTCTCGCCTCTGTCCCCTTGGAGCCCCGCCTTGCCAACACACTGGCCAGAAGCACAGAGTTATTGCCAGGTAGACCCTATAGCGTGTGCTCTGGGCTTTGGGAGGGAGAAAACACCCCCACCCCCACCCCCAACAGGCCTCCTTCTGCCCCTCTGCCCTCCCTCCTTCTCCCTTCTCCAAGACTCCCCCCCGGCCTGCCCCAGCGCTTGCTCACCACCGCAAGGATGACAGCCACGGCAAGGGTGATGGCGAGGGGGAGGCCGATGCTCAGCCCCACCTTGCTGATCTGGAGGTTGCATTGGTCCCCCAGGAACCAGGACGTGTCGGTCTCGGGGCAACTGTGAGAGAGAAACACCCGGGGTGGCCAGGAGATCCAGGGGAAACTCGCAGGAAGGGTTCAGCCTCCCCGTGGGTCCCAGCTGTGGGTGTCTGGGAATGGAGAGTTTGTGCCCAGCAGGAGGGGGCCCTTGGAGTGCTGGCCCCTCCTTCCACTGGGCTGCTCTCTCTTTGCAAGGCGGGAAGGAGCAGGAGGTGCTGGCGCTGGTTGGCCAAGCCCTTGGGTGTTTCTCTCTCTGCAATTGCAAGGGCAACCAAAGGCCTTGAGTGGGCCACCAGTTGCACGCTGCCCCCTCTGCCCCAGATCCAGCTACCCCTCCCCATGCAACCTTACAATTTAGCCAAAGAGTAGCCCCCAGGAGGAGGGGCCAAACCTTGTGAAGGCCAAGCCATGGGTGCCAGACAAGCTACTGGCCCTGCAGGCAAGGAGGAAAGGGAGGGCAACTCTCGTGGGCTCCTGGGTGGGCAGGTGGGCAAGCAGACTCCCCAGGCCTCCCCCCCCCGACTGGCGGACGCTTACTGGCACTGGGGGCCAAAACGGGGCACCTGGCATCGGCCGTGCTTGCAATCCAGGGCACCTGGGTGGCCCTCGGCACACTGGGTGACGCACTCAAAGCCGCCCTCCGTGGGTCGGCCAGAGAAGAAGGGCCTGAACTCATCTGGAACGGGGGCCCAGCAGATTTCTGGAGGGAAGGGATAAGCAGCTGTCAGTCCGGAGGGGGAAAGAGGCCAGCCAGTGCAGGGGTGGGGGTGGGGGTTGAGGAAGGCAGGGTCTGTGGGGGGGGGGAGAGGCTCACCTGCGACACTCACCTTTCTCATCCACTCGGACATCACTCCCGGACGTTTGGATGGACGAAGCCTCAAAGCACAAATCTGAGGAAACAGAGCCCCAGACTTGGGCACAACAAGTGGGGAAGGGTTAAAATGCCCTGTCGTCCCCCCCCCCCCACATCAAGATTCCAAGGGAATCTGGGGCAGGGTGGAGAAATGGGGACCTACGCATCTTCTCCCTCCATGGTTCATACTATGGGTGTTCAGCTTCTCTCCAACCAACAGAGACAGGTGAGGCCTCTCAAGGAGGGGCACCCAGAACTTCCATGTTCAGGTGATCCTCAAGGCCTTTGTGCATCCCAGGCAGCAGCCCGAGCTCCACACAGAGGCCTGGAGTTTGTTTGTTTGTTTGTTTTTGTGGCACATACGTCCAGTAGGCAACAGACAAGCCAATGATTCCACCTCTCATGGAGACCTTTACGTACCTGGGCCTTGGGAAGTTGTTCCCCTGGGCTGAGCCTCCCTTGGAAGGCTCTCGGCCAGCCAGAAGCCCCCCCCCCCGCTTCTCCTCTGCAACCCATGCCATTGGTGGGGGGGGGCGCACTGTGTAGCTAAATCTTCAGCCTGAATCTCGTACTCCAGAGAGAGTGCCTAAGGAAGGGGTCACACAGCCCACAAAGCCTCACAAGAAGAGAACCCTTAAAGTGCCACCGGACGCCCCCTTGCTCTTGTTGTGGTTGCTGCTGCTGCTGCTGCTGCTGCCCTGGGCTCTCAAGACACCCTGAAGGCCTCCTGGCTGTCCGGTGGCCTGGTCAGTGTCAGTCCAAAGGTAGTCCAACTCTCTCCCAGGAAGTGCCCACTTCGCCCCCACCCCACCCAGGCCCTGTGGCCGTGCTCCTCTTCCACCTCTCCTCCACCCTTCCTCCCCCCCCCGCCTCGCCCTGCCGCGACTCACCAGAAGAGGCTTCGCACCGTGCCTGCCCCTGCGCTACCTCAGAGAGCAGCCCCACCAGCTGGGAGGACATGTTCTGCAGGCCTTCGTGGACTCTGGTGCTGAGAGGCAGCATCATGTGGACTCGGTGGTGCACCATGACACTGCCTGGCCTACAGGATCAAAGGGGCAGGGGTCAGTGTGTGTGGGTGTGTGTGTGGAGGCGACCTCTGGGATCTCTCAAAGCCTTACCCAATTTTAACAGTTACCACCTTGGCTAGCTGGAAGCGCCTTTTATCACAGAAGCTGAGGAGGAGGAGGAGGAGGAGGCGGCCAGGCTTTCACGGGTAGGCAGGAATTTATGAATCAATCTAAATAGTGCCCCAACCGATTCCACTGCGGTCCGTGGTGCCAGCATAACCGAGCCCTTAGTCTCCAGTGACACATCCTTAGACTTGAGGGTCTTGTTCAGCTCCATCATGGCTGCCCTTCCGAGTCTTGGTGTTCTCCTTATTTCTTGGCTACTACAGTCTCCCTTTGGATTGATGGCTGGACCAAAATTAGCCGAGTTGCCTGAATTTTACCGCCTTTTCACACGACCCCTAAGATCCGCTGGCCACTTAAATTCGGACCAGAGATCTTAGGGGTTCGTTGCTCTTGCTGTGTTCCCACCCCTCAGCACTTCCTTGCTCCTGACTGCGTGAGGGGTGGGAGAAAAAAAGAGAGGAAAAAATGCAGCTCACCTCCTAAGCCACCGGGCTTTCTGATTCTTTCTCTTACTGATTCCGCCCGGCTTCCTGGTTCCTTCTCTTAAAGGGGCGGCAGGCAAAAACAACAACAAACAGACGCGAGGAGAGCCCGACACTCACTCCCTTAAAACCACATCAGGGATTTTCACCACAGGAGAGCAGGTACATGAAAAGTGCATTGGGACATGCTTAGGTGGGCGTGGTCGCACTTAATTTTCTGCAAACTCTGGAGCTGGTGGGGAAACATTTTTAAGCTCTGGAGCTTGCAGCCATTTGCGGCGGAGTTTAGGGGTCATGTATTAGGCTTGACGGAGAGGGGTGTGCCTGTGTGAGGAGGCACACTGTGCAGGCATGCCCTGGATGAGGTGGTGGGGGGAGGCTCTGCCTTTTGCTCTAGGCTGCTTCCTCCCCCACCCAACGCGCTCCCCCCAATCTTCTCCTCGGCTGTAGTAGTGAGGCAAATGCCATCGATGGCAAGGTTCCTCTAACTCAAGTGGCCTCCTTGACCCCCTGGGCTTCCTCCCCAATCAGGTTTTATCTTCTCTCTCTCTATGGGCGTTTATACACGACCCCTAAACTCCGCCGCAAATGGCTGCAAGCTCCAGAGCTTAAAAATGTTTCTCCACCAGCTCCGGAGTTTGCAGACAATTAAGTGCGACCCCGCCCACCTAAGCGCGACCCAGCGCACTTTTCTTGTACCTGCTTGAAGAGGGTGAAAAATTTTGATGCGGAGAGTGCCGGCTCTCCTCGCTTCTTTTTGTTGTTTTTCTTTTGCCTCCCGCCCCTTTAAGAGGAACCAGGAAGTAACCGGGGGCTCCCACCGGGGCTCGGAGCAGGCACCTGGAGGTAAGGCTTTTTCTTTTGTCCGTTTTAAAGGCTTTTTCCCCCTCCCTCCCCTCACGCAGCCAGCAGCCAGGACGTGCGGAGTGGTGGGGAGGGAGGAAGAGCGACAGACCCCCAAGATCTCTTGTACGAATTTAAGGGACCAGCGGATCTTAGGGGTTGTGTAAAAAGGCCCTATGTGTGTGTGTGTGCGTGTCTCCCTCCCTCCCCCCCCCCCTTCGGTCTCCCTCTTATTACTCTAGCAGAGTAAATAAGAACTGGGGAAGGAGATCCTTCCGGGTAAAGAGCTTTCCAGGACCCTCGGAGGCCGGAAGGTGCTGGCTGGGAATGGCACCGGTCGTGCCTCTTTTTTTTTCCTGGCCCAAAAGAGAGTCATGGCTATGGACGCCGTGGGAATAGAGCAGAGAAGAGAGGCGCTCCCGGGTGCAGCCCGCGCCACTCTGCATTTGAGGCCTGCCACATCCCTGGAACTGATGGCACTGCAGGCCCCAGTCCAAGCGGGACCCCCTCCGCCTTCCCCTTCCTTCCCCTCTGATTTTAGACTGAGACAAGGAGCAGATAGGAAGTCTCCTGGGGGTGGGGTGGGGTGGGGGCTCTGGGCCATCCATGCATCCAGGCAGGATGGATGGCAGGGGTGGCAGGGCAGAAGCGCTTCAACAGGTGCCTCCATTAAGGGGGCCTCCTCCAGTCCCTTGTAGCCCCACCACCCTCTCTGCTGGTCCTACAGCCACCTGGGACCACATAAAAGCCCTCCGCTCTACCCTCTCTACACATCGTTCCAGACAACCTGCCATCTGTCTGCCAGCTGGGTGTCCTTTCGGGTGTGGGGGGGGGGGGGAGGCACCAAACCCCAGTCCTGGTGTCTGGGGTGGCAGAGGATAGCAGGGGTGGTATTTGCAGCCCCTCGAGGGAGGCTGCTACCAAGAGGCACCTGGATCCCCCACCCCACCCCAGTTGGGAGCCACCCTGTGTCTCAGACTTATCTTGAGCTGGGAAAGGGGGTGAACATGGAGGGAGGTTTGCCTTTTATTTCCGTTCGAGGGTTCAGCTTCTTCAGGGGGGGGTGCCTCTTTGCTCTTCATGCCTTTTGTGCACTGGTTGTTTTGTTTAAAATGAAACAGGATGCCTCTTTAGGGTTATTTAGCTTTGTTTTTCCCTGTTTGACCTTTCTGGCATGAGTCCAAAAAAGCCCTAAGAGGGAACCCTAAACTACACCCCAAAAAGCAGAGGGAAAGTAATGGACCCACAATGTCTAGAGCAAATACACAGGGGGATTTCACAAAATAACAGTTCAATAAACTCACAATATATCTCTCCTGCTTCTTGTTGGTGCCCTGCACAGCCACCGGCACCCACAATAAACCCAGGAGGACATAATATATCAGGCAGGGAGAGGAGGAGGAGGGAGCAACTGGGAGGGGGCTCCAGGGGTAAAGGGGAGAGTCAGAAAAGCCCAGCATCACCCCACGGGCCCCCTGGCCCCCAAAGGCCTGCCCAACCAAGAAGGCTGTGCAGCCCCTCACCTGAGCCCTAAGACCGTCACGCTGTGGTATTCCGGCACCTTCCGGTAAGTCTCCTCCACCTGTAAGGCAAATGCCAGGGTTTGTGAGGAGCGCTGGATTCCCGGGGTGAGGGTGGGGGGTGGGGGGAGCAAACCACTGCCTGCCCTCTTCCCTTGGCCGCTCAGCTGGCAGGCAGCCCCCCCCTTTGCCCCTTGCCCCTTGCCCAACGGGTTCTTGCAAGGGGTCACACAGGGGCAGGGCAGCCGGAAAGGACTTGCTTTTGCAATCATTTGGCCCAGGTGGGGAAGGGGACTGCAAACGGGGGGGGGGTGAAGGGCAGATAAGGTTAACTGGGGCCAGTCCACGACAAGGCCCGGGGCTGTGGCAGAGCCCATCCCCCAGTTCAGGGCAGCCGCTGTTGCAGGCTCAGCAGTGACCCAGCAGGGGAGCTTAAGGCCGCTGGTCTGTCTCCAGCAACAGCACCCGTTGAACCGGCGGCTTGCTCCCCCAGAGGGCCTGCCAGGAGGGCAGGCGGGACCTATTCAAAGGGCTGTTCTAGGGGCCTGATTCACAGTCCGGGGGGGGGGGGGGGCGGGGGTTGTCGCTCAGCTTTCGCTAGACACGCATTCAGCAAAAGACTAGCACTGGGTTTGCTGGCTGGGATGGGATCCTTGAGCAGCTCAGGGTTCCCGATCCCGAGGGAGGCCCCCAGTGGTTCCCACTTGCAGATTCCAGCTGCTTGCCGGGACTCTTTTCTCCCTTGTGTCCCGCAAGTCAGCCATACGACAAAGGAAGCACCTGATCCTGGTGGGGACCTGGGTATGGTTTCTGCCAATTTCCAAGGGCTCCCCCACCCCCAAGAAAAGGGCTAGCTCCCTGCTGAGCTCTTCAGGGGGAGGCACCTTGGTGCTAAGACTCCTGTCCCTGAAGAATATATGACACTCTCATGCCGCTGACTGCTCAACGAGGATAAAGGAATGCAGGGGCAAAAGACCAGCAAGGTTGTATTTGGAAGACAGCCTGGCCCTTTCAAAAATGAATGCAAGGGACAAGGTTTGCCAAACGCACGGTTCTGCTCATGTTGAAGCCAAAGGCCCACCAGCCACGGAGCCACCAAGGGCAGCCATCTTGTTGACTGTAGACACCCGGCCCACTGTAACCACCATGACGTCAGGATCATCCCAAGGTGTTCCTCGGGTATGCCCAAAGGTACTGGCTCCAGCGGCAGTCTATCAACAGGGAGCTTAACTTGCTAAGAGGAAGTGCTTAGGGTTAGGGCTAAACAAATGGCCTTGCCCTCTAGCCTGGTTGGGGACCTTAACAATGCCAGTCTGCCCTTGTGCAGAGGAGACCCTTAAGTCTCTCCTCACATGGCATCCCTAAAAGCCCTCAGAGGCCTTCTATGGTTTCTCTCTCTCTCTCTCTCTCTCTCTCTCTCTCTCTCACACACACACACACACACACACACACAGATAGCCCTACCCACTTGCCAGGTTTTACCTGTCGTGTGAACTCCTGCACAAAGTCCTTATAATCGGTGGAGGAAGAATCGGCAAGTTCCTCTGTGAAGTTCCAGTTGATGACCTTGACCACCATGTCCAGCCAGGCCTCAACCTCTACAAAAAAAAGCACAAGGGGTCAAGAGTGACCTCGATCACCCCAAGACTTGTGAGCCCCATAGCACTAGAGTTGCCTGCCCCAGAAGGAGAGAGCCGGGAGGGGCTGAGGACCAGGGAACATTGTGGGCAGGAAGAGGCCAGGCTGGCCATGCCGACCATGGACAAACATCCCAGGCAGGGGGAGGCGGCTGTGCGAGTCGGAGCCTCCGTCCATCGATCACAGGGTGGCCAAACCCGAGTTCCACCGAGGGCTGGCTCAGGTTTTGAGGAGGAGCCTCTCCATGTTCCCAGGCCTCTCCCTGCTTCACTTCTTAGGTCAGGCATGAGACGGGTGGGTGGTCAAGGTGGGGCAGGCAGATGAGCCAAGGCTGGCAAGTGCCCAGGGAGGCCATCCCAAGGGCTCTGAGTCCAGAGTCTTTGACAAATTCCGGCCAGCACCAGAGGCCACGGCAGCCACCCTTTGGGGGACCGTGGGGGGCTGAGCGAGCAGGATGCAAGCAAAGCGTTTGGGGCTGATGCTTGCTGCACCCAGGACCAAGCCACCGGGGCCCACCACAGCATGGACGCCAAAAGTCCAACCCGGCACTTGCCCTCTGGACACCTGGGGATGCTGCTGGTGGCCGCCCCCCCTCCTTCCCTCCCAAGTTTTCTCTGCCCTTTTCCTGAAAAGCCGTGGCGAGCTCATACCTGTGTCGACCTCAATGACGTTCACCACAAATTCACACCTGGCCCCCCAGAAGTACTGCGGGCACTGGCAGGCCGTGGCAACCCAGATGCCCCCGTTTTGGCATTCCTTGGTGTCAAAGAGTTCACAGGAGGCGCCCCAGTAACCAGGAAGGCAAACACAGTGGGACCCATTGGAATGGCCGCCATTTTGGCAGGGGGCTGAGAAGAAGGAGGAGAGAGGCATCAGCCACGTCAGGGTTGCAAAAGGTCCACAGCAGAGCCCCCCCCCCCAAAAAAAACAAGAAGAAAACTCACACAGGCTTCTGCCCATCACTCCCCCCCCACACACACACACATTTTCTAACTTGCATTCAAAGACGAGCGTGTACAGATAGTAGACAGAGAAGAGAGATGGTTCGACAGAGGGGTCAGAGGAGCCACTCATGTGTGTATTGAAACTCCATCTCTCTCAACAGAGGTGGAGGCCTCAGGCACAATCTGTCTCCTATTGATTGTGCTGCCCTTTCATCAGTCCGCAGACAAATCAGAAGCACTTCACACCTCCACCAGCAAGGCCATTGCTAACAACCCATACTTAATTGTGGACTTTCTAATGCCATTTGTCTCTGGGTTTTGGACTTTTTGTCAGGCTGCTCTCAGAGGGTTAGAGGAGGGTCTCACATGTCCACAGCCCTTAGGCTCAACAGGGTTGTGTGTTGAGCCCCCTGTTCTACACCCTCTATGCACATGATTGCTCCTCTGCCCACCCAAGCAACAAAATCATCAAGTTCAATGATGACACCAGTGTGGCGGGGCTCATTTCTGGAAGAGCCGAGTCCGTCTAGCGGGACGAGGTGGAGCGGCTCTGTGTCTGACATGGAGACAATAATCTGGTCCTTAACACCACCAAGACCAAGGGACTGGTGGTGGATTTCAGGAGACAAAAATGCGGACATTCAGCCCCTGTACATTGGCGAGGACTGTGTGGAGAGGGTGGCTGTATTCAAGTTCCTGGGTGTTACCCTCGAGCAGGGCCTGGCCTGGAGCGCTAGCGCCACTGCTTGGGTAAAGAAGGACCAGCAGAGAAGAACAGACTTCCTCAGACTCTTAAAGAAAAACAATCTGAGTGAGAGACTGCTGGTGTCCTTCTACCAATGCTCCATTGAGAGCATTCTTGCATACTGTGTCTGTGCTTGTTCCTCCAGCTGCACAGCCACGGATAGGAAAGCACTCGAGAGGGTCATCATCACAGCCCAGAAGGTCATCAGTCACCCTCTCCCATCTAAATGGCAAATAACATTCTACAGCATTCATCTCATCCCGGACATAGTCGGTTTGTACTGTTACCTTCGGGCAAGAGATACAGAGCAATAAAAACAAGAACAAACAGACTAGAAAGAGTTTTTTATCCAAGAGCCATAACCACCTTAAATGCTGCAACCAAATAGTGTGACCTTGGGGAGTTGTGATGGATGCATATGAAGTGCTTTTAATTCTTTTTACCTTTTAAATGGTTTTTTCCCCTAATTTTAATTAGGTGACAGAAAATGGGGATTAATTATCTCACACACATTTTGGCAATTGGATTTTAAAGAAATAAATGAAATCAGCAATTTAAACATAACTGTGTGTCCTAGAATAGCATTGCTATCAATATCTGAAAAGACGATAGAGAAGTGGAAGAACAAGCTTACGGTACTGGATATTTATTTATTTAACATATTTTTACTCAGCCTTTCTCCTTAAAAAGGACCCACGATCGCTTTCATACTTAAAAACACAATAAAACACAGCTAGGAAGAGAAGGCAAACAGGACAAGCATCAACGCTGGCACGCCCCAAATGTTCTGCGAATGAGGCTCACTCCGGACCCGAAGATCCAGACGGGTGTGACCCTTTGCCCACCTGGTGAGGAGGAGGAGGAGGAGGAGGAGGAGGAGGAGGCGCCTATGGTGGTGCTGGTGGTGCTGGTGCTGGTGGTGCTCTTGGCAGGTGCAGGCGGTGCTTCTGTGGGTGGGGGTCCCCCCTGTTCACAGCGGGGGCCATAAAAAGGAGGGGGGCAGATGCACTTCACCCCATCGTGGGTGCCCCCATTCAGGCAGGGCCCTGCTGCAGGAGACAAGACACCGGTCAGCCTTGCCGGTCAAGGACCAGGCAGAGAATGCTGTGGCTGCCCCCATGGCTGCTCCTGTCCTTGCCCAGTGTCCCTGGCCAGGCCAGACAAGGCAGGAACTCCCCTTCTACCCAAGGCCTCTTTCCCCCCCCTTGGCCTCTCAGCCCCCCGCAGTCCCACTCCCGATCCCCAGGGTGCCAGAGAAATCCTGCTCCCCCACACTCCCCCAACCCTTCCTCCCCTCACCCCATACCTGCTGTGGCTCCCACGAAGGAAAGGTGGAGGAGAAAAAGGAGGACAGGGGCTGAGACAACGGAGGAGGTGCTGCAGAGGCCGGGAGCCCCCATGTCCACCACAGACCGAGGGAGGCCAGTGGGGGGTCCTTCTTCCTTGCAGGAGGTGCCCACATGTACTCTGCCCCGTTGTTCTTCTTTGCACCCTGAGTCACGGAGGGAGGCGGGGCGGCAGAAGGCAATTCCAAGGCCTCTCCTGCAGCACCTTTATTACGGCACAGCAGGAGGCCATAAACCTGAGTGAGGAGGATTGCCGCCACCCACCCCTGGGAGAGGCATCCAGGGCAGAGATTCCCCGCAGCCACCGTGCCCTTCCTTGCAGCTCACTGGGGTCATGCACAGGGGCCCCGTGGAGAGCTGGGGCCTCAGATGGCGGCATGCACGCAGGTGCCGGTGCCTGATGCCCTGTCCTTCCAAAGGCCCCTGCTGGGTGGCTTTCATAAAACAGCCATATGAAGAAATGCAGAAAAAACATCCCAGGGGTCACAGCGGGAATTTGTCTACACCCAGAGCTGCGGTGCCAGGGGCTGGGAGTCTTCCTCTGCTGGAGCCTACATTTGATCCCCTCCCCCCCCCGCCCGGGGAGAGGGCAGTGGGAGGCAGGCGGGCACAGAGGCCCCCGTTTCCTGATCATGCCCTGCATCAGCTGGGATTCAGAGGCACACAGAGGGTGCTGGTGCTGGAGACCGCATGGTTTGGATCCCCAGCCCCCAGCGCATGCCCTCCCCTCCAGACATTTCCCTGAAAGGAGAAGATCACCCTCCACGATCATAGAACCATAGAATTGGAAGAGACCTCAAGGGCCATCCAGTCCAACCCCCTGCAGTGAAGGAACCCCCATCACAGGACGCCTGACAGATGGCCATCCAGCCTCCCCCTTAATTCTCACCGAAATACTCTCACCCTGAGTTCCCAGTTGTGTATCCTGGATTTCTTCAGCATCAGCATCATCAGGTCCAGCAAACCCACAGAAGAATCTATGTGGCACTGGCAGCATAACAGGCCACAGAGAGGGATTCCGCCCAGGGTTTGAAGGCTGCCTCTAAAGAAAGACAGCAAGTGTATTCTTCCACGAATCCACCTCACACTTGTGAGCAATCAGCCAACCCATGTTCTTTTTACTGGCTTGAATTCACCAATGCACTTCTGCATGTGACATTCCCCCCTCCACACACACACACTTTAGAAGCACACCCACCCACGGGCATAGCACACATATTAGTCTCCAGCAGATCTGCACAGATCACACTAGGTGCCACCCCCAGCCCCGCCCCGGTGGGGGAGATGCAGCTTCATCCCTCCCTTGCGGGAGGCACCCTTTTCGCTCAGGTGGGCAGCCGGCAGGGGTGTCCTCCTTGTCACGCACCGCAGGAGGCGCCAGCCGCAGCTCAAGCTGGGCGGGCAGCCTCACCGGCTCTCTGGGCTTGGGTGACTTTCTGTCCAGCACTAACCAATTGTTTCTTCCAGCCCCCATATTTAAAGACAGCCCCGCCTCCGAGCTAAGTGTCTTTTCCAGTTTTCCACTTAGTCTTTTGGTGTCAGTGGTTTCTTTGGTGTTGTTCTGTTCAGTTGGCTGCTAAGTCAGTGTGAAATAAATAAAGTACTATGCGCAAATCTGTAAGGGCAAGCAATTATAAGTACGTAAATAAATGAGGGGGGTTGTATTCTTTTTCCTGCAAATGTCTCAAAGTGAGTTATTGAAACTTTACATGCCAGTTAATAGGAAAGAAGTGCGTTCTGGGGAACTTGTAGCCGTTCTCCTTTCCGGGCCTCTCCTAGACGTGACCTGCGCAGTGAAAAGAAAGGACAGCATCAAGAGCTCACCACTCCGGACGGTTCGGGCCGGCCGTGCGTCCCTTGAGCCGCCGGTAGAGGGCGGCCTTCCCCTCTCCCAGTAAGAGCAGGGCGCTCCGCCGCTGAGACGCGCGGCTGCGGGGAAGGCGAGGGCGGCAGCGGCCTTAGTAGCCCCGCGGGCCGCTCGCGTCCCAGTCGCCTGGCCGGGAGGCTCGGGAAAGCCAGGCGAAGACTCCCCCCCACCCCGGGAATGAAAATGCCAGGGTCTCCGCTCAACGCCGGGGAGGGAAGTCAGCCCCCCCCCCCCCCCCCCCCGGGGCCCCCGGCCGGTTCGGGGGCCCCCGGCTGCTCCGGGATGGGGGGGGGGGGGGGTTGTAGCGTCAACAACACCGCCCTCACCGCCCCCCGCGCCAGCGCCGGGCGCCCCCCACCCCGGGGTGGGCGGGCGGGGGGGGGGCTTTGTCTGTGCTCCCTTTTTAAAGGAGCGCAGCGAGCAAGCCCGGCGCCCGAGATGCGCCTGCGCCTAAGACGAGCGCCCCGGGGACACCCCCCCCCCGCAGCGGAGGAGCGCAGCTGGCAGGCGCAGCTGGTGCCGACGAAAGCGGGGCGGCCCCACCTACCCAATTCCCGCAGCAGCAGCAGCAGCAGCAGCAGCAGAATGGGCGGGGCGGGGTTTCATTATTGCTCTTGGACCCCCCCTTCCCCACCTGTGCAGACCTCCCTGAATCCCTTGCCCTGATCGCGATCAGCAGCCCATCTGTTCTTGTTGTTTTTTTTACGCCATTCCGGTGGCCTCCTTGGGAGGGGGGGGGTGTGGACGGTGGGGAGGAGGCGGAGAGGGCCCGACGCTCCTTATCTCCCCCTCCTCCTTCAGCGGAAGAGGGCCCAAGGACGCCCGGAGAGGGCATGGTTTGCTTGCCCGGCCTTTGCCCTTTCTCTGGAAGAAGGTTCAGCGAGGGTAGCCCCCTTAGTCGTTTCAAGAATTTCAAGCCAAAATAAAAATAAAACAAACAAAACAAAGGACACAAAACATGTGGTACCTTAAAGACTAACATGTTTTGTGTCTTTTGTTTCGTTTTGTTTTTCTTTGATTTGTACCTGAAATTCTGGAAGAAGGGCGTGCCTGAAGGAAACACCTCCGGGGGATCCTTGTGCCAGATCCCAAGAGCAGACCTGTTTGTTTCGTGGCCCTGTGCCATCCGAGCGCTTCTGCCTCACGGCAACCCAGCTCGGTTTCCCCAGGCTGGTGAGCGGCTCAAGGGCCCCCGCCAGTCCCCACCCCCTGCTTGGTTTCCATGGCCAAGTGCCGGCCCAAACGCTGGCTTGTCATTCGAAACACTGGTCACTTCCACACTGCATGCTGGCTGCCTTTTGGGGCCTTGGTGAGACAATAGCTACAGACAGGCATAGAAGGGGGGAGCTGGAAGGCCCACCCACCCTGCCCACCCCTTCCGAGGGTCAGCACAGGCATCCCTTTGACAGAGCAGGGAGCCTGCTGCCCAGCCGCGGCGCCCACTCAGCTGAGAAGCTTCCCATGATGGAGCATCCCTCACCTCCTGAGCCCCTGCCTCCCTCTGCCAGGCCCCCATGGCTGCCCCTGGGGTGGGTGGGTGACAGATCTAAGTTTTAGGCAAGATCTCCTTTAGGATCACCCATTCCTTTGGACCATGTCTGCAAAGATTCTCAGTCATCCAGGTGAGTTTATCTGGAAGTTGAGTCATGGCAACTGGACTTCTTTTCTTGAGAGAGATTGAAACGTTTCATTACTCATCCAAGCTGCTTCGTTAGTGGTGAGTCCTCCATTTTAAAGTTCACCTTCATTTCACATCACCCTGGTATGAATAAACTCATAAGTTGGACAATGGGCTGAATAGGCTCCTTAGAGGGACAATGGCCTGAATAGGCTCAGAGGGTGGACAAGAGCCTAGGTTGGGTGAAAGTCCCACCTATGCAACTTTTCCCAACACCCTCTAAGTATGGGTTGTTAGCTATGACCTTGCTGGTGGAGGAGTGAAGTGCTTCTGATTTGTTTGTGGGTTTATTTATTTATTTATTTATTTATTTATTTATTTATTTATTTATTAGGCTTCTATACCGCCCATCTTCCCAAAGGGAACTCTGGGCGGTTTACATAGACTGAAGTGGCTCAGGCAGCTTGATAAGTAGCAGACAGATTGTCCTGAGTCCCATACCTCTGTTGAAAGAGGGGTTTTCAATACACTCATGAGTGGCTTCCCTGACCCAACCACCTCTCTTGAACCACCTCTCTTCTCTATCTAATATATGTACATCCTCCTCTTTGAATGAGTGTCCTTTGTCCTTCAAGTGGATATACGCTGCTGATTCCACTCTTGAGCTGTTGCTCCTCCTGTGCTGGGCCATCCACTTGTTGTGTGTGTTTGGTTTCTCCATTGTAGAGCTCTGCACACTCCTCACTGCATTGGGCCGCACATTTCTCCTCTTTTGTTTTTGGTGTCAGATACTTTGGGTGGATGAGTCTCTGCCTTAGTGGCCACCAGGCTGTCATGGGGGAGTTTGCCGGAAGCCTAGCTGAAATTCAGATGTGCCACGCCCTCAGCATCCCCACCATCATCTGCCAGGCCAGTGGCTCTGTTAGTCAGAGAAGCAAGAGAGGTCTGGCAGCACTTTTCCCCCAAGGACCGCCTTCTTCCTGAAGTGCTCACAGACAGACAGTTTCATGGGCTGCTCCAGAACCTCGCCTGGTCCTGACACCAAAGGTCAAGTGTTGCCTGGTTCTTTTCTCCCTTTTGGGGACGACAGTGGTGGCATTTACTTGCCCGCAGTCCTCAGGGGCCTCACCTGTTCTCCCAGAATTCTCCAAGGCCAGAGGCGGAGGCCATGAGAGGACACCCTGCAAGTGCACAGGGATGCCACGTGTCTGGGCCAGCAGTGGAGGATTCTGGGCAGCCACCCAGTGGTCTGGTGCCACCAAGCTGGGCCAGCAGCCCCTTCCCTGTCTGCATTGTTCCACTCTCGGTCCTCAGGCTGGCACTGCCAATCCATGCTTGCCTCGACGAAGCAAGCAGAGGCAGCCCCAGCGTTCACCCTTTTCTGACGATGGGTGACCACTTTGGCCACCGTGGCCAAATCCTTTGCCAGGGAGCCCCACAATTTCTGCTGTGTGGCAGACTACATCCAGTTCTCTGCCCCCCCCCCATATCTCCCCCCTGCTGCCTGCCTGCTCACGCTTTTGGAATACTATTAAAATATATTTCTAGAATGCTGGAACTTGTTGGCTCAAAAAATAAAAGAGAATCACCAGAGTATCCAACAGCCACGCGGGATACTTGTTGTGCAGTGAAGGTAGACGAAAGAGGTCAGCAAATAAACAAAAAGGGAAACAGTAGCCCAAATGTATCTGCTATAAAGTAGCAGGCACAGGCACACACCCAGTTGCTATGCACAGCTTAAATAAGGAGAACAAACAGCTTGTATATAAGAAAAATATAACAAAGCTTTACTAAAAATATGAGACAAGAAAAAAAAACAATAAATACCCAATGAACAAAAATACTTAGCTTAGCTTCTGTAGAGAAAGGAAGGCAGGGTGTAGCCTACAGCAGGTAAACGTCACGCAGCAATAGCAATTGCATTTGCAAATGCAGACGGTAAGTTAGAACTTTCCCTTATACTCGGAGAATAGAGTACCACTCTGTTCTGCTCTGGTCAGACCCCACCTGGAGTCCTCTGTCCAGTTCTGTGCACCTCAATTTAAAAAGGATGTTGACAACCTCGGGTGGGCCCAGAGGAGGGCGACTGGGATGGTTGAAGGTCTGGAAGAAATGTCTTACGAGGAATGGCTTGGGGAACTGGGAATGTTTAGCTTTTCAAAAAGAAGGCTGAGGGGGGATATGATGGCTATATATGAAAGGATATCATATTGAAGAGGGGACAGGTTTGTTTTCTGTGGCTTCAGAGACTAGGACTCAGGGCAATGGTTTCAAACTACTGGCAAAGAGATTCAATTTAAACATTCGGAAGAACTTCATGAAAGTTAGAGCTGTTCGGCAGTGGGATAATGTGCTGCCCCAAAGGAGGATGGTGGAGTCTCCTTCTTTGGAGTTTTTAAAGCAGAGGCTGGATGGCCATCTGTCGGGAGCACTGTGATGGGGGGGGGGGGTTCCTGCATGGCAGGGGGTTGGACTGGATGGCCCTTGGGGTTTCTTCCAACTCTAGGATTCTATGATTCTATGAAAAGGGAACAGGCTATTAAAGGGTAAAGGTTCGTGCATGGGTTGCATTGCAGTTATAACAAAAAAAAATCCCAATACCCCCCACACACTCCCATTCACCTCAGGGAGTGGGCTTGTGGGGAAAGAGTCCACCCCCAATCATGCCTTCCCTGGCAGGAGTCAAAAAAGATGAAAGCCGCCAAACCCCACCCCCACCCCCACCCCGTGAGGAGTCTATTAAACCTCACAAGTGGTTGGCTCCTGTGAGTGGCTTCCCTTCCTGCTCCTGAGTGCCTCTTGCCATCAGTGGAGTGGCCTCCCCCTGCCTTGCTTTGGGGCTCCCTTTTCTTTTTTAAGCAGACACTGTCTTTTCTCCAAGCTCCCCCCCCCCCACCGCTTGCCCTTGTTGCTGGGTGAGTTGGTCTGATGAAATATAAGGAAATGAGGGTGCTTTGTGCTCATTTCCACAGAAAATGACACCCTTCCCCTCCCGTGTTTACACACCACTCCACAGTTGGGAGCAAACATCAGCAAAACAGCCCAGGAACTGGTTGTCTTCTTCACAGGCTGCTGGAAGGCAGGTCCTTTTGAGGGCAGCCATCAGCAGGCAGGGAATTATGGGGGAGGGGACTTGTTGGCATGCATGGGCATCCTTCTCTTCCTCCCCACTGCCAGAGAAAGAGAGAGAGAGAGAGAGAGAGAGAGGAGAACAGGGAGGGGTTCCTGGCTTGGAAGAGAGGAGGACTCCTCCCTCTCCCGTCCCTCCCCTGCAGATGCTCTGAAATATCTTGGAACCTTGTCTTGGCCCTTTTATTCCCCTCTTCACCCATCCATCACGGTACTGGTGCTATTCCTACTGATGTTGCTGCCCTTCTTGTTTCTCAGCATTGGTGGCACTTAAGAGCAGACCAAAGGGCCAAGCCTAAATGTGAGGAGTCACATCCAAAACGCGGGCAGGTGAGTTTTGCCAAGTCACTGGTCTGGGAATCTCTGGAAGCCATCGAGCTGCTGCTAGCCATGGTTTTAATGCAGGAGCCCACAACTCGAGTGGCTGAAATCAGGAATGGAGGGAGGAGGAGCGGATCTTGTTTCTGGATACCTTAAGACTTCGCCCCTTATAAGTTTGGGACTTTTCTGATTGGTTAAGTAAGTGCTGCGCTTTAGAGGCTGCTTGTAGATGAAATGGCAACTTCTGCACCATCAGCAGCCACAGCCTTAAAACCACCGACAGGTGAAAGGAAGAGCACTGCTTATACAGTAGCATGGCAGTTGCACCTGTCAAGGGGTGGGAGGGATTAGGCAACAAGTGCTCTGTCTGTCCTTGAAGCAGGAAACGGAGGCAGGCAGAACAACTTGAGTGACTGTGACAGAAGCCACCAAGTAGTGAAGGCTAGACAGCCACCTCAGAGCATCTCAAAAGCAGCAGGTTTTGTGGGGCCTTCCTGGCAAGCAGTGGTTAGTACCCACCGACAGTGACCCAAGGAAGCACCACTAGTCTGCCAGCCTCAGGGCCAGAGGGGCACCCAAGGCTCCTGGAGGCACTCGGGGAGGGAAGGCCTGCTGGGAGGCTCTAGCAGTGTAGCTGTGTTCCATTCTGTGTGATGCTGGCAAGGGACAGAAACCGTCCATCTCAGTTTGCCAGGCATGGGGCGGCATAGTAGCTGTGCACTGGTCAGAGTGCCCGTGGTGCTCCCTGCCCACCGCTGAAGCAGCCTGCAGTGGATACATGAGCACCCGAATTGGACGATGGAGCAATGGAAGGTAGCTTGCTCGTGTGATGAGTCATGTTTTCATTTAGAACAGGCAGATGTGCGTTGTTTACCTTTGGAAGATACTACAGTGGGAAGCAGGCCGGCCAGAAAAGACAGGGTTATGCTCTGGGCCAAGTTCTGCTGGGAAACCTTGGGGTCCTGGCATTCATGGAGTTGTCAATGTGACACGTGCACCCAGAGATTGTTGCAGACCATGTACTCTTAATGGAAAGGGGGTGGCAGTGGCCTCCTTCAGCAGGACAGTGCACTCGGCTGCAGCGCAACAGTTGTTGAGGAATGGTTTGAGGAACATGGCCGAGGGCTTGGGGGGGAGGGCTTAGCCTCCAAATTCCTCAAATGTCAACCCAATGTAGCCCTTACAGGATGTGCTAGAGCACCAGATCAGATCCCTGGAGGCCCCACCTCACAGCTCTGCAGGACTTAAAGGGATCTCCTGCTCATCTCTTGGTGCCAGAGACCATGGGGCATGTGCAGAAGTCTTGTGGAGTCCATGCCTCAATGCATCCAAGCTGTTTTGGCAGCACGAGTAGGGTGGGGGCTACACGATCTTAGGCAGGTGGCTTTAATGTTGGGTTGTGAGTGACCAAAGAATAAGACATATGTTGTTGTTTATTCAGAAATGCAATATCTAGCTTATTAAATTTAAGTGCTTTAATCTGTGGTTTTATTTATGTAAACTATTTTAACTCATTTTTCTCCTTTAAAAGGACCTAAGGCAGCTTAGAACAATTAAAAGACAGTATTTAAGCTAACAACAGTAAGTATACATTACTAAAAGAATCCATGAATGTAATATGAAATAATATAAACAACATCAAAACACATTCAAAGCGGTGTGGCACAACAATGCATTTTTTAAAAAACCCACTCAGGCTGCCTATCACCGAGGGAGAGCCTGCCTGAAGAGGAAAGAGCTTGGCCTGTTTGTGGAAAGAGAGCAAAGACGGGACCAGGCGAGGGTCTCCGGTGGGAGGGAGGTCCAGAGTGATCAGGGACCACCAGCAGAGAAGTCTGTCTCCCGTCTCCCCACCAAATGCATTTATTTATTTATTTATTTTTGTTTGTTTGTTTGTTTGTTTAGAATATTTTCACCTCTCGTTTTTCCTTGGAAAAGGACCCAAAGCGGCTTACAGTAATGAGGGACAATATACAGCCCAGAACATTTAAGACATACTCAAGTTAGGAACAGGAAATTAGAAGAGGCATCTTACAACATTCAAAGGTAGACATTAACGCTACAAGAAGCACATGAGAAGAAAAGAAAAATGGTGAGTGAGGGATGGAAACTAACATGGAAAACACTGGTGTTCAAGCATGGTAATCAATCTAAAAGTCACATGGTAGGTAGTCCATCATTCAGGGAAAGCTCACCTGAAGAGGAAGGCCCTTTAATGTGTTCTTATGAGATGCACCTGTGAAGGTGGCAGGATGGAGTGAAAGGCCTCTCCTGACAACCTTAACACCAGAGCTGGTTCAAACTGTTAGATTTGATCTTTGAGGTAGCAGGGACCCAGGCCATTTTGTGCTTTGTAGGTTTAAACCAGCACTTTGAATTGTACCCGATAGCTGATTGGCAGCCATTGGAACTGCTTTAACAGGGCTGTAATGTGATCTCTGTAATCTGCCCCAGTCAGCAGTCTGGCCGCTGCGTTCTGGACCGGTTGAATTGTAGCCCCACATAGAGCGCATTACAGTAGTCCAGCCGGGAGGTCACTAGGGCATGTGTCACAGTGGCCAGAGCAGGTTTCTCAAGAAGCGGGTGCAGCTGGCGTAATAGTTTTAATGGTGCAAATACATTCCTGGCGACAGCTGTGACCTGGGCATCCAGGCTCAAGGATGAGCCCAGGAGCACCCCCCAAGTTGTGCACCTCATTTTTCAATTGGGGGGGGAGAATCCCATCCAGTACAGGTTGCACCCCTATCCCTTCAGCTCCCTTTCGACTGACCAGAAGCACCTCTGTCGTGTCTGGGTTTAGTTTCAGTTTGTTCCTCCTCATCCAGTTCATTACCAAAGCTAAGCACTGATCAGTCAAAATAGCTCCATTATGAAGGTGGGAGGATCATGAGGAAGGCCACAGGTGATGATTTTAATATCTGAGCAGGCTCACAATTTATTTATTTATTTATTTATTTATTGAGTATTTTTACCCTGCCTTTGTCTTTGGAAAAGGACTCAAGGCGGCTTACATTAAGGAGAGACAATATATATTTCATTACAACAGGGAATTGAGGGGTATTTTACAGCATTAGAAGAAGGCTTGTCCCAGGATGCTACTGCAGTTTCAGTTTGTGAAACTGGAGTTGGCTGCAGTTTCTACTATGGAAGAAAAGGTGCAAGTAACTTATGTGATTTATCCAGCTCCTGAAAATTATCCACATAAAATCCATGGATGATAGCTTAAGGCACCCAAGGAATGACATGTTGAATTGTTTATTTAGATTTATGACAGGCCCTTCATGGGTCACCTGTACTTTGGTTCACAATTATTTATCTAGTGCAAATAACTCAGTCTCAGATTGCACATAGGAATCCTGATGAGAAGGATGAGCTTAAAAACGATATACAGTACAAGACATTTGCTCCGTTCCCCTTTGCAGGACTGCACAGAAGAACTGGATCAGCTGAAGAAGATTCAAGGAGGGAGGAGGAGGAGGGAGGGGGGCAGCTCCCAAAGAGGAGGCAGGCAGGGGAAGGCTGGCTCAGGAGGAGGGGGAGGGGGAGCTGCCAGGCAGTTTCCGGCCAAGGGTTCATGCCCCCCTCCCTGGAGACTGGGCATGCCTTGGACAGAATCAGGAGAAGGAACAATCCAGAGAAAGGGGTTCAGGAGCACAAGGCAAGGAAGGGGGCCGGAGAGGGGAGAGGGGCCCCGCCACAGAGGGGCCAGCCTGGCCTGCAGCGATTGCAGGAGCGCCAACCACAGAAGGGCCCCCCAACAGCACCCCCTCCCTGTCCTGGAGCCACCTTCCCAAGGCGGGGGGGGTAATGGAGCAGGGGGCCATTGCTCTTGGGAGGGGTGGTGGCTGCAAGACCCCCATAAAGATCCTCTTCCTCCTTTCAGGGTCCCCTGTGGTCTTGTCACCAGAAGAGTTTCCAGGGGAGCCACAGCCCCCCCCCCCAAGCTCCAAAAGCGGGACAGGAGAAAAGGGAGATCAGCCCAAGAAAGGGGTTTCTCTCTCTCACACACACACACACACCCCTGGTGCCCCTAAAATCCTCCCGCCTTCTGCAAAAAGGCACCGCCCCATGTTTTTGCGCCTGGCTTCTGGCCAGAGGGAGGCTCCTCTTCTTCCTCCTCCTCCTCCTCCTCACAGCTGGGTCACTTGTGGCCGGGCAATTCGGGCCTGCAAAGAAAGGAGAGGTGTGGGGCTGGGCGAGGGGGCCGGTGGGGCCAAGAGCAGGGCACAGGATGCCCCTCTTCCCCTGCCCCGCCCACTGGCCCGGTCCTCCCGGGGTGGGGGTGGGGGGCTCCTCCCTGCCGCACCTGCCTTCTCCTGGGTCAGGTCCTTGCTCTACCTCAGGGGCAGGGAAAACCAAGGTGCATGTGGCCCCCCAGCACCCCGTACCCCCCCCCAAAGTCCCCTAATCCTCTCCAGGCCATTTTGTGAGTCGCGTTTACCACTTTTCTCTCCCACCCCCCACCAGCTACTGACGATGCTGATGGGGAGGGGGGGAGGTGTTTTGCCAATCCTGGGGATGCCCTGCCTGCCTCTCCTCCCGTGCGATTAAAGCCCGCACTTCTCGCTGTCGCTTCTGTTGTTGCTGAAACAGGTCGTCCAGGGCGGCGGCGGCGGCGGCGGCGGCAGTGGACCTCTGCCCTGAACCCCCAGCCACCCCCCACCCCCTGTTCCTCCCACAGGCCCGGCGGGGGGGGGGAGGTTGTACCTGCAGGGAGGTGTCCACTTTGTCCAGGCGGGGCCGGAAGGATCCGTGCGCCAGAGGGGGGCTCCAGCCGTCGCTGCTGGTGCCGCCGTCGGGGTCTGCCCGGTAGAAAAGGCAGGGTGGGGGCGGCACAGGTTACCTGGGGGCGCTGGAAAGATTGGGGGGAGGGCGGGGGGGATCTCGCGAATGGCCTCCCCCTTTGTCCCGGTTCGGTCTCTGACGGGTACCGGGTTCGGGGAGGTGGTGGGGTGGGGGTGGGGGCGTGCGTGGAGGCTGTCTTCGCTCGCCCCTTCCCCCTCCCCCCAAAGCGGGAGGACGCCCGAGCCAGCCCGGCGGGGGGTGGTGAGGTGGGAGAGGCAGCCAGCGCCGACGTTCCCCCCCCCCCCCCCGGGGGGAAAGGGGCTCTCGGGGGCCCCCCCCCCCCCCGCCTTCCCTCCTCAAGCTCTCACGCTCCCAGCAGGCGGAGGAAGGAGGAAGGAGGGGAAGCCACTCGGCGGGCACTGCTTGCGCGCACACGCACACGGACACGCGCGCCCTTCTGGGCCAAGGGTTTGCCGGGGCCTTGGGGTGCCCCAGAGTGTGCCTCCGCCGCATTGGGGGTGGGGAGAGAGGTGCCTTGAACCGGGCCCCTTCGAGCCATCGGCACGCTCGCCAAGTTAGTGATAATAATAATAAATACAGCAGCGCACCTGCCACTGGTCAAAGAAAGGGGGGGGGCGTTCCAGCAGTGCAGTGGGAGGGGCGGCGGGGGGGGAGTTTTTCCGGTTGTGGTTGCTGAACCCTGCTGACCTCGTGGCCACCCAAGACATGGGGCTGGCAGTGGGGTGGGGAGTCTAACGACCGAACGTCTGAGCACCCCCCGCAGCCACCCACCCACCTGCGAGCCTTTATGGGACAGGAGGGCACCTGCGAGGGCCTTTTGGGGTCTCATCGGCCGCCCGAGAGGCCAGGCCGGTTCAGGGCCACCCTAACCCTAACCCCCCACCCGCCAAGGGGCGTCAGCCTGGCTCTGCAAGGGCCACGGGGGCCATTACTTGACCCTGCCCCCCCCCCACGCAGAGAGGCCTGGGCGGACGGACCTACCTGGGGCGCTGGGGGCGGGCGCTGGGCTCGGAGGGGCCGGGAGGCGGGCGGGGGAGCCCCCCCACTCAGCCTCGTTCTCGTACCATTTCTCCTCATCCGCAGCCACACCCGTGAGCCTGGGGGGGGGGTTGGGGGTGGGGGGGGGGGGAGAGACCAGCAAAGGGCGCCATCAGGCAAGATGCAGAACACACACACACACACACACAGAGACCCATTATGCCCCATATATGAGGTACCACCGCTACCACCAGGGTAGGTCCATGGGGTTGCCTTCGTTTGCACGGGTGAGTGAAGTGATTTCCTCATGTACTTTGTCTGAACTCTTGATTTCTTCTTGCATTCTACCATTAGTAATGTTCTGATCTTACTGTGCTGTTCTATTGCAGTCAATTTGGGAAGGTAATTTATGGTGAATTATACTGCTAAAGTCCATACGCAAGCAAACAAACAACTCCACTAGCCAGGTTAAAAAAAAGGTGTGGGGCGGGTGGGGTGGGGTGGAGAGACAGAGCGAAATATCTGTATGCCATGGGGGGGGGGACACATTCCTCTCTTGTTGTTTGAGCGCAACTAATGGGGCTGCCAGGGAAGTGCCATGTTTGTTGAGGCCAAGGCAGTCCCGCAGAGTCCGAGTCCTATTAGGGAGCTGAAGCTGGATTTTTGGCAGGGTTGTCATCCACCCCCACCCCGCCCCCAATTTCTTGGCACCCTGGGGGGGGGGTGGAAGGAAAGCTCCCTCCCAGCCTCTGGAGCGTCTGGCTTGGAGGAGGGCTCTTGCCTGGCCTGCCGGACGGGAAGTGGGGGTGACACCTCCCAACAAGACATGACCCAGGAGGCCCTTGGTGGAAACCAGCAGGTGTCCATCATCCAAGGCAAGGAAGAGAGTCCTGAGTGCAGCCCCCCCAACCCCCACCCCTTTTGCCATGCAGAGCAGGATGCCAGGCCAGGCAAAGGCTCAGGGAGAACAAAAAAGCCACACCGCCGTGTGCCAAGTGAGCTGGCCTTCCAACCTCTAGCGGAGAGGCTGCCAGGAGGCACTCCCCCGCCTGGGAGGGGTCAGCGGCCTGAAAGGCCACCCAGCCCCAGCCAGAGGGGAGAAGCAGGCCCCCCCGGGGGCCCTCCAGTGGCCCATCATCCCCCCCCCTGGCAGCACCCGGGCAGAAGGCACCAGCAGGTCACCCAAGCCTCCCTCTCCCACCAGCCTTGAGTGAGAGGCAACTCTGTTTACTCCATCCCTCCCCACACACTATTGCTCCAGACAAGAGTGCACAGTTTTGTGCTTGTCAGCAACCCCCCCCCCCAATGCCCTCTCTTTCCTAGACTGTGGCGACAAAGGCCATGCACAAGTGACACTCACCCGGGCTATGTCTGTGGCAAGGGTTTTGGAAGAGTGGCACACAGGGTATGGCTGGGCCCCACAGCAGCACCCGCGCCTCCTGCCCGGCCCATCCCAGCCCGGCCTGCCTACCTGGGATCTTTCTCCTTGGAGCGCCGGTGCCTCCAGCACAGAAGGGCAGCCAGGAGGAGGATCAGCAGCAGGAGGACTGCCAGGCCCAGGGCCACCCCCACGGCCACCCCCACCTTGCTGATGGTCTGCTCACAGTGTTGACCGGTGTACCAGTAAGAGCTGGACGGCACACAACTGTCGGACAGAGCAAGAGTGGCGCCTGGTTAGCGGCAGGGAAGGGGTTTGGGGGTTTGGGGGTAGGGGAGGAGATTGGCTTCCACACTTGAGGTTTCTTGGTGGGGAGGGCGGGAGACGGTTTTACCGTGGCTCATTGCTTACAAACAGGAAGGGCCCTTGGGCAGCGCCAGAGGGTGGTGCCCCCCCCCGGGCAAGCCTTGCGAGCATCGCTTGGGCAGCAAAGCACCTCGTGGCCACTGACAGGCAGGCACTTTTTGTTTGACACAGAAATCATTGCTGAGCTGTGTCCTACTAGGCGTGGCATCCTGTGGAAATGTGGCCCACCTTTCATGGATGAATCCGAGCTTGCTCTTGAAGGGGCCCAAGGGCTCTCTGGTGTTTTTGCTGCCCAGAGCGATGGGCATGAAGCCGCATTTTATGGCCCAAACAAAGGAAAGGTCTCTGGGAAGAGATGCCAGGAGCATTGGGTTTGGATGCCCTGATCCAGGCAGCCGCCCGGAGGGCTTGGTGGGCAGGGAGGACAGTGCCACCTGTGGGTCCCTTTAGGGCAGGCCCAGGAGGAGGGTTGTCATAACTTGGAGGCTTCCTGACCACCCATGGTGGCCCCAGCATCAGCAGCCCTCTTGGGATCTGCCTTCCCACGCCAACCGCCCTGGACCCTTCGACCACCCCGCCCCGTCCCACCCCATGGCCTGCCACTCACTAGCAGGTGGGCCCATCTGGCTGGAGGTAGCAGTTGCCATTCACGCAGTGGTAGGGGTGGGGGTGCAGGTGGCTGCAGCTGGAGACACAGAAAAGCTGCCCGGTGATGTTCTGCCCCACGTAATATTGCTGGAGGCCGTGGGAGAATTCTGGCAGGTTCTTGCAGAGAGCTGTTGGGGAAAGAAGTGTCAGTGGGCGGTTGGTGGGGAGTGGGGAGAGAGCACCAACCCCATCGCAGCCGGGCCCCGTGGCTGTTGCGCTCCTGGGAGCAGAAGAACAGAGGAGCTGTGGCAGGTTAAATGGGGTGGGGTGGGGTTGTCCAGCTCTGCCTCCTGCCTGACTTGGTGCCTTTGGGAAGGCAGGAGTCCCCTCCCTATGATGGATTCCCTCCCATCTTGGAATGTGGAGATTCTCAGCCCTTTTGCCCACTCCCTCTTGAAGCCATCTTGACCCTCAGCCAAGTCCACATGTGATGGCAGGGCATCCCAGCACGTGGCGCGGGGACAGTATGGACTGCCAACTGCTCCTCTCCCTTTCCCGAGTGGAGCTGCCCAAGGCCAGAGGGCGGCCCTCCCTGCAGCTCTTTGCCCTGGTGCTTCCCACCCACCCACCCCAGGGCCCCACGCCCTATCCTTCTTGGGCCCCCTGCACGGTTCCCAGCACAGCTTCCCTGCCTGCTACTTTGCAAGCACATTGCATTGGTTTGCCTGCTGCGCTCATTCTGCAACACCTTTTTCTGCTTTTGCTTTGTGTTGTGTTCTTCAAGAGACAGATGGTTACACACACACACACACACACACACACACACACACACACACACACACCAGCAGGTCTGTGAGACACCTGTACAAACACCCGTTCTCACCTTCTGTCTGGAGGGGTATTTCCATCACTCGGGAATACATCTGGTTGAAAACCAGGCAATCTGGAAGCAGAAGAGGGAGGGAGGGACAAATATCAGAGGCTGCTGCCCCCACCCCAAAGGAAAGCTGACAGGCAGAAGGACCTCCCCCCCCCCACACACACCATGTCCATCTGTCCAAGTTGCAGGAGCACCAAGGCCATGGCAACCACACTCCTCACCTACCTCCCCCCCCTTCCTGGACACACATCCCACCCCCCAATGGTGAACTGCATGGCCCGCAGGGCGCACGGCCAATGGTCTGTGCTGTTTCTGGTGCCTTGGCAGTGGGAAATTGCGTTCACAGCAGCAACACCCCACATGATGGGTTGGTAAGAATACATGAGTCTGGATGTGTGGATGCCAACAACAACAAAAAACTCCCACAAATTACAAGCAAGAGCATTGGGCTGTGCAGCCCCTTAGAAGCTACCCGATTACTTTCATTGCCGCCTCCCATGGATCACACGCCACTTCTTGGGACAACAGCTTTGCTGCGTTGAAGTCAGCCGTGCTTCCCTGGCTGGCTGTTTAGTCGTCTGGGCTAGCCCAGGTGGTTGGCATTGCTGTGTGCACACGGATGGCCGAGTGACCCTGGCAGGGTCTCCAAGGGAAGGGAGATCTTTAACGAGTAGCTGACAGGGGGCTAGAACCCAGGCCTCCAAATGGCACCCTTGGGGCCGGCCTCCCTCCTTCCACCCTGGGTCCCCCCACCTATGAAACCTGGGATGAAAGATGTCACTCAGTGACTCCCTGGAAGCAGACCATCGTGTTCTGCAAAGGGTCCCTGGGAAACCAAGCCCTTGTTTTTCAAACGGGGGTGGGGGTGGGGGAGAGTAGGGTCACCTTGTGTTGTTCTCTGCCCTCAAGCAGACCAACAGGGCGGACTCTTTGCAGATTCAACGCAGCAGGAGGAATGCGCAGGAGCGCCTTCTGCTCCCGCACCTCAGGCACGAGCCGGTGGGAGGCAGGTGGGCTTCTGCCCAGTCGCCCTAAGGGGCCCCAGGGGCCCCGTGTCCTTGGCTGGCCCTCAGCCACTGACGCAGCAGCCAAGAAGGACCAGAGCCACGGTCGGGCCCTGGGCCTCTGGATGTGGTGGGAGTGGGAGTGGGACATGGGGAGGCAGGACAGGAAGGATCTCAGGTCTTGGAGGATATGGGCAGGTGGGCTCTGGGAAGCCGGGGGGCGGGAGATTATGGCCACTTTTTCTTCACAGCCGACATGCAGGTGGCCCCAGAGGAGACCCCCCCATCCCTGCCTGTGGTACCCTCCCCTAGAGTGAGAGCAGGAGGAGACCCGCCTTAGGAGGTGGGGGCGCCTCACCTGCTTCCTTGGGTGAGCTGCCGGAGCAAGAGGCACAGGAGCAGGAACGGTTATGCAGGGTCTGGTTGATGGCCTCGACCGCCTGGCCGTAGGTCTTGTTGAACTGAGAGAAGGGCACGCGCACCGACACCTCGTGGTCCACGTTGATGCTGCCATTACTGAGGAGGGCAAGGAAGCAGGAGAAGAGCGGAGGAGGAGGAGGAGGAGGAGGAAGAAGAAGAAGAAGAAGGAGCAGGAGGAGGGGGAGGGGGAGAATTACTGCTTGAGATGGTACTTTGCACGCACCCTTTGAAATGTGGCCCCCTGACACAGCTGCATCCCCCTCCCCAGCTCTTGCTGCTTGTTGCGCTGGGCAGGGCTTGAAATATTGGCCCTCCCTGTCCTTTTCCAGACAACGATATTGTGGCTGCTGATTCTCCACTAGCACCTCCTAGAGTGGTGATAGGCAAAGAAGCTCAGCCGACAGAAGGCTGTAGGCAGCAGGGGCTTCAGCAGGCCTTGTGCACAGCCACACGCGAAGTCATCCCACATCCCCCTCCCCACATCCCCCTCCCCACAGCCCACTGCCTACGGCCGGGTTCCGCAACCACGGTCCTTCCGGAGCTCACCTCAGCCGTATCACAGAGACATTCAGGAACCCAGGGATGTGCCTGTAGAAGATTTCCATCTGTGGGGGGGAGGGGGAGGGGGAGGGGAGAGAGAGAGAGAGAGAGAGCATGCGGGAATGAGAGGGGTCTCACTCTCCACATCCAGACCACAGGGCATGGAAAGCAGTGAAGGAACAGAGGGGCTCCTTTGAACATGGGGAGAGGGACTGCCCCTCACTCGCCACCCTGCAGGCTTCGCCCCCCCCCATTCCCCCCAGGGCCTCTCTCTGGGGAAGGCCTGAAGTCTGCCTGAAGCTCAGGGAACGTGGAGCCCCCGAGGAGGAGCCTAATGGGGCAGAGGAAGCTCAGCTGCTGAAAGAGGCGATCTTCATGGGCCATGAAGCACAGGCCCTGCAACCGGCAAGGTGGTGAGATGACCCCTTTGCCCGAGGCGGCACCAGTGCCAGCATCCCTCAGCCCACCTGCCTGACCCCTCTTGGGATCCCAGTCACCCCAGAGAAGATCAAGGGGCAACAACACCCACCTGAGTCTCACCACACCACACCCCCCCCCCGGGTCAAGGCAAGATCCCGGCAGCAAGCGAACCTCAGGCCAAGGCCTCACAGTGGGAGCCTTTCGGGAACAGGGCAGGGGCCTGTCCAAAGCCCTCCACCCCACCCCCACCCCACCCCCGTTGGGTTGTCAGACAGAGGCTCCCACTGGCCGAGGGAGTGACTGTGTTTCGGGAGGAGCTCCCTCATGTCTGACAGGCCCCTGCCCAGAAAACTCATCCGATCTACCCTGATTATTCCGGTTCTGGGCTGGGAAGAAGCCACCTCTAAGCCTGCACCAGCCTCTGGTGGCCAGCGGTGCCACAGGTGGGCTGTGGGACCGTCTACCTGGGCACACGTCCCTTCCTGCCCATCTCAGCCACGCCTCACCTGTTTCACAAAGTTGCCTACAAATTCTTGGAAGGCTTCAGAGCCAGGAATTGCCATCTCTGGCGTGAAAGTCTGGTTCTCCACTTTTACAAAGACCTGGATCGTTGCCGTGATGTTCACTGCCAGCAGAAGACATAGGAGCCATTAAACACAGATGGGGGGGGGCAACTCCCTCTCAGGCGCCCAGCCTCTGGGTGAAGGAAGGCACCTCATGCCCCTGCCCTCGGTGTCTTCCACTCCTGGCACTAGTTGAAAAGGGTTGCAGTCAGGGGGACCTTGAGAAAGCACCCCTGACTCCCTCCAACCCCTCCAACCAGTCCAGGTCAGGGGAAGGCAGCGGTGGGGCCTCCGGTCAGGAAGAGCCCCTGCGAGTAGCCAAGCCCTTTTCTCAGTGGGGTGAAGTGGGAAAGACACTGGCAGAGGATCAGCTGGTGCCAAGGAGGTGGACTCCATCCAGGCAGGTGGTCCACTACAAGCCCCAAAAGAATGGAGACCCTGGAGACACACCCGCACCCCGCTTTCCACCAAGCCAGCCCTCCTCAAAACAGGAGCACCCTCTCTCTCTCTCTCTCTCTCTCTTGCTATTCCTTTGCAGCAGGCGAGCAGAAACTGCACCTTCTTCTGAGGTGCTCTAGCAAGGCAGGGGGAAGGAAGGAAAGGCGCGGGTGGGAAGAATGGATTCACTTGGATGGAGGCAGGGGAGCCTGTTCTGTAGGGAAGGCCAGGACCCGGAGCCCCCTCTCTCATCCTCCATCGGTAGGGCAAGTCAGCTGCCGCCACCCCCCATTTAGGTGAAAGGGGGAGAGGGGCATTGCTCCGTGCACGATATCAGCAGAGAAAGCTGCCTGCCCTTCAGTGGAAGGAGGGGGGTGGGGGGGTTGGAAGCTCTCCTTCTGCCCAGGGGACCTTGTGCTGCATGGCCAGGGGTGGCTGTAGGTGGGCTCTCCGTCTTCCTTTGCAGGGAGGGAATCCAGCTTAAACCACTCTGGTCTTCTCTGCACAGGTGCAGCCATGCCTCTGGGGCTGCACCGCGTGGCACAGCTCAGAGGGACATGTTTACTCAGATGTAAGTCCCAGGGTTTGCTCCCAGCTTAAGACATGGAGATTTGCAGACCAGCCGGCCACTGAGTGGCGCAAGGTTTCCTCCTGGGCACAGGATGCCACCCCAAGAGGGAAAAGTGTGGTCCAGTCCAAGGGCAGAAGCAGGCAAGGCATGGCAGCAGCTGCACATTTAGAAGCTGGGCTGCACTGAGGCATGACAAAAGGGCCATGACCACCACCCCAGTGTCATCTTTCAGCTTTCTCAGTACTTAATTTATTATATTCTATTTGTCCTAAAAAGCAGCACCCAGCACAGCCAAGGGAAAAGAGCGAACAACAGCATGTGGGAGCCCTGGGTCGTGGCCCGAATCACCCACCTTTGAAAGGAGAAGTCCACGCCTCCCCCCCCCCAAGAAGGCCCTCCCCCTTTACGCTGAGCCAGAGGAGGAAGGAGAGGGCAAGCGGGTGCAGACTCACCCACTGGGACGATGTTCATGGCCTCCTGGCAGTACTCTCCAGTGAAGGCCGCTGGGCACTGGCAGTAGTTTCCAACGGGGGTCCCTCCATTCTGGCACTTGATGGGAACAACTGCAGTGGGAGAGGCTGAAACAGGGAGAGCAGTAGCAAAAAA
>JAHTLZ010000164.1:58109-110801 GCA_023846285.1 Phrynocephalus versicolor | reverse complement strand
GTTGCCTCTGTAGCTGTTGTCTCCAAGGAGGTGATGCTGTGGACGGTACTTGCTTCTTCAGGAATAGTGGTGGTATTGTTTACTGTGATGGCGCTCATTAAGCTTTTTTCTATAATTGAAGATATTTGAAAATATTTTACAGCATGATTTATTTTCAGGCAAATGTATTCATTTAATGACAATACCATTCATTTTTTTCCACTCCAACCCTCTCTATATCGTGCATGTTTAACTTTTTTGTCTGTGTTTTATCATTTTCCTCCAATTTCTCTATTCTTTCTTTCTCTGCTCTGATTTAAACTCTGAAATATTTATTGTTAGATCCTCTAGTTTCTTCCTAAATTTTTTTACCGCCTTTTCAGACAGTTATCATTTTGGCATCTCAGGGTGTTATTGAGCATATAATCTTGTAGTCATGATTGTGGCACTTTGATTTTGTCTGAATGAAATACTTAGGAGCAGTAGAGATGAAATAACAGAAGTGTTCATATCTCCCTCATGTGACCTTTTATTTTAGGCCCAACCTTCGGTACAAGAAAACAGACAGCTGATGCTTTCTGAGATCTCATTTCATTATTTTAGTGGAACTTTGCTGGAGACATTGGAATTGCAGTCTGCTGCTATTCCCATTATGATGTCAGAGCCAGAGCAGTCGAAAGACACACCACCACCTTCATTTTAACGTTCAGCCTTATTCCTGTGAAGCCTAAATATGAAATGTGCTTTTTTCATCACAACAAACATGTCCTTTTCACAAAATTCTGTCACTGACCCAAACACCTTTGCATCTGGAACCCTTGTTACTTCACCCTTTGGCATTTTCCATCTCCTCCTCTTGTTTGGTCCCCATAAATTAGAAACAGCTTCCTGGAGCATAAAAGTAGTATTATCTGAATGCCTGTTTCGTTTTACTAATCCTCCCTTTTAACTGATAGTTTTTAGAGGATGACTTTGGTCTTGACACAAGAGGCAAATAGGTATGCCAAGAAAATAATGTGAGCGGGTAGTGGGAATGTGCCACCCTCGCTTTGCAAGAGGAGGACCAAGTGGTTGCTGGCTCTTCGACCCACGAAGGCACTCACCACATGGTGCTGTATAAGCCTGGCGCTCCTTCTAGCAGACGAAAATAACCCTGCACGGCTCATGGGCAGGAAAGGCAGGAACCTGAGGCAGGCACTTGAAAGAAGCCCGCCCTTATTCTGCTCATCTGTCTGCCTTGCCTAAACAATGGGTGGGATTTATTGCCAACAGAAGAAACTCCATCTAGTTCATTCTGGTAAGAAGGGTCAGATGTTCACCTGCAGAGCCTCATCTGACAGCCTTCTGTTTTCCAGGATATCAGGAAAAGACGGCAGGGGAACCTCCCATTGCCCCACCACCACCCATGGTGGTATCCTTTGAACATAAGAACATATAAGGACATAAGAAGAGCTGTGCTGGATCAGGCCAAGAAGGGCCCATCTAGTCCAGTTTCCTGTATCTCACAGTAGCTCCGCCAGATGCCTTTGGGAGCGCAACGAGACTAGATCTCTGTCTCCTGATACCACTCCCCTGCATCTGGCCCTCAAAGTACCCTGGTTTTGTTTTGTTTTTTTAAGCCTGGAGATTACACATCTCCATCATGGCTTGCAACCTGGGATGGACTTTTCCTCCTGGAATCAGTTCAATCCCCTTTTGAAGGCATCCAGGCCAGATGCCATCACCACCTCCTTTGGCAGGGAGTTCCACAGACTAACAACACACTGGGTAAAGAAGTATTTTCTTTTGTCTGTTCCCACTCTCCTGACCCTCAGTTTGAGTGTATGTCCCCTCATTCTGGTATTTTCTGAGAAGGACCAGAGCATCCCTCTATCCACTTTACTCATGCCCTGCATAATTTTGTACATCTCAATCCTATCCCTCCTCAGGTGCCTTTTTTGCATACTAAAAAGCCCCAAATGCTGTAGCCTTTCCTCATAAGGGAGGTGTCCCAGCCCAGTAATCATTTTAGCCACTCTCTTTCACACCTTTTCCAGTTCCAGTGATCAGAACTGTATGCAAGCCTCGTGGCATGGTGGTTAAATGCCTGTCCTGCAGCTAAAACTGTGCTCACGACCTGGGGATCAATCCCAGGTAGCCGGCTCATGGTTGACTCAGCCTTCCATCCTTCTGAGGTCAGTAAAATGAGTACCCAGCTTGCTGAGGGGGGGGGGAGGCCAAGTGTAGCCTGCATACTGTAATGAAACTGTAAACTACCCAGGGACTACCAGAAGTTGTACGGGGCGGTATATAAGCAGAACACTTTGCAATACTCCAGGTGTGGCATTACTATTGTTTTGTACAATGGCATTATAATGTTGGCTGCTGGTTAGACACCTTCATTGAGCTCTCCACCAGCACACAAAGATCTCTTGCCTGATCTGTCACAGATACCTCAGAACCCATGAGTTGGTAGATAATGTTTTGATTTTTTGCCCCAATATGCATTACTTTACATTTTCCTACATTGAAACGCATTTGCCATTTTGCACCCCATTCTCCCAGTTTGGAGAGATACCACGCGGAGAAGTTTTGTGTCATTGGCAAACTTGGCCACCTCACTGCTTATCCCTGTCTCCAGGTCATTTATGAACAGACTGAAAAGCACTGGTCCAGGACAGATCCCTGGGGCACACCACTTTTCACCTCTCTGTGTTGTAAAAATTTCCCATTGACACCTACTCTTTGTTTCCTGGATCTCAACCAGTTCTCAGTCCATAAGAGGGCCTGCCCTCTTATCCCCTGGCTGTGCACTTTTCTCAGCAGCCTTTGGATAAGGGAAGGCCCTGGAGATGGAACCATGATGTTCTGCAGGAGTTGATCAGACCCTGAAAAGTATTGTCTGTCACTTCCAAAGCAAGGCAACTGGTTCAGCATCTTTTCTCCTCCCTCCCCCCCCCTCTACAAATTGTGTTGTTTGTGGAACTCCCTGTCACGGGATGCGGCAATGGCATCTAGCCTGGATGCCTTCAAAAGGGACTGGACAGATTCATGGAGGAAAAGTCTGCCACAGGTTACAAGCCTGGTTCTCGCCTGTCCCTTGCTCATCCTCAGTCTGTGCCCTCAAAGGCATGGCCTGTGGTGGTCCAGCCTGCCGTTGGAGGGGATGGAGTCCCACCTTTAGCAGTTCAAGGTGGCAATGCTGGTGGGGAGAGGGCTGTGTAAAGAACAATATGCTTCAGGGTGGGGAGTAGCCATAGATTCACCCCTGAAATACCATTTCTAAAAATATCTTTTCCTTTGGGGGAGGGGCTGTGGTGGTCAGGGGAGAAATTCCTTTGGTCAGCTGGCCTCGATTAGTCCTGACTTGAATAGCCACCAGCTCAGCAGCCTCACTTGCCTCCAGGCTCAGGGCCAAGAGCTAGCCTCAGAATCCACCAGCATGGCCCACCTGTGCTTTAACGTCACTTCGTTAATATTTTTTAAATGTTAATATATATTAAACAACAACAACAGAGTACAGTGCTCCCATCACCCTGGGGATCAATACATCTTACCCCTTAAGAACTTGATATTATTTCCTTTAAAAAAACTGTCCCCATATCCAATTCCAAAATGTCATTTCACTTGGAATTTAATTTAATTTAATTTAATTGTTCATTTATAGCTTGCCCATCCATTCAGAGGACATTATGGGTGGTTTACAATATAACAAGGACAATAAAACATAGCTACAGTATAAAAGCAAATTCAACATAATAAAACACTAAAAGAGCACTTAAGAGCACTTAAAGTGGCAGTGCAATCATCTTGTTTGCTGATTATTTCACTGGGATTCCATTGATGGTACAGAATAAAAGGCCTCTCTGATCAGCCCATTTAAAAAAAGCTTTTGGAAAGTTAACTGCGCTCAGGGGTGTTCAAACTTTTTGCAAGGAGGGCCAGATTTGGTGAGGTGACAATGTGTGGGGGCCGAGCATTCAGCTGCATTTGGCCCCCAGGCTAGACTTTGTACAAGCCGGCTAGGACATGCAAGGAGGCAGGGAGGACGCTGCAGCAACAAAGCTGGGGGCAGGTGGGCTGGGCAGGTGGCTGCGGGGACAGGGAGAGGCAGGGCGGGCAGGCAAACCATAAAACTGCAAGCTGACATCTCCGTCCGCTATGGGGAGGGGCTAGCTGGTGGGGATGCATGACAGGCTGAGCCAGTGGGGAGAAGAGGCTATGGGCCACTCGAAATTTGAAAACGAGCTGCATTTGGCCCCCAGGCCTGACTTTGGACATGCCTGAGCTAGAAGGAATGGTACATAAATAAAATACTGTAAAATAAATAATAAAGTTACATCATCATCCTTGACAACAACAACATCAACAGCAGCCACAGCAACTGCTCCTTCCCCTTCTCCAGTCCTGCTTGCCCTGAGACCTGCCTCCCCACCTGGTGAGGAGAGGGGGAGAGGAGGGATGCCCTGAGAGATGGTAGCCAGCATCCGGAAGCACGCCCCCCCCCCCAGCCACCCTGCCTTCAAAGAATGGGAAGAAGCCCCTCCCTCCTAAGCCGTGCTGTCAGGCTTTAAAAAAATGGATCCCAAAGGTGGAAGATTCTCTCTCTCTCTCTCTCTCTCTCTCTCCCCTCCAAGACATGACTGGGGAACCCACGGGACTAGGGGCCCTGTTGGCCTGCTCTTAGCCCATGGCTGAATGAGTGGCCAAGGTTCATGACCTCTGGTTCTGTTCCCCCTCCTCCTCCTTCAGGGCTCCCAGCAGGGCCACTGTGGGGACCCCAAAGGTGCTCCTTCACCGCATGGCTGGTCCCTCTCACCTGGCACAGCATCCCCTGGCGTTCCCACAGGACCCTCCGGGCCATGGAGGAGACTGGATGGGAGACTCCACCTTCACTCTCGGGGGACTCTCTTTCTTTGCTTATTGCCTTGACATATTCCCACTGCTTGACAGGTCACTTGTCCAAAGAAGCAGTCACTAGGGTGCCGGATGCTTTTCTTAAAGAGGTGACTAATTTGATTTGTTTGGTTTGTGACTCTTTCAGTTACTCATGGTGTGAGTCTTCATTGCTCTCCATAACTTTCCAGGAATATACAGTACATATCTAGCCCCAAAGGTTTTCACAAACCACTCTTTCAACAATAATTTTCAAATTAATAAAATTTTGGACAGCCTTAGAGTGGAGGAATTTGTATCTTTCAGGAACAGTCAAGCAATGCATAAAGAACCCCAGACCAGCTGAGGAGATGGAAAAAGACAGAGGGAACAGAATTCCCTGGAAGGTGGGGGGGGTCACGAGATGAAATGCCACCGGTGGCCTCTGTGGAAGAGAAGAGCCGAGTAACAGGGACTCCAGGTGGAACTCTCTTGGATCCATGGTGGAAAACTCCATGAAAAGATTGCTTTCACTGTGGTAGGAAAAGCAGCCTTTCCTATGGGGGGGGGGGAGGCTATTCCAGCATCCCCAACAAAACTCAAGGGGAAACCACGGGATGCTCAAGCAGGCGCATTCGGCAGCCTGAACCCAGGGCAGCTTCCCTTCTTTCAAGTCCTGACAGACGAAGCCTTGGAAGGCCAGCCAGGATACGGCTCAGCCCAAGGAAGCCTGGAGATGCCCTCTCAGGCTGGAGGCAGGAGGGGGGCTCCCCAAGAGAGTCTAGGGGGTGTGGTCCCTCCTGAGATGCAGCGTGGCTGATGATGACCAGGCTTCCCTCCCATAAACTGGGGCCACTCTACGAGTTCCAAAGCCCTCCTGCACATACACACACACACACTCCCAACACACCCATTGAAACGGCCAAGGCAGGAAGGCTGACAATGGCCAACTTCAACCAGGAAGGGAGCCCTTTCCAATCAGCTCACCTTAGAACAACCGGTAGGTAAATGAAGGATCCCACCCATGTTTTCTTTCTCACCCTCTGGCTCATCTTAAGCCAGTGACTGGACATTTGCAAAATGGGCTAGAGATGGGCTTTTCCCATAGATCTTTCATCCAAGCAAAGCCAGGAAGTCCTGAGAGCTGGACCCAATAGACCTCCAGAGGCAAATAGGCAGGTTCACTCATAAGCCTGTGGCCCGTGGCCCGTTGCGGGGAGCTTCAGCGGCCTCGCCATTCTCCAGATGCCGGGGAGTGATATCACGAAACAGATATCTAGTCTCGTGCACTCCCAGACGCATCTGGTGGGGCCACTGTGAGATACAGGAAGCTGGACTAGATGGGCCGTTGGCCTGATCCAGCATGGCT
Source organism: Phrynocephalus versicolor (assembly GCA_023846285.1). Classification (NCBI taxonomy): domain Eukaryota; kingdom Metazoa; phylum Chordata; class Lepidosauria; order Squamata; family Agamidae; genus Phrynocephalus; species Phrynocephalus versicolor. Next base: position 104,599 of record JAHTLZ010000164.1, on the reverse strand, counting down.
CTTCTTATGTTCTTATGTTCAGAATGTAACAGGTCCCAGGCAGTGCCATTGCTGGCCACCTGTTGCCAGACAGAGGCAGGAGGGCCCTCCCCAGATGGCAAGGGCACCGCTGGCTTGCCACACGGGAAAGGAAGGGAAGGAACTCCCACTCCCCTGCAAGGGCACCACCAACAACACAATAATGAAGCGGCTGAGCTCAAGATGATTTAGAAGTGCAATGACCCCCCCCCCCACTCTCAACTGAGTCACGGCCTGTGGGGGCTGAGCACCCCTGAGCTTTGGCACAAAGGAACCAGCAGCCCTGGCCTCGGATAGGGTGAGGCATCCTCTGTCAACGTCCCAACCATAAAGCCTCTAAGCTTGGAGACGGATCCTTTCCCCCGCCCCATCTACCCCAAACACTCACCTGTCAGGAAGGCCAGCACCAGCCCCACACAGAGGCAGGGATTCACCCCCATCCCCCTGTCATTGGGCCTCATGAACGAGGAGGGCTTCCAGGGGTCCGTGGAAGAGGCAAAGTGGGCAGTGCAAAGGGTCTTCTTACTGGAGAGTCAGTGTTGCCTTTGATGAGCACCAAGGCTGGACTGAAGCAAGGAGCTCCAGAAAGTGGCTTCTAGAGGAGGGAGGGAGGGGGAGGGAAGGAGGGAGGGAGGGAGGAGCAAGCCACCTCAGCCCTTGAGAGGGGATGCAGGAGGAAAGGGGATGGCTGGCACCACCAAGGGCAGGGTGCCCAACCAAGGACCCCATGGAGGGACCACGGCCGGGAGGGGGGGTGGGGTCGGCCAAGCTCCAGGAAGGAGCAGGTGGCCAGAGGGGAGGGGAGTAGAGGGGCTATGGGCTCCCAACAGGCATGTGCCAAAAGTGGCGTTGAGCCCGCCCAGCAAACAGCTTTGACAAAGGAGCTTGGACAAATATTTGCCAGGAAAACCATGAGCCTGGCGGGGCCCCTCCCTGGAACAGGTGAGCGCTGGAGAACAAGGAACCAAAAAGAGGTGGGGTGTGTGTGGGAGGGGGGAGGGGGAGTTGAGAGCATTCCATTCCTGCTCTGATTGCAGTGACCCAAACATTCCGCGGAGACGCAGGGGTGACCCACGCCTGCCCTCCTTCTGGGTTCAGGAGTTTGGGAAAATCGGGGAAGGCTATGACTGCTCCCCTCCCGCCTACCCAGGACGGTAGTGCGGCGGGGGGAGGGGCAGAGGCTGCGGGGGGTTCGGGGCTGCCCTGGCTGAGGGGTCCCTCAGGTGGTGCTGGTGCTAACCCAGTGCCAACGTCGGAGGAGCAGGAGGAGTCCCGCAGAGGCCACGGGCACGTGATCTATAGGCAAGAAGGAGCCCAGGCGTCCCTCCCGGGAGTCCCCCCCCCCGCTCCCCTCATCCTGGAGGGCACTTGTGCTTATCCACGAGGGAGGGCCGGGCGAGGGGCTCTCCCGGGCTCATTGCCCTGCCCGAGATGGCCAGTCCTTGGGCCAGTAGAACCTCCGCGTGGCACCCGACAAGTCCTGGGTCGCCCTGGTTTCCTCGGCGGGCCAGCCCGTGACCGGGAGCACCTGCCAAACCGGCTGTTTGCACGGGAGCGGCGGCGAGACGTGGACGTGGCGGGGTCTGCCAGCCCCCGGCGAGGGAGCCGCCGGGCACGCTGCCCAGGTCGGTGCAGGCAGGAGCCTCTGCGCGACAGGTCTCACGTGGGGGTGCCCCTTCCCACGAAGCCCGGGCTGACGTCAGGCCCCTCGGGCCGGGTACCCGCCCGCGGCCGCGTGCAGAGGAAAGGGCAGCTCCCGGGGCGTTGTTTGCCTAAAAGGAGCAGCCTGGCATTAGCGCCACAAACAGCTCGCCAGGGCCAGTGGCGCCTTCCAGCCAGGAGCCCTTCCTCGTTCCTCCCCGGATCGGCCTCCCCCCCCCCCCCCCGGCCAACGAGCCCGCCGCCGCCGCCGCCGCCCCTCTTGGCCAAGCTCCCCGAACGCGGCTGGTCCCGTTATTCCGAGGCTTCGGAAGGCTGGCCCCCACCGGGAACCTGGGGTTTCATGCTGAGCTTTTGGGGACCCACCCCCCGTCCTTAGTCTTCCAGCTGCACACACTCAGGCTGGACACTCTCCGCAGCAGCCGTTGGCAGGTGGTGGTGGGGGGGGGAGAGAGAGCGAGCAGCTAGCCAGCCTATGGCCTCCTCACCAGTCGCACCACTCCCTGGGGAGAGCAGACCTGCAGGGCAGGGAAGCCTTGCGCTTGCTGGCCTGGCCTCGGAAGCCCTGCAAGGACAGCAGGAGCATTTCCCAGGATTTGGGGGGGAGGGGCAGGAGAGAGAGAGAGAGAGAGAGGCAGGACAGAGGCTCCCCTGATGTTGGCGTTGGGTGTTTGGAGTAAGGAGGCAGGTGGGGCCTTTCCAGATGGGGGAAATGCTGCCTGTGCCCTAATAAGAGGGTCCTGGTGGTGGAGAGCACAGCCAGGGCTTTCTGTGAACCCGTTGGAAACACTGCTTTTCCTCCATCTTGTGTTTGACCCCAACCACGCCTAGCCTGGCCGTTGAGGTGCCCACCTGGCCACCACCCAGCGGAATCCCCTGCCCTGCAGTCATGCCACCACCACCTCCTCCTCCTCCTCCTCCTCCTCCCTGACAGGCAAAAGGAAAGTGTCCAGCCACCTTCTCTGTGGGACACCTGTGGTGGGGGGGGTTAGGTGGAGGGGGCGGTCTTGATGAAGGCCAGGCTTGGGTCAGGAATAATTCAGGTGGGCCCACAACCATGACCAAGGGCAGGAATGCCTCTGATCCCTTGTGAAATCTATTGCAGCTGTTCTCATTCTTCCAGAGCAGCGGCGGGGTAGGGGTGGGGGGGAGAGATCTCGGGCGGTGAAACTCAGCCAAGGCACTATCAAGCACATTTCCTCCCAAGAAAAGGCTCCAAACAGGTTTGACTGAACTTCAGATTGTTTATTTAATGCAATTTATATTGGGACGCCTTCAGCTGTGGGGCAAAGCGCAAACACTGACACGCTCTTTCTAGGGCCAGATCCTGGCAATGGGGGTCGTCTGAGAGAAGGCGCTCCGAGGCCTGGGTTTGTCCCCTTCATCGTTCCATGCTTGTGACAAGCAAAGGGGGGGGCAGGGGATACGTGTGCCGGCTTCAGTCACAAAATTGGCTGGTGGGGGGAGGCAGGCCATCCTTGCTGATCTCTCTCTCTCTCTCTCTCTCTGACACACACACACACACACACACACCCTTTCCCATCCACCGTGCCCAGGGTCTCAGCTTCGCCCTCCTGCCCTCCTGCCCCTGGCATCAGTTGGCAGGTATGTTGTTACTAGTGAGAAGGGTGCACCTAATCCATGGACACATCTACCCCCCTGCAAGGTGGGCTGTTCATGTTCATGGGAGAAGACCGAGGTAGAGAAGCAGAGGGGTTGGGGGGGGTGCCAAAGAAGCTCCTTGTGGCTGGAGAAGGGCCGACCCTCATCCCATAGTCAGCCCCACAACCTAGAGGGTCCTCGCGAGCGGGGTAGCCACCCAGCCACCAACATGCCTCAACTGTGCAAGAGCCTGTTCACCATCTCCCAGGCCCTGGATGGAGGAGGCCTCCTGGGACACTCTTCTCCTGCCCCCCCCCCTCACACACACACGGAAAATGCCTCCTCCCTTTCTGCTGTCCCCTTGGACAGTGGCCACCACAGGTCCGTTCCTCTTCCGCTTCTCAGAGGAAGCAAGGGCCGCCCATGGCCCCCCCTGCTGCCCCCTTGGAGAAGGGGGGGGCAAGGAGTTGCAGTCAGAAGGAGCAAACCCACTTCCTCTAGAGAAGGCAGGATCTCACCAGGAAGGGAAGGTGCTCTGGGACCCCACCCTACCCCACCCCACCCCACCCCGAAAGGTCATTCACTGCCCTAAGCAATGCTAACTAACACAATGACGTGCTGCACACCCGGTGCAGGATGTGACCCTCAGCCACCCGGGAGCTTCCTCTGAGTCAGGGCTTAAGCACCTGCAACATCCCCGTGCCTGAAAATGCAGGCAGCTATTATGAGGAAGACTGGCTGGTAATAGGCCTCTTGAGCTGGTGAAGAGCTGCCCACCCTGGCCGTGACTCACCTCCCGAAGAAGGCGCTTCCTTCCAGTGGATGGAGCCCAGGAAAGAGAGGAGGAGAGGAGAGGAGAGGAGAGGAGGAAGGACAAGGCAGGCGCCCCCAAATCGAGAAAGGCCCTTCAGGCACCGGAAAGACCAGCCATCTCACTGGGGTGGCTACACATGTCAGGAGCTGGCAGGGATCAACCTCCGGGATGGAGATGAGGCTGTATAAAGTGCCTGGGCAGCCTGGTTGATTTATATACCATCCCATTAGAATTTACAGCAACAGATAAAACCTGTAATAATAATAATAATAATAGCAATAAGCTATGGGTACACAATGAATTGAACACCATCTGTCTGATGGGCTATTGGCTCTGATTGGGATTCCTGCCCCTCCCAACGCCATGATTCTAAGGCACCAAAGGGAATTCTCTGGTGCAGGACACGGGGTGTAAAATCAGACAGGGCGAGTGTGGACAGCCTCTCCAAAAAGCAACATTTTAATCTGCCTTCTGAATGCTAGCAGGGAGGGTGAGTCTTGAAGGAGCCCCGCCGTCTACTTATGGGACTGTGTGGGGCTGAAAAGTGGCCTTGCCCCTTTCGCCTGCAAGCAGAGAGGCCCCTGCTTGGGGTTCACAGTACCCCTTCCCATGGGGGGGGTGAGAGTTCCCACGGCTACTTGTGTAAGGGACCAAAGGGCACTCGGGCCATGCTCAGAGGGACGCCTCACCTCCGTGTGGGCCCAGGAGGCAGCAGCAAGGGCAGGGAGTAGGGGAGGCTTAGCTTGTCTTGCCCTCCACCCCCTTGGGCTCCCAAAGTGTGTGGTGGGTGGGAATAATGATGCCCCCCTCCCTTAACCCAACCCCACCCCAGCTTTTCCAGAGAAGCACAAACACTCGGCAGCAGGAACCTGGGCGAAGGGAGCCTCACCAGGGCTGTGCCTTGATCCTCCCCTCCCCAGTCAGACCAGCCGCTTATTCCAGCGGTGCACCAGCAGCCCCACAGGTGCCACACGCATTTCCTCTTCAAAACAGGGTGTAGGCATGGAGAGGGGCAGGACGACCTGTAAGATTCATTGCTGAGGGTGGATATGAACCCGTTTGTCTTCAGTCTGAGCCCCACCCCACCCCACCCACCCCCTGACAGCCACGTGGCCCTGACTGATGAGCAGAATTTCCCAGTGGGCCTCTATGCGTGGAGAGTCACCTCCTCCCTCTCCCCTTCCCATTCTGCGCCTGCTAAAGAGGAGGACGGGGCCCTCGGGCTTACAGCTGAAGTGGACCGGGAGCCCCGGATGCACAGGGCCCCGATTCTGCCTCTCTTTCACCCCCCCCTTGAGCCCACTTGGGCTCTAGACTGATGTCTGGTCTCCATAATGGCCTGGATGAGGGCCACGCTCCTGTTGGGTGGCAAGACAGACCAGAGAAGAGCCGTTTGGCCTCTACTGGGTTGGGTCACCCCTCCTAAAAAGTCTTCCACCTTTGGGGGGTGGGTGCTCGTGGACTCAGCCCAGAGCTTGGATGCGCAGGTTTTAGCGATGTACAGGAGCACATTTGCACAGTGAAAGGTGGTGCCCCAGCGATGCCTGTTCCTTCAGAGGTCATGTTGGCGCAAGCCTTAGTTACATCCTGACTGGATTACTGCTAGGTGTTTTAACGCTTTCAAAGGGACATGCAGGTGACGTATTCAGGATCCGAAGGGTTAAGGCCTTTGTGTTTGGAAACTTCAGCAGGTTCAAAATGTTCCAGACACACTGCTGACATGGGCTGGTTGTGGTGTTGTGGTTACGTTCTGTGGCGTTGTAGCTGTGAGATGTTTAAAGAGTGACTTTACCCTTTCCACACCCTCCGTCAGTTTCCATGGCTGATGAGGGATTCCAACCCAGGTCTCCTGAGTCTGAGTTCTTTGCTCTGTCCCTTGCACGACCCGTGGAGAGATGCTAGAGGGAGCCTGTGACTCCCTGATGGTCACAACACAACAGGGTCACAGTTTCCAGGCCCCCTCCAAAGGGCTGGTGGTTATGACTACCCATGAAGCCCTCTGGACTCTTTGAAGGACTGTTTCACCCACCACGAGTCTTCTCAGCTTCTGGCATCTTCTAGGGAGGCCCCTCTGGGGGTTTCCAAGCCTGCTGGGTGGGGAGGGAAAAGCCAGGCTGGCCCCCCCTCCCTCCCTCCCTCTCGCCCTGCCCTGGTCAGGCTAAGACCTCCCTCTCCAGGGAGGCTCCTAAGCCACAGGATCATAGAATCATAGAAGAATTAAATTAGACAGTGAAGAAGGTTTTCCTGATATTTGCCCCAAAGCCGGCTTCCCGTAGCTTGAGCCCGTTATTCCTCTATGTGTCCTGTATTTTGGGGGTGGGGTGAGGGGGATAGAGAACAGATGCAGCTTCTCCTCTGTGTGACAGCTTTTCAAACAAAATGTGCTATCATATTCCCCCCTCCTCCTCCCCTCCCCGTCTTCTTTTCTCCAGGCTAAACAGGTCCAGTGGTTTCAGACTTTCTTCATAGGTCTTGGTTCCCAGCCTTGTCTCCCATCCTTGTGGCCCTGCTCTGACCTCGCTCCAGTTTGTCAGCATCATTCTTGAACCGGGTTGTACAGAACTGGACATAAGACTCAAGGTGAGGCCTAGCCAGTGCCAAACAGAGGGAGGCTAGTACTTCACAGGATCTGGAGACCATGCTTCTCTTCATGTAGTCTACAATTGAATTGGCCTTTTTTGCAGCCACATCACACTCTTGGCTCATACTGTGATCAACAACCATTCTCAATTCCTTCTCACTCATAGTATTGTTATGCCAGCTATTCTCTATCTTGTTACCATGTGTTTGGTTTTGGTTTCCTTGGGTGTATTTTGTATCTTGTATACTTTGCACTTATCCCTGTTGAATTTCATTATGTTGTTTTCAGCCCACAGCTCAAGCCTATCAAGATTGTTTTGAATGTTGTTTCTAACTTTCAAGGCACTAGCTGTTCCACCCAGTTTCATAACATGAACAAATCTGATGTCTTCTCTGTATGCCGTCATCCAAGTTAGTATTAATATTACATTACATTCCATTAATATATTTAGAGCTACATTAATAAAAATGTAAGTTATGTTTAAAAATGTCTTAAACTTGAGATATTTCTAAATGTTCTTAAAATGTTTTAAAACTCTTTTTAATCTTCATCAATGTTTAATTGTATTTAATGTGGTATTTTTACAGTAATGTTAAGATGTTGGTTGCTGTATAAATTTAGTGGTTGTGAGCTGTCTTGGGTCACCCATGGAGAAAAAGGCAGCATATAGAAGGGAAGGGAAGGAAAGGAGAAGAGAAGAGAAGAGAAGAGAGTTATTTCTCCTTCCCTCCTTTTGGGGGTCACCTTGGGACTGTCCCACTTGTCCAAGGCCATCCATGCTGACTCTTCACCCAGGAGGCACTATGCAAGAATCAAATGTCCTCCCAATCTCTGGCTACACAGACAGATATCTAACGTACTCAGTTACAGTATTTATTTGTAAACATTCAGTTAGCTTATTTTTAAAGCTTCTCCTGCCTTTATTTATTATGGGGTCTGATGGGGCACTGCTCATCCACTCTGAGCCTCCTTCAGTTGAGAAGGATAAACTTAAATATTCTTCCCCTTGGCCTGGGGAAGGGGAGAAGGGGGAAAGAGAGAGGGGGGTGCATTTATAACAGCATAAAGCCAAACAGAGCAAAGTTTATCCAGTAGAAATACCTTCTACAGTGGGAGCGTATTGGAGGTGTTAGAAGCTAGCTAGAGGGACAGTTCCCTGTCATTGGCGGGAGGGGGTCATGGGGTAGGCCTGCTTTGAGGGCTACGGGGGGGGGGGGACTCCCTTCCATGGGCTGGCCCCCTTCTGGGCATCCTGCACGACCAGCCCAAACCTCCCACTCAAGCAGACTCTCAGCAGCAGAGGGGCTGATGGACAGCCCTTGAAGGGGGAAATTAAGCTGATTCCAGCCTGAGGACAGGAGCACATGCAGAGCGTCACTTCTTCCCTGCTTTCCTGTGTTCACAGGCTGCCCACCCCACCCCACCCCAGGGGTCCCAGGGCTCTCAGTCCAAGGGTGAGCAGTCCTGGTACCACCGCTGTCCTTGCCTGCCCCCTGCTGATGGGCTCAGGGAACCACCTGTTGGAGAGAGCCTGATGGGGATCAGGCAGCAGGAGGGCAGGAAGGAGAGGGGGAGGGGGCACAGAGGCTGCGCTTCCCAAGACTGAACACACACACCCTCTCTGACACTCACTCTGGGTGACCTTTGTCCTGGCTCCCTTTCTCAGCCTGGCCTTACCTGGCAAAATGTTTGTGAGGATAAAGGGAGGCAAGGAGGACCAGTTTGCCTTGAACTCACTGGAGCAAAAGCAGAATTATTATGTTGTTATTATTTCTTGGATTGACATGAAGTTGTTGCAGGTTCACCCAGACCTAGCTTATGACTGTGCCAAGTGGAGGGCCAAAACAAGAATTGTGGACCCCAGCACCACAAATGGGACAAATGCTAAGGAGGAGGAGGAGGAGGAGGAGGAGGAGGAGGAGGAGGACCTGTTTGCCTTGAACTCACTGAAGAAAATGCGGAAATGTTATGTTTTTATTATTTCTTGGATTTCTGTACCAGTCTGGGTGGTCTTACAAATATAAAACATAAAACAGGTAAATCATTTTTAAAAATAAAAGCAAAAGTCAATAAGAAAGGCTATAAAGCAGCAGGGGGATCCCCCCCCCCTTTTCCTGACCCTTGGTAGGAAAGAGCAAGTAGGGCGCTGCAGGTGGATTTGGGAGACGGGGTTTCCAGGCCTTCCTTGGGGGCAGGCGGCCCTCCCCCTGCACCGCTTCTGCAGCCATGGTCCTGGGCAGGCCAGCGGTGGAAGAACTTTGGCCTAGGAGTCAGAAGCAAAGGTGGTGCCTTTTATTACACTGTATAACTATTTATATATTTATTTACGTCTTTCATTATGTAACTTTTGAAATGGTCTTATGACTTATTCAATAAAAAGTTGTGGTGGTGGCGGTGGTTGCCACCGGTCCCGTTCCAGGCTCCACTCCCGGGGGGGGGGGGTCCCTGGTGTCGTGGGTCCAGAGCTCAGAGGCGGGTGTCCTACTGGTGGGGCAAGGCAGGCTCTGGCGCAGCCCGTGGCCTGCTACTCCCGGGTCCCGCGGCTGCTGCGTGTCCCTTGGCCCTGCGGCCGGGGCCCCGGGGAGGGGAGGGGGCGAGCGCGCCCTTGAAGCGGCCCACGCCACGCCCTGGCTCCGAGGGGTCTCCACCTCCCGGCGCTCAGGGAATCCCAGGCCACGGGTGGGCAATTATGGGGCAGAGCCCCGGCAGATTCGCTCACAAGTGGGACCCCGCGCGCGCGCCCGCCCTGACCGGGAGCGCCCACCCCCACCCCCGCCGCCGGACGGCCGAAGGGGCCTGGCCGGGTCTTGCCAAGCGCGTGCACCCAAACCGTGGAGTTCCGCTCGGGAGGGAGTGTTTGTGGGGGGGGGGGGGCGGGGGTCTGCCTTCACGGCGAGCAGGGCGGCCGTCGCAACGCCTGCGCCGCCCTCCTGGACCAGGCGAGGGACGGCCCCGCCGGCTGCCCGAGAGAGCAAGCGGGGGGGGGGACGGGCCGCCCCCGCGGAAAAGAGCCGCGCCGCTGCCCCCGGCTGGCCCACAGCGGGATCCAGGGCGGCGGCTTCTGCTGGATGGGTGGGTGGGTGGGAGGGGGGAGTGTTGGGGGGGGGTCTGTTGGCCCCACGGCAGCCACCGGGGCTCCGTGTCCTGAGAACTTGGTCGCACTTCCCCCCGCCCCTCCCCCATCTCTCTCTGTCTCTCTCTCTCTCTCTCTCTTGTTACCGGATCTCCCGCTGGCCCACCACATGCCGGACATCCCAGGCCCAAAATAACCCCCCTCGTCCTCCTCCCAGTCCCCTGTGCCCCCACCCCCACCCCGCGCGGGCTTCTTCCTCCAAGAGCCGCCAGCAGCCTCCGCAAGGGGGGGGGCGAAGAGCGCAGCGCTGTCCAGCCGGCGGAGGTGCTGGAGGAAGGCCCGGGCAGGAGCGCCGAGGGTTCCCTTTCTTGAAATGAGTGACGGAAGGGGCTCCGAGAGGAGTCCGGCGGAGGGAGGTCCGGGAAGGGACATCTGAATCCGGCCTCTCTTAGTGGCTGTCATTCTGCTGGTGGGACCGACGGGAGGCTGGCAGGGCTCGGGCGAGACCCCCGAGGACTCAATGCCTCACGGTTCTGAGCCCCTCGTCGGCCCTCCTCCTCCCCCCCCTCCTCCTCGGAGCCTGGGCCGGGTGCGGCGAGGAGGCGCAGCCGCGGGCATTCTGATCATTGGGGGCGGCGGGATGGGGTGGGGTTGCACTCGGCGATTCCTCGGGTGAAGAAGGCAGGGAGCTCGGCTTGCCGCTGAGGAACCACAGGGGGGCACGGGGGGAGGGGCCGCGTGGGAAGCGGAGGGGGCGAGTGAAAGGAGAGGGCCTCGGAAATAGCCCCCCGAAAATGCCCTGGGCTGCGCCAGTGGGTGGCGGAGAACCTGCCGGGACAGAGGCATCCCTTCTGCCCCACTTGGGGACCCCCGCCCTTCCCCTGCCGCCGCTGCTGCCGCCGCCGCCGAGGGAGGGAGGGAGGGAGGGGCGAGGCTCGCGAGATCCAGCCGCCGCCGCCGCCCCCCGCGGAGAAGAAGCTGGGCGGGCCAGGCTGGGCTGGGCTGGGCTGGGCTGGGCTGGGCTGCTGGGGGGGGGGCGCCGCCGCTGATGCTGCTGCCGCCGCCGCCGCCCGCGCGCCCGCCCGCCCGGAGTCCGCGGCAGACGCAGCCGAGTTCGCGCAGGCGGCGACAGCAGGAGCGGCGGCGCTCGCCTTCCCCTCCCTCCGGGCCGAGGTAACGGGGCGTCCCCGGGCAGGGAGCGGCACCTGCGCACCGCCGCCGCAGGGAAAGGGGTGCGGCGAAGCGGCTCGCCCCTCGTCTGCCCCCGCCTTGGGGCAGGTGGGGCGCGCTCGAAGGGGCCGCGCAGGGGCTTTGGCCCCGCAGTTCGCGTTGGTTGGGGGGGGGGCAAAGGCCCTTGCGCGGGGTCTGTGGGGCTATGGGTTGCTTGGCCTTGAACGCCGGCTCCAGCTCTCTCTGGATGTCACCCCACCCCACACCTTTGGCTTCCCTCCGCCGCTCCTTCGGGGCCCTGGTGGGAGGATGGAAGGCGGAAGGGACCGTTCCTCCGAGCCCTCTCCCCCTTGCCCGGGGACCGGCCGCAGGCAGGGCGCGTTGCGGGCTCCGAGGAGGCACTGGGCGACCGTTCCGCCGAGAGGAGGCTGCAGCTCAGGGACTCCACACCGGGCAGGGAGGAAGCCTCCCGGGCTTCCCCGGGCGCGCATCTCGGGCCGTGGCTCTCCCTCCCCACCTTTTCGCCTGCGTGAGGAGGGGGTTGCTCCGTTATCGTGACCCCCACGCCCCCGGGCATACAGGAAGACGGCCGGCGCCTAGGAAGACGCAGCACCCCTGCGGGAGACGCCGATGTAAGAGGCCTTCGCCGGCTCCTGGAGCCCCCGGGCCCTTTCCGACCTCAGGGCCACTTTCCGGTGGCCGCCTCTGAGCGTGTGCAGTGCGCGCCCACAAAGCAGGGGCCCATCGGCAAAGGCGGCCCCCTCAGAGGCTGAAGTGGCAGTGAGCCTGCCCTGCACTACTTCGGGGGGAGGCCGCTGGGAGCAGTTGCAGGCTGGGGGCGGGGGGGCGTTGGAAAGCGCGGGGTGGGCTGCTCGGGAGCATCCGAGGGGGTCGCGACGGGGCGGTTTCTATGGCCACCCTCGCCGTGTGTGCAAACAGAGCTGTTCCGGGGATCAGCCGAAGGCTATTAAAAGCCCGGCGCTTCTTGGGCTTCCGGGGGATGCGAGGGGGGGGGTGCCTGGCAGATTTAGCCCTCGCCCTCCCCGTCACTGCCTGGCGTCCGCTCGCCCTGCTCCGCACAAGGGCTTGCCGGCGGCCCCTTCGATGTTCTCCCTCTTTTCCCTCCCCGCCACCCCCAGGGGTGAGGGATTTTCCACAGCCAGACAGACCCACCCCCGCCTCCATCCTTACCACCCCAGGCCGGAGGGGGGGGTCTGCGCGCATGCGCACGTGCAGTCGCCTCGTGGACCAAAGGGTGGCTGGCTCAGAGCAGGGGGATGTTTTGACCGGGGGAGGGGGAATAGTGACGTCATTGGACCCGCCTTCTTTGCTCCCTCACAGCTCAGCTGCCATCCTAGCAAGAGGGGGAGGGGTCCCAGCGGCAACGGAGGGGGGGCGCCTCTTGTGATGCGCTGGGCAAAGGGGGAGCGGCTGGATGAAGGCAGGCCGTCCGAAGCTAATCGGCTTTAGGAAAGAGATGCCCATGTGGAAGGCGCCAGAGGTGGTCCTTGGCGGCGGGGGAGGCGCCCGGGGCTTCCTGCTTGGGACACACACACACAAACACACACAAACAAACAATGCGTCTGTCCCCTCTCACACAGCACCCCATGCCCCCTTCCTTCTGGACACCTTCTGGGGGGGGGGGTCTTGCCTTGGCTGTTGGAACCTTCCCTTCCAAGCGCTGGCAGCTCCTCCTGTTGGTTGCCTTGGCCGCTGCACCCCTTGACAAAGGAGCCTCTTGCTCTGCATTGGTTGGGGGCGATGTCCCACCTGTGAGTGGGGTGTTGGAAAGATGGGGGGGCCAGGAGAGCTTGGGTCATCTCGGGTCTTTCTAGGGGGTCAGCTGGGCAATTTCCACTGCCTTCTGTTCCCTCCCCCCACCTCCTGTTGCTCTGGGTTTCTTGCACACGCACACACACACTGGGGGGTGGGGGAGACATGGGTCAGCATTACAGAGAAGAGCTTACAGGGCAGGTTCTGGACTTCCTGTCGCACCAGGCCAGGCTCGTTCTGGAACTTCCTAGAAGTGAAGCGTCCCTGCCCAGCTTCATACAAACATACTCTTCACACTCAGGAGAACAATTTGTTTCTGAACCACTGCTTGGTCCTGATTTAACCTCTCCGCTCATCAAACGCAAATGCAACTTGCTTCTCCAGGCAGCTTTTGCTCTGCTGGCACCCAGAACCCACCGTGCAGCACCACCAAATCCATCTCCATCCTGGGCCTGCCCAGAGGGATCAGGGCCTTCCGCGCAATGCTGCAAGGAACAGAGGAGGAACCTCAAGGTTCCCCCCCCACACACACACACAAACACATACACACCACCCCCAGCCCTGGCACCAGCAGAGAGGGTGGACGGGTGGGCTGCTCCCAGAGCAGCTGAAGGGCCGGTGGGCTCCACTGACTGGGTCGGCAAGTCTTCCCTTTCAAGGCACTGTCCAAACACCTCTGCCGAGGCATCTGTCCCAGTCCCTGAAGGCCCAAGGGCTCCCTTGGAGCCTTCCTTGGTCAGGAGAGGCAGGCCAGGAGAGCCCTACAAGGGGGAAAGCAAGGGACCGGCTATAGGGGACTGGAACTGCCCCTGCCACCACCCTATGGGCCAGTTATAGAGCTAAGGAGGAGGCTGGCTGGTGGTTGCCTGAGCCAGGAGGGGCCCTCCCCTCCCCCACCCTGCACCCCAGGGCACCAGCCTCCCCACGAGGAGGAGGACAGAGCCGTCTCCCTCCTGAGGACACCCCCCTCCCCCGGCCCTCTTGCCAAGCCATCGCCTGCTCCTTCTTGACTCGTTTGCTATAGAGAAACCTCCCTGCTGCTGACGGCTGAGGGAAGGAGATGGCCTCCTTGTGGCAGCAGCCAACGCTCAAGTCCTTGACACTTCCCCTCCCTCCTTTTGGTTGTTTTCTGCACGAGGCTTTCATCTGGAGGCAGTCGGGAGAGATGCAGAGGTTACCCGACTGTCCAAGATGTCAGGTGGTGCTGCCTTTTATCTCAGGCGATGTTCAGTCGGTGCACAGAACATCTCGTTTGGAAAGCTGGATTAAGCTGTGATGAAAGAGCCCTGAAGATTGCTGGAAGAAAGATCACTAGTTTTGGCAGAAAGGATGAAGGTGGAAGAAGAAAGGTCTGATGCAGGATTACAGTGGAACCCTAGGAAGACAAAAAGAGTGACTGTGGAAGAATTAAGTTGACTTTAATTGTGATAATGAAGACATCAGAATGGTTAAAGACCTTCTGTACATCGGTTAAAAATTATTGATTCATTTGGGAACTGCAGACATGAGACTGGGCGATGCCTGTGACTCGGAAGGACAGCCATGAAGGCATTCGGAAAGCCCCTGCCGTGCCGGGAGGTAGCCCTGGAGGCCAAAAGCCCAGGCCATCCGTTTCTTCTTCAGCCCCACCAGTACTCGTTGCAGATGTGAACACTTGATGGTGAAGAAAGCAAACATGGGGAGGGGGGAGTTGATTACTGGGTGGGGGGGAGGAACTTTGGGTTGGAGGAGAGCTTTCTGTTTGCTACAGACCACTTCCACAGGCCATTAATTAGGAGCCAGGAGGACACACTAAGCCCCGCTCACTCTGAAAGCAAAGCATGACTCAGTGGTGGCTGCCGTACCTTGAATGCCCTTGTGAGAATACAAGAAAGACAATAAGAAAACAAAAAAGTCCCGTTGCCATGACCCAGATAGCCTCCCCTGAATGCCTGAGAGTCTTCACAGACAAGAAACACAATAGTCTCGCAGGAATGTAACCCAGCAGGAAAAGGAGCGGTCCAAAGGTGAGTTGGATGGATTGCTAAAAGGAAGCCACAGCCTTGAACTTGGAAGGCCCAAAGCAGGGACGCTGAGGATGGGACCTCTTGCAGATCCCTCCTTCACAGGCTTCCCTGGAGTCCACAATGGGGTGGCTTGATAGTGGATCCCAAGAATAACTGCTCATCTCCCCTCAGGAGAGAAAAAAAGGCAAATGCCTGGCTGTTTTGCACGGGGATTCCCAGCACCAGGTGGGATGTGGCAGGCCTGGGGATGTTACATTGGCTCATCACATGCAGGGTCACGCACCGTAGCCCTGTGGCTTCTCCCTCAGCCCTTTATGAGGTCTCCAGTCACTTCCAGTTTTTTTTCCTTGTGACATCTGCTGCAACAAGTCCAGCCGCCGCCCCCTCCCCCAATCCAAGAAACACAGCATACTCACCACAGAGGCCAGTTTTTGAACCCGAGAAAGCCGGGGCTCCTTCTCCAAGGGCGCACAAACCCATCTCCAGAGCCAGTGCCAAATGTTTGTCAGCTTCAGCAACTGCGATCAGAAGGAGACCAGGGCACTAGCAAGGCACAGGTGTCATCGTGGCATCCCTAAGAGTTTCACTTCTGGGTGAACCTCCATGGGACACACTGTTAATCTGAAGGTGTAAGTTGTGGGCCACAAATGCTCACACTGAAATAAAATGGAGGGTCTTGCCAGGTCCATGAGACAGTTGGTCCTGTTTTACTGTTACCTTGTTTTTGTTCATAATAACCAGAGGCTTATGTCCTTTTTGATATTTGTAGGTAGCCCTTCCTGTAGCCCTGCTGGGTCTGGGTCTCATGAGCTGTTTGCACGGCTGCAGGAGCTTCGAGAGCATAAATACCAAACAGGACATGGGCCAGTGTGTGTTGATTCGGCCTCTGCTAGGGAACGGCCAGTGTTTGGGGTCACTTTTCAGAAGCTGAAAAGGAATCTTTAGCCTCTTGGTAGAAAAGGGGTGGGTGAGAGAAGTGTGAAATGACAGGAGGGAGGGAAGGGCTCCCCAGATCAGGATTTGTTTCAAAGGACCACCAGATGTGGACCTTGCTTGAGGGACACAGAAGTGCCAGCCCAGTTGGGCCCAGACCTTCGCAGAGATTTGATTTATTTCCCAGGCCAAATCAGTCCAATTGGCATGGAGCTGCCGTAGTTCTCCTACTAATCAGATCTGCAGGGGGGGCTCTCCATGCACAGCAGCAGCTCAAGCAAGGGCTGCGCCTGTCAAATACCAGACTCAGAGAGGCGAGGAGGAGGGTTCGTGCAGTCAATTTTTTTAAATAATTAGACTGAAAGAGTGCAACGGCTGATGCCTCTTTCATTTCTGCGCAGACCTGAAGGTGCTGCTGACCCTTCCATGAAAATCAAATCCACTCAGTCTCTTTATAGTTTTAGGGGAGATGCAGTTTGTTTTCATAG
This sequence comes from Phrynocephalus versicolor, assembly GCA_023846285.1. Lineage (NCBI taxonomy): Eukaryota > Metazoa > Chordata > Lepidosauria > Squamata > Agamidae > Phrynocephalus > Phrynocephalus versicolor. The sequence goes on along the minus strand of JAHTLZ010000164.1, from coordinate 88,482 downwards.
GTTGAGAATTTAGAATTTATAGGATTTTAGTTGGAGATGCATAAAATTTAAATCATGTTCATATCTGTACTTTTTTTTCATTATATTATTTGTATTTGTATATTGTAACAGTTTGTTTTATGTTGTAAATCACCCAGAGTGGCTTTCTGCCAGATGGGTGGTATATAAATTGAATAAATGATTGATGATGATGATGATGATGATGATCTAACTACTCAGACTGACTGAAAATATGCGCGCGCGCACACACACACACACACACACTGCACTTAATCTTCTCTCTCTGCTCCAGGTTAAATGTGTGTGTGTGTGTGTGTGTGTGTGTGTGTGTTTAGCCTGGAGAAGAGCAGAGCAGATTAAAGGAGGGAGAGTAAGCAAGTCTTAAAATATCTGAAGGGCCGTCATGCAGAAGAAGGAGCCTGGTTCTTCGCTGTTGTTGCTCCGGAGGGCAGGATGTGCAGCTGTGGAGGGAAATGGCCAGGGAAGCAGCAGAGCCTGGCTGATAGGAAGGCAAGAGGGTGGTGGAGTGCTGCCTGGTCCCAGACAGCATGGCCAGGAAGAAACCTCCACGGCTGTTGACAGCCAAACCAGCATCCCTGGGGAGCCCCCCCCCCAGGCAGCTCTGCCTCTGAAGGAGTGTGGTTCAAGCCAATGCCCATTGGTGATGCAGAAGAGGCTCTGCATGTGGGGGGGCATGGGGGATGCTCCCTAAGCACATCCAATCTCACCTGATTTCGGAAGCTAAGCAGGGTCAGCCCTGGTTAGAACTTGGATAGGAGACCACCTGGGACTACCAGGTGCTTGTAGGCGCCTGAAGTAGGAACTGGCAAACCACTCCAGTATTCCTGCCAAGAAAACTCCATGGGCATGGGGTCATAAAGAGTCGGTCACAACTGTAGCAACACAACACACACACACACACACAAGTGCATCAGGGATTCTGCAGATGGGCCCTGCACTGCCAAGCACAAGAGGGAGACTAGATGATCTGCAGACAGGGCATCTCTAATATCATGGGAAGAGGCTTAGACCACAGGGGCATCCTGCAGGCGAGGAAACTGCACAGTTTCAGAAGGAACCTGAGCAGTTAGGGTGAATGGAGGGCATTTGTGTCTTTTTATATTTTCTGCCCACTTGGCAGCAGGATCACAGAAGGGCCCTGGTGAAAGATCAGGAGAACCATAGAAGCCTAGAGCAAAAAGAGGCCTTGAGGGCCGTCCAGCCCACCCCCACCCCCGCCATACAAGAACCCCCATCAAAGCACTCCCGACAGATAGCCATCCAGCCTCTGCCATTTTTTCCATTTCCTGTACAGTACTTCCTTTTCTTTATACTTGTGTGTTGTGTGTTGCATCATTGCAATCATGACTGACTCTTCATGACCCCATGTCCCTGGAGTTTTCTTGGTAGGAATACTGGGGTGGTTTGCCAGTTCTTACTTAGCTGAGTAGAAAGTTCTTCAGTCAACCATTGCGATGTCTTTAGACATCTCCCATTTTTTCTTCTTGTTTGAACAGTTTTAGATTGTGCCTTTAGTTTCTTACTTTTAAGGACCGCCCATCCATCTTGGTCTCCCTTCTCTTTCAGTGTTTCGGTCCATGGATTCACGGCCAATAATTCCCTAAGTTTACAAAAATTGGCTTTCTTCAGCTCCAGGATGCTTGTCTGGCTATGCTTAGCTTCACCTTCCTACTCTAAAATAAATTCCAAGAGGGCACTTTTACCTAACAATCCCACCACTTCAACCCTGTTTACAGGTCCTTCCTATTGGTTAAGACCAGATCTAAAATTGTTGCTTCTCTTGTTGCCTCCTCACCTTCTGGACCATGAAATTATCTGCAAGGGCAGTAAGGAATTTGTTAAATCATGCATTCTTAGCAGAGTTGGACTGCCAACATATATCGGGATAGTTAAAATCTCCCATTAGTACTACATCTCTCCCTTTGGACTGTGTGGCCCTCTGCTCACGGAAGGCATCATCCAACTCCACTGGCTGGTTTGGAGGTCTATAATATACCCCCACAGTGACATCCCTCCCATTATTCTCCCTCTTAATTCTCTCCCAAATACTCTCAACCGGCCTTCCCACATGTGTATCCTGGATTTCTTCAGCAGTATACATGTCCTTAACATATAAAGCTACTCCTATCCTTTTTCACTAGGGCAGTTACTTCATGTCGTTCTTTGTTCCGCAACTAGTTTTGTACTGTGACAGCGTTGGTCACGATCACGTGGTTTTGTCCCTGTTTTGGTGTTCCCATGGCCGTGATAACTTGTCTCATGACAAGTATTACTTCACGGTCTTGTACCGTGACAAAAACTGAATTTGTCTAGCTTCCTTTTTAATTTGGGTGGGGGGGGGGTTAAAAATTCTTTTTGATATTTCACTTCTGAAAAGTAAAAATCTTTGCAGGCAGGGAAGGAGTCTGTGGCTCATCTGGCTAGCTTTCACTTTCTCCACATGGCTGCGTTGGAATGCTCCAGGTGATAGCCTTCGGGCTTTCCTTGTTCTTTATTCCTTTTGCTTGCTAATTAATTGTCTATCCGGTGCCCCTCTTGCCTCTTGCCTGGCTTTGAAGTTTGTTTTGTTGTATTGGTATACATTTGAGACATTTGAAGTTGTGTGTCCTTCTTAAAAGGCCTTGACCTATTTTCTCTTGCACTCTTGGACTGTAACGCTCCTTCTCCTGCTGCTCCTGCATTGGTTGGGCCATTCCCTACCCTTAATGAACTCCGTTTAAAGCTCTCCTTATCAAATTTGCAAGCCTCTTGGCAAAAAGATTCCTACCAGCAGTGGTGAGGTGTGCCACCTTCCTTCCCCCCACCCCATAGCCCATCTGGATAAAACAGCAACTACGCAGCCAGTTGTTTGCATCTACTATTATTCTTCCCCTTCGTGGCCCAAGTCCTTCTACAGGGAGAAGAGATGAAATTACCACCCCCACCCCCACACAATGTTCTTTAGCTTCCTTCCTACCCATCTCTTCATATGCCTTTGTGATGTCAGCCAGGGGTGTATCGGGGGGGGGGGGCAGAAGGGTACATCTGGGGGCACCTGGAGGGGGAGCAGCAGGAGGAAGCTGTGCACCCTCCCGCCGCCCAGCAGTCCTCCCTTCCCCTAAGGCTTGGTGATGGCACCCCCTCGGCCACCTCCGCCTCCATGCGCCAGGCAAGTGGTGAAGTAGGCAGGCAGGAACACAGTGGCCACAGAGCCCTCTTCTTCCTCCTCCTCCTCCTCCTCCTCACCTTGATGGGAGATGTGTAAGGCACGTGCGCACATGCACCCACCCCCATACCTGCAGGGTTCGGGGGTCCCCGTTGCTAAGTGGGTGTGGTGGGCGCGCAGGAAGGGTGCAAAAACGAACGTTGTCCCCAGGCGCTCCAAATCCTGGCTGTGCCTCTGATATTTTGTGATTTCAGCTTGTGTTTCCCCCAGGAAGTGTGACTACACAGACCCAGGCGGGTGTTGCCAAAGGCCTTGGGGCCACTCAGGAGTAGGCAGGGGAAGTGCAGCCTAGGGGGTGGTGCTCTTGGGGGGGGGGACCCAGGGGCCCAGTTGAGCAGGACCTGCAAGCCAGACCAGCACCCTGAGGGAGAGGATGAGAATGGGCAGTCAGTGGCAGGCTGCCAAAGTGGGGTGGACGGAGTTGAACTTGACCCAGCAGCAGCAGGCGCAGCGGGAGACTCCAGTGAAGCCCCTGCGTGTGTCTCTTTCCCCCGTCGTCCTGGGGTGCCAAAGAAAAAGAAACAGAAAAGGCACACTGGAAGCAGAAGAGGGGTGCCAGCTGTCATTCGGTTGCCCACCAGCAGAGTGGAAGGAACAGCCCTTGAGCATCCCACCAGCTCTTCAGGGCCCTGGCCCAGGGAGAACCCAGCACTCTGGCCAGCCTCACCTCAGCCCGGGAAGGGTAGTTTCCCTTTGCCCCCCTGCCCCCCCCCGGAACAGATGGAGTTCCCTGGCAGCATCCATGGGTTGGGGCCTCCACATTCTAATGGGGCTGGAGAAGCGGGTAGGGATGCTCCCATGGAAGTCAGAATTGCCAGGGCTGGGAGGGAGGGCCAGCACGACATGTGGCTAAACCAGCCCTCAGTCGTTTCTCCTCCCCCCCCCATGCGTCCCTCTCCCAGCCCGCCTGGCTGCTGGAGGGGCCCAAGAGGGCTTGGCCGTCAGCTGGAGCCACCGATCACCGGATGTGGGGGGCTGCCAGGGACAGGCTCGGGTGTCCTCCTGCTAATCTCTGGAGGGGAGAGTGACAGGAGGGAATGGCGGCGGGGGGGGATTAGTTCTGGCCCATAGGCTTCCTGACATGCACGTGGCAAAAAGGGTGGTGGGGGGGCATGGCCCCATCCTCCCGCTGTTCTTCTCCCAGCAGTGTATGGGCCCCACCGCAACAGCCCCTCCACCTCCCCCTCCTTCTCTGGGGGGTGGGTGGGCTTAGATTGCCCTCAGGGGCTCCCCAGAGAGACTCCTGGGCACCCCCCCCCCCCCACACACACACACCCTAGTGAAGGAAGGCACAGGTGGGCTGCAGCCCAGGCCACTGAACCCCAGCGAAGGAGCCCATCGAAGGCCAGCTATGGCAGCTCCGGCTAATGGAAAGGGCAGCCTTAGGAGGCCAGCAAAGAGCTCTCCACCCCCACCCCCACCCCATGCCCCATGGCCATTTGGTGCCCTCTGCAAAAGTGCTCCCTCCCTCCCTCCCTCCTACACACACACACACACACACACACACACACACACAAAACACCGAGGCACTGTGGGTTTATTTTTGACTTGGGTTCCTTTATTAGCTGAGCAACTGCCAGAAGGCAAACATCCTGGAATGGAAAAGGGCTCTCTGAGCCCAGCACCACATCCTCCCCTCTTTCCTCAGCCCCACAAAGAATCCTGACCCTGATCCAAGGCCATTTCAGCTGGTGGAGGGGAGGAGGGGGAGGGGGAAGATCCACCCACCCGCCCACCCACCTCTCTGGCTGAAAGGACACCACTGCTTCCCATCCACCACATGCGCAACTGGGTGATGGGGAGGGAAGCCCCCCCCTCAAAAAAATTCAGGCAGGCAGCAACTCCCCGAAACCCAGAATGTGTGGTTTTTTTCCCGCTTGTCTCCCCTCCCCCCCCCCCCAACACACACAGCCACCCACCACCCATTTCAGAAGCTCTGTGGAACCTGGGAAATGTGTAGTTTCCCCTTCTGGGCAAAAGCCCCCCCCTTTTAAGGTGGGGATGGGGGGGAGGCAGAGGGGAGAGAGGTGCCTTGGCTGAAAAGCTCACCCGGCCAATACGAAAAGGAAAATTGAAAAAGGAAGAAGCAGCTGAAAGAAGACTAACTATTTTTGTGGGCAAGTCCAGCTCTCTGTCTGAGAAAGTGGACTTCTCCTCTCAAACTCACATTAAAACAGAGCAGCTAATCCTTAAAATACCACAAAGCTTTGGCTTCTTAGATTTTTAAAAAAAATTATTTTTATTTTTGTAGTCTCGAAGATATTCACAGCCAGGATCCGATAGCTGTTGTGAGTTTTTCAGGCTGTTTGGCTGTGTTCTGGAAGTTTTCCTTCCTGGCATTTCACCAGACTCTGTGGCCGTCATCTTCAGAGGGGAAGGAGGAGGTCAGGGCAGAGCACAGAGAGTAACTCCTAGTTCCCTGAGCTCCTCCTTGCCCTCTGAAGATGTCGGCCACAGAGACTGGTGAAACATCGGGAAGAAAAACTTCCAGAACACGTCCAAACATCCCGAAAAGCTCACAAAAAACTATTTATTTATTTGCTTTTGCTTTTGACTTGATATGCTAGCATGGCCTAAAACGGCCCCCTTCTTCTACAACTCTGGCTGGAAAGGCCCCTCCTGGCCTCCAGCTGCCTCATCCGGCTCTCCTGAGGAGCCTCCTGGTGGTGGCGACAGCAATGATTAAAGGGCTGTATTGCAGCTAGAACTGAGCTCACCGGCTGGGGTTCACTGATTCAGCCTACCATTCTTCCAAGATTGTATCCAGCTTGCTGGGGGGCCAGGGAGCAATGTGCAGTCTGCATAAATAAACCGTAAACCACCATGCATGTACACTAAAACCAACATGTGGGTAACGCATGAGGCTGTGAGTGTTTGTCCCATGCATCCCCATACACCCCTGGATGGAGGACCGCCCCCCCCCCAGTACTGAACTGGCTCAGGGCCTTCAGGCAGGGGGTTCCCCACCCTTCCTGTAGAAAGATGGCCTTGAACTGGGAGGGGGCACCTGCCCTGCCCCACACCCGCCCAATGCCTGGACCAATCGTCTAGGCAGGTGACACGTGGCGCCACCTGGAAGCAGGCCCCCTCATGGTGTGGCAGGCAAGTGTGGGTGTGCAGGTGTGGGTGTCTGACTTGGGTGTCCCAACGCTTGCTCTGCCACGCGGCCACTCTTTCCTGGCCTCCGTCCCCGCACGGCACCTCCTGGCCCAACATCAGCCATTCCCCCCCCCCCCGCCAAGCTGGTCCAGGCGTCTCCCAAAGGCAGCCGGGTGTGGGGGGGAGGGGAGCCTGAGGGGAAGCCCCTAGAGCTTCTATCTTCTGCCCTTCCAGTCAGAGGATCCTAGAATGGTGGAGTCGGGAGGGGCCCCAAAGGCTCCTGGATCCCCCCCCCCGGCTGCTCAAGGCAGGGGATCCAAATGCCAGCCAATCTGCCAGGGGGGTTGCCTGGGTCTCTCTTCAAGGCTTCCAGCCGTGGAGTCCTCGCCAGCCGGTCCCACAGCCACACTGCTCTAACCATTGTTCCTCATAGCCAGCCTTCCTGTAAGCTGAGCCCCTGAATACATATCCTTTTTAGGCAGTGTACGTTTTGGTTTTCTGACTGAGATCTAATTCACACCTTGCGTTGCTTGCTCCCTGCTCCGTCTGTCACATTCTCTCCCAAATCCCCTCCTCTCCCTCGGTGACTCTCTCATTGGATGGCTCAGCCCAGTCTTCTCAGTCCAGGGATTGAATCAAAAGGATGGCATTTACCTGCCCTGCTGCTCCCGGTGTCTCTGGGGTCCTCTTTCTAGTTTGGCTGTACCAGTTGTTTATTGTGCTCGTCAACCGCTTGGTTACTCAGACAAAAAGCAGCATGAAAGTTTTTAGAAGAGTAAAGAAGGAAAATGAGCATGTCTGAAGTGGCCTTGAAGCACCTACAACACTGGCTGGCATGTGAAGTTGCGGAGGGAGAGGGGTCCCCACTGGTAGGCTCAGATATCCACCATGAGTGTGATCTTGGGGATGGGGGGGGGAGGGAGAAAGTGCCCCCTCCCCATCCACCACCTTCTAAGGTGAGTCTGCCCTAACCCCCAGCCAGGCAGCTGCTCATTTCACGGGAAGCGACCCGTTGGGTGGGTGCGTGGAGGCTCTCCCAAACCCACCTCTGCATGGGAGAGGGGGTGCCCTTCCTATCCCCTCAGTGCCAAACCCTGGGTGTATGACAGCCCTACGCGGGGCAGGGCCTCTGCTGGCCTTTCTCTTCTCCAGGAATGCTTCCGCGGCGGGGGGGGGTGCCCTAGGCATGGGTGGCAGATGAGGGGCCACCGCCCCAGCCGTCTCTGCGAAAAGATGCAGGCTCCCCATTTCTGCCTGCGTTTGGCCATGGATTTCCTCACGGGGCCGCCCTTTGGCCCATCCCAGGCACCCTGTTCTCGGCATCTCAGAAGCTCCTCCCTGCCTCGTGGGTCAAAGCCCAAGGCATCTGGAGGGCGAGGAGCCAGAGAGGGCGGAAGGGAAAGGCAAGGCCTCAGGGCTCAGGGCTCTTCCACGGAGGGAGGGGGCTTGGGGCGGGGGCACCAGGCAGGGAGCTGGAGGTCAGCCAAGCGGCACCCGGGAGCTCCGGCTCAGGAGAAGGGGCATTTTGCCACCCAGCGACAGCTCTCTCTCTCTCTCTCTCTCTCTCTCTCTCTCTGTGTGTGTGTGTGTGTGTGTGTGTGTGTGTGTGTGTGTGTGGTGGCTCTCCCCCACCCCCACCCCCAGCAGGAGACCTTTCCTTCAGCTCTTCCGCCTGCCTTCCAGCAGAGCCAGCCGTGCCCTTCCCTGCTGCCCCTGGCACGGCGCTGCCTCCCCGAAAGAGCCCCGGGGACAAGGCTGGGCCAAGCTGATACGGGGCGGAGGAGGCTTTTATCAGCCGGCAGAAGGCCAGGAGGGAGGGAGCCCCGTGGCAATGGCAGACCAAGGCATTCTGGGTAGGAGGTTCGGGGGGGGGGCTCTTCTCACCCTGTCCCCTCCCCTTTCCTTGCAGGTGCCCCTCAACCGGGCGGGTAGCAACACGATGGCTCCCTCCATGGCAACGCAGCGCCTCCACCACCAACTCCTCGTCCTCCTCCTCCTCCTAGCCGTGGTCACCTCGGCCTGGGCGGATGAGCTGGTGGTGACCACTCAGACGGGGCAGGTGCGCGGCATCCGGATGCCGGTCCTGAAGGGCCACATTTCTGCTTTCCTGGGCATCCCCTTTGCCGAGCCACCCGTGGGCCAGCGGCGGTTCCAGCGCCCTGAACCGATCAAGCCCTGGAGCCACGTCCTCGAGGCTTCCTCCTACCAGCACGCCTGCTACCAAGCGGTGGACAACACCTACCCCGGTTTCCATGGCACGGAGATGTGGAACCCCAACCGCAACATGAGCGAAGACTGCCTCTACCTCAACATCTGGGTGCCCTCACCACGCCCCAAGAACGCCACCGTCCTGGTGTGGATCTATGGAGGGGGGTTCTACAGCGGCTCCTCCTCCCTGGACGTGTACGACGGCCGGTTCCTTACCTACACCCAGAAGGTCGTCCTGGTCTCCATCAGCTACCGTGTGGGGGCCTTTGGCTTCTTGGCCCTTCTAGGGAGTCAGGAGGCCCCTGGCAACATGGGGCTCCTGGACCAGCGCCTGGCCCTGCAGTGGGTCCAGAATAACATCCAGTACTTTGGGGGCAACCCTAAAGCGGTCACCATCTTTGGGGAGAGCGCGGGAGCCGCCTCCGTCGGGATGCACCTCCTCTCGGCCCAAAGCCGACCTCTCTTCCAGCGAGCCATTTTGCAAAGCGGGACACCCAACGGGCCCTGGGCCACCATCACCCCAGCAGAGAGCCGGCGCCGGGCCACTCTGCTGGGCAAGCGTGTGGGCTGCCACTTCACCAACGACTCAGAGCTGGTGAGCTGCCTGCGGTCCAAGGGCCCCCAAGAGCTGATCGATGAGGAGTGGTCTGTGCTGCCCTACAAGAGCATCTTCCGCTTCTCCTTCGTGCCCGTCATCGATGGGGATTTCTTCCCGGACACGCCTGAGGCCATGCTGAGCACAGGGAACTTCAAGGAGACGCAGGTGCTGCTGGGGGTGGTGAAGGACGAGGGCACCTACTTCCTGATATACGGGGTCCCCGGGTTCAGCAAGGACAACGAGAGCCTCATCAGCCGGGAGGACTTTCTGGAAGGGGTGCGCCTTGGCGTGCCCCACGCCAACGACATCGCTGCCGAGGCCGTGGTGCTGCAGTACACGGACTGGCAGGACGAGCACAACCGGGAGAAGAACCGGGAGGCCATGGACGACATCGTCGGGGACCACAACGTCATCTGCCCGGTGATGCAGTTTGCCCGTAGCTACGCCAAGCGCGGGAACAAGGTCTACACCTACCTCTTTGACCACCGAGCCTCCAACCTCATCTGGCCCCTGTGGATGGGCGTCCCGCACGGCTACGAGATCGAGTTTGTCTTTGGATTGCCACTGAACGACAGCCTCAACTACACCGAGGAGGAGAAGGAGCTCAGCCAGAGGATGATGCGCTACTGGGCCAACTTTGCCCGCACGGGGTAACAGGGCTGCGGCGGAGGGTGTGGCGGGAGGAGGAATGCGGCGGTGGGGCAGCAGTTCTGAAGACCCTAAATGGGAGAGGATATGGGAGGGAGGGAAGGGGGAAGGAGAGGGACATGGGGGAGCATCTGGGAAAGCTCTAAGAGGACAGAAGCCAAAGGGGCCGTTGTTCCGTGCTTTTGGGTTCAGCTTTGCACGCAAGGTGCGGCTGGCCAACATCCTCTTCTTCTGTCCCTAAAGCAGGAGAGGGGGGGGATGACCTTTGGGGTATGTTTGGATTGCTCCGGTTTTTAAAATTCAAGCAAACAACAAGAACAGCAACAGAAATAGCAACCTGCCCAGGTGTGAAATGCTGGATTTTGAGCAGCTAATCATATTGGTACCTGAACTGTCCACATTTGCTGGCTTTTAAGTTTTGCCCTGAAACGGCAGCTCCTCCAGGCCTTCTGCTCTTCCACCCAGGACAGACCCAGAAGAAAGGGTGGAAGAGGGAGATGCGGGGGGGGGGGGGGGGACGAAGACAGCAGCGGGGCCGGCAGGGGGCAAAGGGGGTCACAGCAGGGCAACATGAAGGAGGTGGAACCGTTCCCTCCAGGCTGAAGGAGAGAAATCTTGTTGTGCACTTGCTGGAGAAGAGTGTTAAGAACAACATGGGGCCTCTCACACTTCTCCCCTCCCCACCAACCCTGAGCATCCCCCCCCCCCCCCCTTATCTGCCAGCAGCAGCAGCAGCAGCAACCAGTGCAGGGAAGACTCGCCAGGACTATCTCAAGGGGAAAGGGGGGAACAAGGGCCTCCGCTCACACATCACACAAAGGGCAGCACCACCAGGCAGGCAGGCAGGCAGGCTGAGCGATGGAGGGACCGGCCTCTGGGCAAGAACCTGACCAACCTTCACCACTGCTACCACCCGGAACCCCTTCCAGCAACCGGCTGCTCACGCCCTTCTTCCCTCCCTCCCCCTCCCTCCCTCTCAACGCAGGAGCCCCACGGAGGCCTCAGAGAAGGACACCCCCTGGCCCCAGTACACCCTGGCCACGCAGCAGTACGTCAAGCTCAACACGCAGCCCCTGAGCACCGATCGCAGCCTCCGGGCCCAGATCTGCGCCTTCTGGAACCACTTCCTTCCGAAACTGCTCAACGCAACAGGTGAGCCATCCATCCATCCATGCACGCTGACTGCCCCACCCCCACCCCCACCCCCCCCCCCCACCCGAACCCCGTCCAGCGTCTCAATGAGGTAACAAGGCTGGCGCTGGCACCCTTTGCCCCCACTCCCCTCCCACAGGGAAAGGGCCAAGGCACAGGAGCCCTGAACCTTCTGTCAGGGAGGGCATTGGGACCCACAGAGCCACTGGGGCAGGGAAATCAGCCACTCAGAGCTTAGGAGGCTTAGAGTGTGTGCTTATGGGGGGGGGTCTCTTCATTCCAATCTGGAAAAAAAGCCTCAGGCCTCTTTGGCCCTACTGCTGACACCTTGCCCCCACCCCCACCCCAGGCAGTCCCCTTCCTCCCCTGCCCTGCGCCTGGGGGTACCATTTCAACCTGCCTGCCACCAGTGACTGCCTGCCCCCTCCCCATCAAGAAGGCCTCTCTCTCTCCCGCCAGCAGCCCCTGGCAGCCCCCTCCTCCCCCTGATATCACAGGAAGCAAATTGGGGGGGGGAGTGAGAAAGTCTTCTGTATAGGCAAGGCAGCCTCCCCCCCTCCCCCCGTTCGACTGGTGACTGGCGGAAGACATGGCCTGCCCACCCAGGCCTTAACCCCTCGTTCTCTTCTCCCTTCAGCACCTGCCAGGCCTTGCACGGAGGAGGATGTCGGGGCCCTGCCCGAGCACCTGACTCCACCCAGCTCCGGCCCGGGTCCCCCCTCCAGGTCGCTTGCCCCAGTCCTGCTGCCCCTCCTCCTCCTCCTCCTCCTCCCCCGATGGCACCTTCTGCCTTGAGCATCCGGCCAGTTGAAGTCAGGAGGAGGAGTGGGGAGGGTTGCTGGAGGGGGGGTCCTGGTGGGGGGACTGCACAGAGGATCAAGGCTCGGGAGAGACCTCCACACCAGGAACTGGGAAGGGCACCCTTGAAACTGGAGAAGTTGGGGTGGGGGGGCGGGAGGAGAGAACTGCCACCACGTCCCTCTCCGGGAAGTCAGAGGGAAGCCGAGACAGAGCTCTTCGGCAGGCTGGCCTCCTGATTTGGGAAAAATCGCTTCATCGTTTTGAGTTGTACTGACAAAAATACCATGGTAAAACTGCATGGGGAGTGTCTTTTTTATCTTTTTTTTAGTCTGCTTTCTCTACAGGCCATTAGACCCCCACAGAGAGAGAGAGAGAGAGAGAGAGAGAGAAGCATCTAGTGTCTATGATGGACACAAAAACAGACAAATATTTGAAGCAACAGCAGGTGGAGGGAGGCGGGGGGGGGGAGGAGCGCCAGTTCAGAACTCAGCAAGAGAATGCCAGGTGGGCAGAGTCATTTCCCTGCTGTCGACGTCCTCTGGCGGCAGAGGGTGGCTGAGCAGTCTTTCGGATCATGTGACCCACTGAGGCTTAAGCAATGGGAGCTGCCTTGAGCCTAGAAGCCCGCAACTGCTCTTCTCAGCTGGTCTCTCTCTCTGTCCCTGGCACATCACGCACGCATGGCTCTCTTCTCCCTCTCGTGCAGAGCGAGGGCCCCGGGGTCGCCACGCTTGGCCAGCAGAGAAAGGAGCATTGGTGATGAACAACGTCCTTCCTTCCTGCCTTCCTGCTATTTGGGTGCTGGCCTGGAGGCACTCAGAGGAGAGGGAGCTGGGCTGTGTTTGTGGGCAGGGAGCAGAGTGTGAGGACCCCCAAACCCACCAGGCCAGAGGAAGGTGTAAGTAAGGCAAGGGGCAGCCTCCCTCCATAATAGGTTGAGTAGCACAATAAGGCGGGTGATGGCAGAGACAGAGACTGGAATCCCATCAGACATGCAGACAGCTCTGTGTGTGTGTGTGTGTGTGTGTGTGTGTGTGTGTGTGTGTGTGCACGCGCGCACGTGCACGCATGCACATGTGCTGGGAGTGCTGTTCCATGGCTAGGGGTGGGAAGTGGGAAGGGTCATGCCAGACCAATTTGATCTCTTTCTTTGCTAGAATTACAAGCCTGGTGGATGAGGGGAGTGCTGTGGATATTGCTTATCTAGATTTCAGTAAGGCCTTCAATAAGGTTCCCCATGGTATACTTGCAAAAAAGTTAGTGGAATGTTGGATAGATAGTGCCACTGTTAGATGGATTTGTAATTGGTTGACTGATTGCACCCAAAGGGTGATCATTAATGGCTTCTCTTCATCTTGTAGAGATGTGATCAATGGGGTGCCCCGGGGATCTGTTCTCGGTCCGGTGCTATTCAGTATCTTTATTAATGATTTGGAGGAAGGAATAGAGATTTGCAGATGATACCAGATCGGGAGGGGTTGCTAATGCCCTAGAGGATAGGATGAAAATCCAAAAGGACCTTGACAGAATAGAATGCTGGGCCAAAGCTAACAGAATGGATTTCAACAGAGGGAAATGTAGGGTGCTGCATCTAGGTAAAAAGAAAGAATTGGACACATACAGGATGGGATACACCTGGCTGGAAATAGTACCTGTGAAAGGGATCTGGGTGTCTTGGTGGACCACAAATTGAACATAAGTCAGTAGTGTGATGCGGCAGCCAGGAAAGCCAATGCAATTCTTGGTTGCATCAACAGAAGCATAGTGTCTAGATCAAGGGAAGTGATAGTACCACTCTATTCTGTTCTGGTCAGACCCCACCTGGAGTACTGTGTCCAGTTCGGTGCACCACAATTTAAAAAGGATGTTGACAACCTCGAGCGGGTACAGAGGAGGACAACCAGGATGGTTGAAGGTCTGGAAGAAATGTCTTATGAGGAATGCTTAGGGAGCTGGGAATGTTTAGCCTTTCAACAAGAAGGCTGAGGGGGGATATGATCGCTATGTTTAAATATTTGAAAGGAAGTCACATTGGGGAAGGGACTGGTTTGTTTTCCATGGATTCAGAGACTAGGATGTGGGGCAATGGTCCCAAACTACAGGAAAAGAGATTCAATTCAAACATTAGGAAGAAGTTCATGACAGTTAGTGCTGTTTGGCAGTGGAAGATGCTGCCCCAAAGGAGGGTGGTGGAGTCTCCTTCTTTGGAGGTTTTTAAGCAGAGGCTGGATAGGCATCTGTCGGGAGTACCTTAATGGAGGTTCCTGCATGGCAGGGGGTTGGGCTAGATGGCCCTGAAGGTCTCTTCCAACTCTAGGATTCTATGATGGGCCTCTATTATCCACCAGCAACTTAGCAGAAGGGAGATGCATACCTGGCCCTGCTGCCTGTGCCACTTATACTGCCTGTCCCTCAAGTAAAGGAAATCTGCTCCACCCAACACTGGGCCTCCCAGGGGCTTTGGGGGAGCCCCACACCCCACCCCTCTCCCTCCCATTGGCCTGGCCTGGCCTTCCTCCAAGCTGCAGCAGAACCAAGCCCCCTCCCTCAGCCCAGCCAGCGCAGGCCGGGCATCCTGTGGCGGGGAAGAAGAGTGCTTGGAGCCACCTGCAGCTGGGGTGGGTGTGGGTAGGCTGAGGGGTAGGGAGGGGGTTGGAGCCACATGCAGGCCAGTTCTTCCCCCGCCCGGCCCCCGCCCGTGCCCAAAGGCTTAGGGGGGGCGAAGCCTGACCCGCTGCGCCAGACTTCCTTAACGCTCTTCTTTCTCTCCCTTCCAACCACCCCCTCCTGCACCCCTTCTGTTCCTCTCTCCGCCCCTTCCTCCTCTCCCCCATTCCGCTTGCCTGCCTCTCACCTGCTGTTCTCTGCCTGCGACCCCCCATCCCATCCCACCCGACCCGCTCCACCCCACCCCAGACAACATCGCGGAGGCCGAGCGCCAGTGGAAATTGGAGTTCCACCTCTGGAGCGCCTACATGATGCACTGGAAGAACCAGTTCGACCATTACAACAAACAGGGCCGGTGCGCGGAGCTGTAGGGGGGCGGCGGCGCCGGCGTAAGAGGAGGAAGGGGAGGGTGGGGCTCCCCTCCTCGGCCAGTGCAAGGGGACCCCCCGCTCCCCCCGGCCCCGGCCTCTCTGAAACCCCGGCAAGGCCGGCGGCCTCCCAGCCCCAGGGCCCGGCCAGAGGGCGAGGCGCGTCCCCCTTCGGCGAGGCTGGGAAAGGCCGCCCGGACCGACCGACGCTGACCCGCCCAGCTGCCGCTGCAGCAGCCCCGCCGAGCCCGCCGGACGCCTGAAGGGCCCGACCGCGCCGCCCCTGCCTTCCCGGACTTGTCCCCCCACCCCACCCCACCCCGCCCCGCCCCCACCCCACCCCGCAGCAGTCGGCGTGACTTCTGCATTCCAGAACCGGTTGATCTCCTGCTCCCAGATGGAGAAAGAGACCCCTCCCCACCCCCACCAGTCCACCCCCACCTACCCCCGCCCCGCTGCCGGGTCCGGCAGAGCCTCCCCAGCCTCCGCCCGCCCTTGCCAGATTGCCATCTGGTTGCTGTGATCTGTATATACTGTTTATTTAAAAGGGGGAGGTGATAAATTAATAAATATATATATATCTATATAAATATATATCTATATTTGAACTGTATAGCAACCGGAGCAGCTAGTGCTGCTTCTAAAGGCGAACCCCCCCCTCGACCTGGTCTCCCCCCACCTCGAACCTCCATCCTCCTCCGCTTCCCTTCCACGATGGAGCCACCAGATAGGCCCCGCAACCCCGCCCTCTGAATCCCTGACCCCACCCACTCTTGGCCCTTGGCCCGGATCCCTCCCGCACCTTTAAGGAAAACGCGCCTCCCCCCAACTTGGCGGCGCCTCTATAAGTCGGAGGCTCCTCAAGATCCCCTTGGGGAAGTGGGGGGGGACTTGCACCACACGCTTCCTGGGTCCCCAAATTCATTACCCCCTTCCTCAGCCCCGCCTGCATGGCTCCGGCACCTGTAGACCTCTGAGCTGTGTGTAAACTCCAGGCAACCCCAATAAAATCAATTAATCCTCAACGACCACGTGTCTGCTGGTGGGCGGCCTGGAAGTGGGAGGGGTGGGGCAATGGGGAGCTTGGTATGGTGCGAAGGGGGTGGGGCGTTGCGGTTGTGGCTGCCTTGCCTAGTGGCCCACTGGCCAGGAAATGTGAGGCGCCCTGCGAGGGGAGGCCCCCTGCCTGCCTCGGGCGATGCACTGAGAACGTGTGAAAAGGAGAAAGGAGAAAGGAGGAAGCGCCCTCGCTGTCCAGGACGCCGCCGCCGCCGCGACCCCGGCCCATCGGAGGGAGGCCCGCCGGAAGAGAGCGAGCCCCGGGCCCTTCAAGCTGGTGGCCGGGAAGAGCCCCGACGGCAGGCGGGACACCAGGGCGAGCCCCGGTCATGGATGGCCCCCCGCAGGGCAACCGCGCGGGCAAGAGGGACCCCTCCGATCTCCGCGGGCGGCCCCACCTCCCCTGAAAGCAGCTAATCCGCCTTGAACTGGCAAGGAAGTTGGCGGAAGGCGACCACCTCGCGTGGCGGGGAGTTCCGCTGTCTTCTGCCCTGCGCGGAGAACAATGTCCTTTTCTACCCGCCAGGCACGACTGGGCCACGGAGGGGGGGGGTGTCCGACTTTCGCGGGATCCTCTCCGTGGGGCGAGGGAGGAAGAGGCGCTGCTCAGGTCGGCGACGGGACACTGTTCCTCGCAGCAGGGAAATGCTGCCCCCGCCCCCCACGCCGAGGGTCGCCCCTTGTCGTCGGACCCGCGGTCTCCATCCCAAAAAGCAGGCAGGCCCTGCTGTCGCGGGTCTCCCTTTGGAAAGCCCTCCTGGAGGAGGCGAGACTCTTCACGGGAAGAGAAAAGGGCGCGACTGAGGAGGGAAAGGGGCTCGAAGCGGAACCCTGGCCTGAGGGGGCTGGCTCCAAAAAGGAAGCCACGGGTCCGCCGGCGGTCGCAGAGGAAAAGGACGCCGTCGGTACAGCGACCACGGCCGCGGGAGAAGCTTTCTCCTGGCCGGGCCTCGCGGGGAGGCACGGTCGGGGGGGGGGCGCCTTGCCTCGTTCACGCGGCGATGGGGGACCCGGTAGTCCGGCTCCGAGGCCTCGCTCTCACATTCCGTAACTGTTCCCTCCGATGGCCACCAGGTGGCGCGGCAGATCCGCCCGCCCGGCCCGTGAGGAAGGGGGCGGCCGTAGGGCTCCCCCCCGTCTCGCGCGTGGGGGGTCCCACGCCTGACCGCCCTCTTTAGAGGAAGCGTTCGTTTGGCGGGACACGCCGAGGGAGGAACGGAGGGAGGCGCCCCGAGGAAGCCCCCGCGCCTCCACCTTGCCCCCCCCCGGTTTCCCTCCTCTCTGTCCCCGAAACTGGGGCGGGGGCACGAGGGGCCGAGGGGGGGGCGCCCATGGAGGGCATGGAGGTGGAGCCCAGCCCTGCTCCCGCCGCCGGAGCGGGAGGCGCCCTGCGCCGATCAAACAGCGCCCCTCTTCTGCCGGGGGCCACAAGGTAGGGCCGGGCCGGGAGGGGCGGTGGTGCGAGGAGGCTCGCCTGCAGACCACCGGCAACGCCCCCCCCTCCACCGTGCCCGTTTCTTGCAGGACGCCCCCGCTGGATCCGGGTCCCGGAGCTCAAAGGACGCGCCGCTGCAGCGTCTGCCTGGAGAGCCGCGGCCTGGGGTCGCCGGGGGTCTCCTGTGTCCCGGCGGGGGTCTTCCCGGCGACCCCTGCACGGGCCGGTCACGGAGCCGAGCACCTGCCCCTCCCCTCTCCCCCACCGCAGCGGGAAGCGGTGACGGAGGCCCTGGGGCCCCCAAGCGGCAGGTAAGTGGGGGAGGGGCTGGGCACCCCCGGCGGGGAGGGGGAGGGCGGCGGCGGCTTCAGCCTTTACAGGGCGCCCCCAGGCGGCCTCCTTGGGCACAACGCCCAAGCCTCCGACGCTCAGGGCTCCCCAGTTCTAGGACTGGCCTGGAAGTGGCGGGGTGATAAGAGCAGGGGAGCCGGCGGCACTTCCCGGGCCATTCGCTCTCTCCCGCCCCTCTATCTTTTCCTTCAGCGCTCAACCCCCCCCCTCCCAGTGCTGGCTCGGTGACCCCCAACTTGGCTGCCTCAGAGGTGGGTCAGGGTGCAAGGCCGGCGGGCCTGCCAAGCCAGCCCAGCTCCTGACCTCTCCTGGGGCCCGCCTGCGACCCTACTTTCTCCCCACCCCTCTAGGCTGCCCCCTCCTCCCAGCACGGGGACCCCCTCCTCCGCTCTGGAGACACTGAAGAGGAAAGGTAAGAGGGGAGGGGGGGCCTTGTGGAGGGAGAGAGGGAGGGGGTGGCTGGCAGCAATGGGACCAACAAGGCTGGGGTTGGGGGCAGAGGCGAGGGGGGGCAGGGGCACGGGGGGGGGCTCTGCTGCTCATCCCATTCTCTGCTTCTTCTTGCTTGCAGGAGGCCTGGAGGTGGATCCCCCTCCCACGAAGCTTTTTGTGGCCGGAGCCCCCGTCAGCCCCCCAGCAATTCTGTAGCTCCTGCCACCATTACAGGACCTGACAGCCCCGACCAACCTTGTCCCAGCCTGGTCCTGCCCCCCCCCCAGCCACCTGGAGCCAGCCATGTTCAGAACTTGTGTTTGCGGGTGGGCGGGAGGGGGGTTTCCTCTGTGGCCCTAGAGAAGAGCTGCCCCCCCTTTCTCTGAGAAGGCTGAAGTGGAG
Organism: Phrynocephalus versicolor; assembly: GCA_023846285.1. NCBI lineage: Eukaryota > Metazoa > Chordata > Lepidosauria > Squamata > Agamidae > Phrynocephalus > Phrynocephalus versicolor. Next base: position 70,036 of record JAHTLZ010000164.1, on the reverse strand, counting down.
GTTGGAGAAATAGTGGTGAGGGGTGTGGTTGGAGGTCTGTTGCAACCCCATCCCAGCCACCACCCCACCCACCCCACCGAGGGACACACCCTCCAAGTGCTTCAGCCACCTCCAGAGGCCTCATGGGATCCTTCCCAAAAGGAGCCTCTGGGCAGGTGGGGGGTTCAGACACACTCCTGCACTTGAAGGAAGGTCCAGCATGACATGGAAACACGTGCCGGAAATTGCACTTGGGGGGGCAGGCTTTCTCCCCTCCCCAAGAAACCCTAAGGAAGCACAGCAGGAAGTGGACTGGTGGTGCCCTATTGTGAGAGGGGCTGCCCCCCTCCCCTGCAGGCACCATCCACGCAGGAGGGCTGCCCCACAGACCCTTTGCATTGGAGAAACCCAGTTTTCTTTCAGGAGGAGGGATTTACAGAATTATTTAGGTATAAGAGATAATGTGTACATTTGTTTAAAGGCACCGCATATATTTTCCTCTTCAAAAGGGGGCGGGGGTGCCCAGGGGGCATGGGATTGGATGGGCTTTGTTTAAACACAGACACAATGACACATGCCTTGTGCATTCTGAAACTTTGTATTAAACTGTTTCTTTGAAGGCAGGGAAAAGACTGGTCCTTTCTCTTTTCCCTTCAGGCTGTGGGGTGGGGTGGGGTGGGGGTGGGGGAGAGAAGTAAACTCCTGCAGGAACATGGGGGGGGAGGTGACCTGGCAAGGGAAAGGGCTGGGGGAGAGGAAGGGGCGCAGGAAGACCCACGACCACAGAAGAGCTAGAGGCAGACACGTCTCTGCCACTTCCCCGCTGCCTGCCACGTGCCACTCACACCATTACCGGGGGGGGGCATGTTGAGGTACCCCCCCCACAGACAGCTGGTCCTCCCAGATGGAAGGGTCCCTCTCTGCTGCCTGTCATCATGTCTGCCGGGGGTGGGGTGGGCAAGGATGTTAGCTGGTGCTCATTCACACCTGGATTCCTCTGGCCTGGCCTGCCCACTGGAGTGGAGGTCAAGGAGAGGTCGGTGCCCTTTGACCTTCCCTGCTCCAAGCAGTCGTGAGGCTGTGGCTGCAACCACCGGGTGGAGTGGCCTGGCGGGAGGCTCCCAGGGGAACAGGGGTGGGGGGTGTCCCTGCCAGGGCAAGACCCACCAGACCAGGGGGCTGTGGGGAGGGGGCCCAGGGCCAGCCTCTCTCACAGGAGGTCCAGTGTTGTGTGTGCGTGTGCGTGCTCCTGGCAGCCCATCTTTGGCAGGGCGGTGCGGGGTGGGGGGGCCTTGCTTCAGCTGCTGCAGGCTGGGCTTGTAAAGCTGCCTTCGCTTTTGCATCGGCAGATTCCAGCCTGGAGCTTCGGTGGCAGCCAGCAAAGGCACACATTATACACACACACACACACACACCAGCCAAGCTTCATGTGTTCAAAAAAAGCACATACAAAGCCCGGTAGGCGCAGGCACTCCGAGGCCAGGGTGCAAGGGGAGGGGACGCGGGGGGGTGCAAGGCCAAGTGGGGGGTAAAGATTACACCCAGCCTGCCACTCCGACCGAGGGCTGCGTACGGAGCAGGAGACAAAGTGGCCGTTTGAAAAGCTGGTCGGCCGCCAAGCCAGGCTGCCTCACAAGCTGGCACCGAGACAAAGTCAGCTGGGGACGTTAAGGCTGGCGGGAGACGGAGACGCCCAGGGCTATTTTTTTGTGGGGGAACGGCTGCCCAGAACCGCCCCAAACTTCACACACCTTGAGGGGGCAGCCAGGGCTCCCCTCTGAATTTTTTTCAGATTTTTCCCCCCACTCCAAAGGGGTTTATTCAAGTGTAGAAAGTTGCGTAGGGGGAAACAGGACCAGGCTTTTCTCCGTTCACCCTGTTTTTTTCCCCTCCCTCTCTCCCGTTGCCTTCCACAATCGCACGGAAGGGTCTGGCAGCCCTTGGGGGGTGCAGGGGGGTCCTCTTGCTTTATTTGCGGCCACCCCTCTTCAGGAAAATCTAGGTTGGCCAGTCTTTGGGGCAAACTAGAAGGTCCCCTGATTCCTGTGATTGGAACAACGGGGGGGGGATTTTCCCCCTTTTGGGGGGGAGGTAACGCCCCACATGGATCCAGAAGGGGCTCCATGCCAGGACTGGATGGCAGCAAGGCACAGTCCAGCCTCCGCTTTCTGGGGTGGGGGATGATTTTTTTTTTGAAGGGCTAAAATAAGGCTTCTGGAAACCTCGACCCCCCTCCCACCGAGGGTCTGGATGGGGGCAGTGGGGCAGCACAGCAGGTAAGTGGGAGGTGCAGGGCACCAGGGTGGGGGGGCACGGGGCCGGTTTGGGTGTGCACACACTGCTGGGTGTGAGGTGTGTTTGTTCCTTGGTGGCGAGCCGTGTGCTTCTGCGTGGTGGTGTAGGGAGGGCAGGCCTCACCGGCTGTGGCCAGGCGGGTGACATTCAACAAACGGAGGTGGGTGAGGCCTGGGGATACCCCTCCAGGGGCCACAAAGCCCCACAAGTCAAGTGCGGCCCCATTTCGCAGGGAAAGAATAGGGCAGGATCAACCCTTGTTAAAAAAAAAAGGCATAATCACACCCTGGATGAAAAAGAGGCAAATGGGCCCAAAGGAAAGCAAGGTTCAGGGGGGGGGGCTTTGAGCTGGTGTCCGAAGGGCACCCCACATCCCTCGACACAATTAATCAGAAGGGGTCCCATCAGGCGTTGAGCTCAGGCCCCATCCAGGAACCCCCTTGCCTTTAAAAAATAGATGCGTCATCCCCACCTCCCCTGCCTCTACCGAGGCTTCAGGCCGGTTCCTCCCAAGCCGAGGCCGGGGGGGGGGGGAGGGGGGCAGAGTTGGGCCTGGGAAACCTCAGACAGGATCCCTGCAAAATGAAGGGCCAAAGGACCCTAAAGCACTTGCACGCCCCTCCCAGGAGCCACCCCCCCCCCGATCCAAAGGAGGCCCCTCAGAACAAGGAGAGACACCGCCTCACCTAAAATGGACACGTCAGGCACCCCACGGCAGCCCAAGTGGCGGAGAGACTTCACTCCCCATGGAAATCCCCCCCCCAAAAAAAAATTATTGAGGTACAAAACAAAATAGGACATCTGTTCTGACACTTTCAGGCTGTCCTCCCCCAAGAACTAAAATTCTTCTTGTTCATAAAAGGACCAAGCCAAATGTGATCCCCCACCCAGCCGAAAAAATCCTTTTATATTTCATGTTTTTTTTCAGCTCAGCAAATTCAAATTTAGCAACCCCACAAATCCTTCTAAATATTGCCTCCACCCACCTGGCCCCACCCCACAATTCCTCTCCTGCCCCCCCCCCAGAAAATGGCCCTTGGCTTCCTCACCAGGCCCTTGGGGGCTGCATTTGCTGGGGTGCCTCCCCCCCCAGCCTTTTCCAGAAGCATTGGGGGGGGGAGAGATGTTTCCAAATCAATATGCCAAATGCTGTCCCCCATTCCATCCAAATAAGAGGGGTGGAGGAAGCAAATCATATATATTACCCATAAAAGTATCCAAAGACGAGCTTTTGGGTAAAAAATAAGCCTAGAAAAGGATACAATCATTGTTCTGTGGACCTTTTGTGGGGGCAGGTGATGAAACCCCCTCCCTTCTGAACCACCGTTTCACTCTCACGGGGAGGGGCTCCCGGTGCCCGTAGGAACTGAGGCCCCTCGAGAAGCATGCAAATAGGCACTGGGTGGACCAGGGCCATCTGGGGCAAGCTGGAGGGGGGGGTTCTGCCATTCTGCCCCCCCTCCCCCACCCCCACCACAGCCTAAAAGCAGTTGCCTGGAGGCAGCATCCCAGTGGTTTTAGGATGAAGTTAAATCTGGTTGTTGGAGGCCTGATGATACGGGAGGTGATGGAAAGCAGGTGTGTGTGTGTGTGGCCGAGGTGGGGAGGGAACGGTTCCAGCCCCTCTGGGGACCCCGAGCACAGCAGGCCTTTCCCAGCCTTTTAAGAGAGAGGGGGCTCATTTAGCCCAGCTCTGCTACCCTCCCTCCTTGCAGTCTTTTGGGGCGTCTGCAGCCGTGTGCTGGGGGGGGGGGAGTGCCGTGTGGACCGAGTGGTGCAACTCGGTGTTCGGGATACGTCAGTCAGGCCGGGGTGGAGGAGGAGGAGGAGGAGGAGGAGGCAGTGGCAACAACTGAAGTCAGCTTCCGTGGCCCATGGTGGTGGAGGGCTGGGCGTGGCCCGCCTGCGTCCATTTCCTCTTCCATGTCCAGAGCTGCGCCATGAGGTGTCAGGGAGCCCAGGCAGCCCCACAGCTACCACCCAGCATGTGTCTTCCTATCCCCAGCCGATACACGGGGGGTGGGGGGTTGATGTATCCTCCTGCCCCACCTCCCTCCTCTTTGGCAAGCCCCTTACACCCATGAGAAGCTCTCAAGTCCAGAGAAAGTGGGGGAGCCTCCGACAAGCAAGAGGGATTTCTCCCCAACCTCCTTCCTCCCAAGAAAATAGAAAAAAAAGGGGGGGGGGACAATGAAGCTCCCCCCCCAGCCCCAGTGTCTCCAGGCTGAGGTCTTTCTTCCAAAAGCCTCCTCCATGCAAAGATGGGGTGGGGGTGTATTGCTGTGATCCCCGTGGCCCAGCCCAGCCCAGGCAGGCCTCCTTCCTGTTGTGCCCCATCTCCCACCCTGCCCTCCCCATTCCACCCCACCCTGGAGAGGGAATAGGAGGGAGAACCTGCCGTTTTCCACAAGGGGGGCTCCCATAGAGGGTGGGGGGCATATGCCGCATTAAGGCTCTTGAAGTGAGGGGTGGAGGCCAAGCGTGGGAACCCCAGGGCCCCTTCCTTCTGGCTGGGGGGGGCGCCCCCCTCCCCCCCCCCCCCCAACATCGTCTGGATTGAGCAATAGGCAAAAACAATACCGGCATTCGCACCAGCAGCACAACATGGTTTGTTTGGTATTCAGGGATCCACAAACCATTTTGTGGTGTTAACGCGAGTGACCGGCCAGGACATCAACAGGTACAGATGGGTGGAAAGCATCATCCACCACCCCACCCGGGCAGATAAAAACCAGATCCATCCATTCTCCCCACCACCACCACCACCACCACCGCCAACACACTGCCCTGTGGAGCACATCCAAGGCCAACCCCCAATGGAGCCAGCAGGGAGGGGGTGCAGGGGGAGGGGGAGGCAATGCCTCAGAGAGCCTCCACGGGACCCCAACCCCTCCCATGCCCCTGACCTCAGCTCCCCTGGGATCCTGCCCGGTCTGGCCAGAGAAGGACTGGGGGGGGGCTGGCGGCCAGTTCTGCTCTAGCAGCACACCAATACTGGCGGTCCTGTTCCTGCCCCCCGCCAGTATCCCTTGTGCTGTTCCAGTGGGGCCTGGCACACACAGCTGGAGCAGGGCACCAGAGGGGGGGCTGTGGGGCTGGGGGGGGAACACACACTGGCTGGTGAATGGGAAGCAGATAACAACCCCTTCCCTAGAGGGAAGGTGGAGATGATATGCAGAGAGGGCCCTTGTCCTCACTTTGGGGGCAGCTCCACTTTGCCCCCCCCCTTGCAACATGCCCTCCCCTATGGCCAGCCAAGGGGTCAGGTCGCCTTCCAGCCAACTCCGGCCTCCCTCCAGGCCTTCAGCCAGAAAAGGGTCAGGCAAAAGAGAGAAGGCAGGCCCAGGATGGAGTGAGTCTTTATTACAACCACATGAGAAGACAACAAGAAAAGTCGGGGGGGGGGGGGAGAGGTCAGATCGATCCCATGCCCCTCCCCATTTCTGAAAACAGCCCAGCTGGAATCAGGCAGGGGCCAGGAGGACACCAGGAGGAGGAGGAGGAGGAGGAGGAGGAAGAGGGAGGGAGGGAGGACAGCACTGGAGACCAGGAAATGCTGATGCTCTGTTGCTCAGTTACTCACAGCAGGAGAGTGAGTGGGAGGGGGGTGCCCCCAACTCTCCCCAAAAACCTCAGAGAGTGGGAAAGGGGGAATGGGAATAGTTGTGGGCTGGGAAGGGAAAAAGGTTTTTAAAATGAATAACCCCCCACCCGCTCATTGGGTCACTTGAATCCAAAGAACTCAAGCACCCTGGCAGTGGGTTGCAGCCGCTGTCACAACAGTGGCCACGGGGTGGGGGTGTCAGGGTGTTTCCCTGCCCAAGTGGGAGAGAAGAGCCCAGAGACAGTCACCCCCACCCACCCAGTGGCAAGAGGAAAGGGGCTGGGGGGGGGCATCTCATCAGCGGGGGAGGAGGGGCAGCTCTGAGCCAGGGGCCATGAGGAATCCAGAGTCCAAATTCAGGCTGTCTGGAAAAGAGAGAAAAAACACCACGGAGCTGGAAAGAGGGAGGGGCACGGTTGCCTTGTCCCCCCCCCCCAGAGGCTGGGAGTCCCCACTCCACTCCACCCCCCCACTCCAGTTCCACTCCTTCCATCTGTCAGCCCCTCACCCTCCTCAAAGGGCAGACCCCCACTGGGCGCCCAGCCAGGGCCAAGAGAGGAAGGCCCCCCACCCCTTCCGCCATACCCATCAGAAGCTAGGCTCTACCCTGGTCAAAATTGAGCTTCTTAGCTGGGGGAGTGTCTCCCAAGCCCTCAATATCCACCAGGTCACTGTGGGCATCAGAGTCATTCAGGGCACTGAGGGTCACATCTGGTGGGAGGAAGGAGAGTCCAGGTCAGCTCCCAGGCCCCGGTAAAGCCACAGCAACCCCCCCACCACCACCACCACCAGCAGCCCCTCCACCCACACTCACCAGAGGCCTTCTGCTTCTTCACAGGGGGTGGAGCCAAAGGCTCGGGAAGCCCCCCTACTCCTGGTCCAGAGGGGGGTCCTGGCTGCTGCTGCTGCTGCTGGGAAGGAGGGGGAGGCTGTTGTTGCTGCCCCTTGCGGGGGCCCTTCTTTGGTGACTCCGTGGGGAGAGGCAGCCCACTGTCCTCATAGACCTTGCGTTTTGCCGCCCCTTTCAGCTGGGCCCTGAGGGAGCAGGTACGGGGTCGGGGGCGGGGAGGGAGACAAGCAGGGTCAGGCTGCAGGAGGTCCCCCCTCAATTACTTGCCAGCCAGCCAGCCTGGCTGCCTGCTTGCCTGCTTCCACGTACGTATACCCACACCTGCATGCCCACAGACCAGGCCTTTCTTAGGCAGGAGTCCACACCGTGTTGTGGTTAGTCGAGTCCCAAGGTTCCCCTCCCCCTCCCCAGCCTGGACGCTTCCCCCTGGCCCAAAGGGACCCTCCAGGCCACTCTGCCAAAGAGGGTCGCGGGGAGGGGCAAAGGGACACAGCGTCTCTCTCCAATCCAATTCACAAGCCCCCTTCCTGGACACAAGCACAATCTTTGACATGACACACACACACACACACACACACACACACACACACACACTTCCCTGCAAAACTACCTCCCATCTTCCCTGCCCAGGGTGCCCCCCCCGATTGCCCCTTACACCGTGCGGTCTTTGATGAGTACGCTGATGCGGTTTAGATCATCTCCAAAACGCTGGACGGACGCCCGTAAGAGGGAGATCTCTGCGTCTGTCCATTTAGCCCTGGGAAGGGATGGCGAAGGAAGGAAGGGGCGTCAGGAGGCTCCGAGGAGGCGCCCCCCACCCGAGCGAAGACCGCCAGAGGAATCATCCCTTTCTCACAGGGCCCCTCCTGGCCCTGGAAGCCCAGCACCGGGCACGGCAGAAGGCATCCCTGGCCTTCTCCTGGGCCGGCCCGTTTCAGGGTCACACGCTCGGGCTGGGCCGGGCCGGGCTGGGAGGGGAGGCAGCCCCTGGGAACCAAGGGCCCAGCCCTGTGGCGGTCAACTCAAGCGGCATTGGCTTTGGATCCTGCCAAGGATACAGCAGGCCTTGGGACCTCCTTCCTGCTTTGGCTTCAGGGGCCGTTTTGGAAGCTGAACCGGGGAAGAAGGAATAACCTCTGAAGAAGCCTAGGAGTGAAGGGGGGGCATCTGGAGGGGAGGGAGGCAATGGCAAGGTGCCCCTCCCCCCATACAAGCATATACACACACACATCCACCTGGGTGCAGAGGCCAGGCGCCCACTCACCCCCACCCCCACCCCCACCCCCACCCCCAGCCTCCCTCCCCCCCCCCGCCTGCGGTGCCCCCCTCACCCTGCCGGAGAGGAGTCGGCCACCGGGTGCAGCTGCATCGTCAGTTCGCCCAGCTTGGTGAACGCGGCCCCCGCCGCCGAGAAGATCTCGCCCACCTGAAATATTGGGAAGAGGGGGGGAGGAGTTGGGGGGGTTGGAGAAGAGGAGGGACAGGAGAAAAGGGGAAGGCGGTGAGGGCGGCAGAACACAAAGCACGGGAGGGGGGAGGCCTGGAAGCCCACGTCTCTCGTCCCCCCCCACCGCCCCACCGAGGTCTTCCAGGCCTTCCCCGCCACCCTCACCCCCCCCGCCCGACCCCAAAGCCCCTTCCCAAAGGGGCACGTTCAGCAGAGGGGCTCACGCCACGGGGGGGAGGGGGGAGACGGAAGGCCTCTGAACATGGACAGAACGCTCCAGACCTCCTCTCTCCCTGCGGAGTCCCTTCCCTGGAAGGGGTTTGGGTGAGGGTGGGCCTTCTCCACTACAACTCCCAGCATCCCCCGCCAAAACACCACGCTCGCCCGCCCCCCGGAGTTGGGGGGGGAGGAGGAAGCCCCTCCCCCTCCGCCTGCAGCAGCGCACTCCGTCCCCTCCGGCCCCCGCGCACGGCAGCACTCTGTCCATGCTCAGAGGCGCCCTGGCCGTTCCCGCCAGAGCTCTCCGCGAAGCAGCGGCCTTTCTCCCCCTGTCGGTACCTTGGTCGAGGCCGAAGTCATCGCGGCCCTCCTTGGCCCCGCCGCCGCCGCGCAGGGGCTGGGGAAAGGCCCGGGACGCTCTGCCGCCGCGCCTCACGGACACTCTATGGTCCCGCCCCTCCCCACGGCTCGACCGCGAGTCTCCATGGCGACCGCGGGCGCCCCTTCCGCTCGCCCTCTAGGACCCGCCCCCCTTCATCCCCCCTCCTAAGGAGGACGTTCTGCCCCGCAACTCTTTATGGCCAAAGCTCTTGCTCCGGTGGCCTTCCGAGCTATGTCACGTGGGGAGCATCCTGCCCAACCGGAAGAAACCAGCAGTCCTCCCGGAAAAGGAGGGAGCGGATGAGAAGGGATGGGGGGTACCTCTAGGGGCCTTTGCTGCCATAGAGGCAGAAGCGCCCCGCACAGACCAAGGAGATAGAAGGGCTAATAGTCTCCCAAGCGGCCCATCTGGCTTCTGGAGGGCCACGAAATCTATCCCAACTAGGTGTGTTTCTCTCCAGGGACCGCACCGACGGATGCTTGCAGAGGATGGCATCCTCCAGTAGCACCACGGATATTTTCAGGCCTGGCAGGAGCACAAGGAAGTGATAGTACCACTCTGTTCTGCTCTTGTCAGACCCCACCTGGAGTCCTGTGTCCAGTTCTGTGCGGCTCAATTTAAAAAGGATGTTGACAACCTCGAGCGGGTGCAGAGGAGGACAACCAGGATGGTTGAGGGTCTGGAGGAAATGTCTTATGAGGAATGGCTTAGGGAACTGGGAATGTTTAGCCTCTCTAAAAGAAGACTGAGGGGGGATACAATAGCTATGTTTAAATATTTGAAAGGATGTCATATTGAAGAGGGAACAGGTTTGTTTTCCATGGCTTCAGAGACTAGGACAATGGTTTCAAACTACAGGAATGGTTTCAAACTACAGGAAAAGAGATTCCATTTGAACATTAGGAAGAACTTCATGACAGTTAGAGCTATTCGGCAGTGGAATATGCTGCCGCAGAGGGTGGTTGAGTCTCCTTCTTTGGAGGTTTTTAAGCAGAGGCTGGATGGCCATCTGTCAGAAATATTGTGATGGGGGTCCCTGCATGGCAGGGGGTTGGACTAGATGGCCCTTGAGGTCTCTTCCAGCTCTATGATTCTATGATTCTAAGGAAGACCACAGGGTGAGCAACCTTGGGTCCTTTGTAAGAGGAAAAGCAGGGTGAAAACATAAAACCTCCAGAGCCAAAGGAAGCCTACCTTTGTAGCACCACGGAAAGTGATTTTCATCTTTGCCCTTGCTTTGCAGGGTTTTCTAAGAAACCTGTGGTGGCTGAGAGTGGTGACAGGGGCAGCTGGACCAGGCTGGCCTCCTTTCATGCGGCAGGAACTGTTTAGTAGAGGCAGTGTGGATTCAAGGGTATGAAATCCTTCCCCGATGGCAAGTTCACTGCAGAACGTAGCTATGTGCACTGCCCAGCACACAAAAATCCTCAGCGCCAGCTTCAGGGGCAGCCAGGAGGCTTGTCCAGAGCCCTCCCCTTTCCCAAGAGAAGCAAAGCCTTAAGGAGGAAATGTGTCCTCCTATCTAACTCAGCAAAGCGCTTGCCCAGACCTCCTGTGAGGGTCATGGACTAAGGACAGCTCAGGTTCTAGCAGAAAATCGCTATGACTCCCAACCGAGTCACAGCACGAGACGCAGGCAAAGAGGCACAACTGCAAACTTAGGTGCAGTTGGGAAGGGCCCCTGCTGGGTTGAATGGAACATCTGACTAATCACACCAAGGACTGTACCCAGAGCATGACATGAAGGGCAAGCAAAAGCAGAAGCAACTGGCCTGGCATCCCTCCTTCTGCCCCTAGCAGGAAAGAGGGAAGTGGAAAAGAAAAGCACCAAGGGGCACGAGGAGATTCAAATGCTATTTATTGCACACATGACTCGAGAGACAGCAGATAAGGTTTCAAAATACCCACCCCTTAGTGCAGGGAAACTGCTGCTGCTACAGACCCCACCAATACCCCCCTTCTCCCACCTCAAGTGACAATGGGCCAAGTCACTTAGAACTGGGGCCTCAGCTGCAAACAGAGGGCTCTCCAGAACACTCCCCTGAGCAGCAACCTTCGGGGCAGCCCTGGCTTCCGGACGTAGTAGAGGTCACCTCCACCACAGCAGGAAGACAGACTCCTGAACTGCACCTCCAAACACCAGAAACAACAACAGGCAGGGCTGTTTATAAATCACAATTTGGTCCCCTTTACAGGTATGCTCCCTCCTGCCACGTGCAAACACAGCGCCAATCCTTCCCAGCCAGTAAGAATTACACGTTTATACAACAAACATTGGTGATAAACATCAAAGACAGAACCAGAACATGACAAAGAGGAGACTGGAGCAGACCAGCTTTGGAATTGTGAGAGACAACACCCCTGATGCAGCCGGCAGGAGATCCTGTTCCCTGTCTGCTGGAGACTGGTAAAGGTGTGTGTGTGTGTATATATTCATTCACTGCTCTAGGGGTGGGAAACAAAATGAAGAATGTCCACACTATTTACACAATACTAAAACCCAGGACCTGCCAGTCCAACCAGCAACATCCCAGGACATAAGATGCTGCTCCCTGGCTCTCTGTGATGGGGGAGGGGGGGCTGAAGGTCACCAGAACTGGGCATGCTGCTGAAGGGGGGGGGGCAGCGGGAGCGGGAAGCCTTGAAGTTTCATTGCAGAAAACCCCAAGGCCCTAGAAAACCATGTGCAAAAACAGTGCAGGCTGTGTAACCTTCAGAGGGTGTTTCCAATCCAGGCATAGCAAAGAATTCTCCCTCCTCCCTCTGCAGCCCAAACACCCGTGACATAAACAGAAATCTTTCCCACCCACCATTCCCGAATAGCACATCTGAGCCATAATCTGGTTTAGGAACTGGAGGGCGTCATGTTGGAAGAGGAACATTCTGCAGCCCAGGATGGAGCCCAGGGCTGTAAAGCTGGACATAAATACAAGATGGGGAAAGTTGTGGCCATCGGGCCCTCCAGCACTGGGGAGGGGGCAACCTTAGCGGACCATGTACTCCTTCCGCTTGTTGAGGCGCACTTGGCAGAACGAAAAACCTCCCAGGAGAACATAAAGGCCGGCTGCAATGAAGCAGTTGTAGCTGACTTGTTCATAGAGGCCATAGATCCGGCCTGGGCCACCTCTGTCAAAAGAGAGAGAGAGAGAGA